>SJYT01050408.1:413178-440612 GCA_006410635.1 Cephalophus harveyi | reverse complement strand
TCTATCAGATCTAGTCCCTTAAATCTATTTCTCACTTCCACTGTATAATCATAAGGGATTTGATTTAGGTCATACCTGAATGGTCTAGTGGTTTTCCCTACTTTCTTCAATTTAAGTCTGAATTTGGCATTAAGGAGTTCATGATCTGAGCCACAGTCAGCTCCCGGTCTTGTTTTTGCTGACTGTATAAAGCTTCTCCATCTTTGGCTGCAAAGAATATAATCAATCTGATTTTGGTGTTGAGCATCTGATGATGTCCATGTATAGAGTCTTCTCTTGTGTTGTTGGAAGAGGGTGTTTGCTATGACTAGTGTGTTCTCTTGGCAAAACTCTGTTAGCCTTTGCCCTGCTTCATTCCATATTCCAAGGCCAAATTTGCCTGTTACTCCAGGTGTTTCTTGACTTCCTACTTTTGCATTCCAGTCCCCTATAATGAAAAGTACATCTTTTTGGGGAGTTAATTCTAGAAGGTCTTGTAGGTCTTCATAGAACCCTTCAACTTCAGCTTCTTCAGCATTATTGGTCGGAGCATAGACTTGGATTACTGTGATATTGAATGGTTTGCCTTGGAGACGAACAGAGATCATTCTGTCGTTTTTGAGATTGCATCCAAGTACTGCATTTCGGACTCTTGTTGACCATGATGGCTACTCCATTTCTTCTAAGGGATTCTTGCCCACAGTAGTAGATATAATGGTCATCTGAGTTAAATTCACCTATTCCAGTCCATTTTAGTTCGCTGATTCCTAAAATGTCAACGTTCTCTCTTGCCATCTCTTATTTGATCACTTCCAATTTGCCTTGATTCATGGACCTAACATTCCAGGTTCCTATGCAATATTGCTCTTTACAGCACTGGACCTTGCTTCCATCACCAGTCACATCCACAACTGGGTGTTGTTTTTGCTTTGGCTCCATCTCTTCATTCTTTTTTTCCATCCTCAAAGCTCTTGGCATGTCTTCAAATCTTGCTCTCTGCCCTCTGCTTCTGTCTTCACATCTCTTGCTATGACCCTCTGTTTCCCTCTCA
The DNA here is from genome assembly GCA_006410635.1 of Cephalophus harveyi. Lineage (NCBI taxonomy): Eukaryota > Metazoa > Chordata > Mammalia > Artiodactyla > Bovidae > Cephalophus > Cephalophus harveyi. Next base: position 439,582 of record SJYT01050408.1, on the reverse strand, counting down.
TAAGAATTGTTGATGACACTGAGCCTACCTGAATTATCCAGGAGCATCACACCATATTAGGATCTTTCACTGAATCACATCTGCAAAGTGTCCTTTGCTCTAAAAGGTAACAGATCTACAAGGTCCATGGATTAAGATATAGGCATACTTTTGCTGCTGCTGCTGCTAAGTCGCTTCAGTCATGTCCGACTCTGTGCAACCCCATAGACAGCAGCCTACCAGGCTCCTCCATCCATGGGATTTTCCAGGTAAGAGTACTGGAGTGGGTTACCATTGCCTTCTCAGGGGCATCCTTTTAGGGGAAGTCATATTCTATTAACCACACTGTCTAAATCAAGAGTTAGGAGGGCAGAAATACAGAACTAATTTGGTTAACCCACATTCCTGGCTTCTGCAAATCCATTTATTCTAGGTCCACCCTAAGAATGTGTCATTTTGAAAACTGAATGGCAACGTGATTGGCTAATTTCTACTCAACGTCGTTGTTCAGTCACTAAGTCTGACTGTTTGTAACCCCATGGACTGCAGCACTCCAGGCTTCCCTGTTCTTCACCATCTCCTGGAGTTTGCTCAAACACATGTCCAGTGAATATTTATTAAATCTTACTGATATCTACCAGGGTTCTTGGCCTTCTCCAATCAATAGAAACTGACACAAAGCCAGACAAGAAATTCAGGCAAAGTTTTATTGGGGCTCCTGCTATAGCAGAGAGGAGTGAGAACAAGTAACAGGTTCCTTTGTTCATTTGCTCCCTGAATGGGTGGCAAGCTTGTTCCTTATTTGGGGTGTGTCCAGAAGTTGGATTGGAGAGGTGGCTTAGGAGGTTTGCCCACTTCTCTGGTGGTGTTGAGGGTAGGTTTTTGCTCCCTTCTCTTCAGAAGTGGCAGTTACATTTTTGGTCCTTTTTTATCTTTTGTCCAGAATTTGTCCCAACTATGGGTACTTGCAGTTATTTTTAGTTCCTTAGGCTTTCTATTTTGTTGCTCAAGGGGACATTTGTCCAGGTTCAGGTACCGCAGCAAAGGGTCCCAGGGCCCAGCCTGTCCCACTACAATGTACATTTGTGACATCTTGCACTAAGTAGGTTCTTAGTAAGATTTTTGCAGAATTTATGAGTAACAATAGTGGTAGCTTGCACTCACAGTGTTCTTCCTTTGTTTCAGGCCCTGTTCTATTCCATTAACATATACCTGCACATTCTAGGCAAAAGGTAGTAAAAGCTCTCTCTGAAGGGTTACAGTGTTAATATATTACTGACCTTTTATTTTAGTTAAGCCTATTCACTTTTTCCATTATTTTCGCAGAGTGCAATCTATAGAATTAACTCCCAATGGTGTTGGGCTTCTAATTGCAAATTCCTTAGGTGACTATTTCCCTGGGAAGGGGAGCAAAGATTAAAATTGGGCCGGGACAGTGGGAATTTATCAGATGGCAATGAAACATTTTACTTAATAGTTTTTCTGAAAGCCGACTTGTTGTTTCTCCACACTTTGTCTTTTGTTAAATGAAGCAATCAGCAATGATTTGAGAGAGGAGCTCAGGAAAAGGAGGTAGGAAGGCTACAAAAATGGCCCTAGTGTCTTGTCAGTACACTCATCTAGAGTCTTATTTTCTGGACTTCTATGATGGTCCAGTGGTTAAGAATCTGCCTGCCAGTGCAGGGGACACAGGTTTGATCCCTGGTCTGGGAAGATCCCACGTGCCACGGGGCAACAAAGCCTGTGAGCCACAACTACTGAGCCTGCGCACCCTAGAGCCTGTGCTCTGAAACAAGAGAAGCCACCTGAATGAGAAGCCCATTTCTTTAGGCAACTAAAGAAAGCCTGCACACAGCAACAGAGACCCAGCACTGCCAAAGAAACAAAAGCCTATTTTCCTACTCCTGGGTGGGAAACAGACTGGCCTTTTGACCTGCCTTGGAGAGAAGAATGCAACAGAACCGGTGTCTTGTGAGTCCTGAGTCTGGACCCAAGAAGTGTTCCATGCTCTTGATGAAGCTTTTCTTAGAAACCTGCAGAACCACTACATAAATAAGCCCAGGCTAGCTGGCTGGAAAATGAGAGTCTTGGCAGAGCATAGAGAAGTCATTCTAGCTGAGGCCTCCTTAAACCATCCAGACCACAGCTGACCAGACACCCGACCACAGAAACATGGGCGATTCCAGCCACAGTCAGCCAGCGTGGCTTAGATCAGTGGGACCACAGATTCCTGAGCAATAATCATAATAATTAACAAATCATTACATGCTTAGTTGCTCGGTTGTGTCTGACTCTTTGCAACCCCATGGACTGTAGCCCACCAGGCTTCTCTGTCCATGGCAATTCTCCAGTCAAGAATACTGGAGTGAGTTGCCATGCTCTTCTCCAGGGGATCTTCCCAACCCAGGGATCGAACCCAGGTAAATCATTATAATACATTATAATTAGTAAGCCATGTCATATTACAGTTAATAATAACAAAACATGATAATGGAAAATAAGCCATCCATTTTCATTCTAGGTCACTGACATTTGGGGGGTGTGTGTGTGTTTTATGCAATAATAAACAACACAGAGTTAACTTTGGTAGCACTTCAAGCTGGATATAAAAGAATCACAGAGACGTCCCTGACAGTCCAGTGGATAGGATGCCACACTTCCAGTGAGGGGGCCCAGGTTCAATCCCTGGTTGGGGAACTGACATCCTGCATGCCACACAGCCAAAATAATAAGAATTAAAAAATATAAAATAATCACAACTATGCTGGTCATGTTTGGGTTAACCTTTTCAAGCAGCATATTGTCGTAGCAAGTTCTAACTCAGAAGTTATAATGTGATCTATACAGTTATTAAAAACCAAACTGAGTCAATACATTAGCATTGAGACATTTTATAAAGAAATCCTAATTTTGGTCTCTTTCCAGAAAACAAAACATCTGTTGATGCTGAGTGTGCCTTCCCCAAAAGCAACAACTGGCTCTCGACTATTGCTTCTGGGGGATGAAAGCTTGCATCCTCACCACCTGGTTCTGACTCCTCTTGTCAGTTCTAGTGTTTGAAAACCAAACTAGATTGTGTTGAGATGTCAGGATTCCAGCTCCTGACTGATTTCACGCATGTAAGGTCATGCCTTCTGCAGCTAGACTGCTCTGTACTGAGCCCTAGACCTGCTGTTTTCTAGCTGTGATAGCACATACACTGCTCAAGCCCTTTCTGCCCTGGTTTCCTCATCTGTAAAATGGGGCTATAAAGGTAACCTACTTTCTGGGTTTGTTGTGAGAATCCAATAACTTATGACATGCAAAGTGATTGTCCAGTCCCTGGCACCTTGACAGCACTACGCAAGTGTTTACTATTCTTACCATTATGATCTTTATTAATTTCTGTTCCTTCTATGCCTTATAGGTTGGTGAGGGTTTTTCAAAGTATTTAATTAATTTATTTATTTGGCTGCACTGGGTCTTAGCTGTGGCCCTTAAGATCTCTAATCTTCGTTGCAGTATGCAGGATCTTTAGCTGCATCATGGGGGATCTAGCTCCTGACTAGGAGCTGAACTCAGTCCCCATGCATTGGAAGCATGGAGTCTTAGTCACTGGACCACCAGGGAAGTCCCACTATGTGAGTTCTAAAACTTCTGCTCGAATTCCCTTTTGCTAATTTATTTCCTATCCTATTCTTCTGCTGTTAATCTACACCAGTGAAAAGAAAGGACAGCAGCCTAGAATATAGATTTGGGATACTGTAAGATTCCTAGGAAATAGATTTTCAATTCTGTGTGAAGTTTTTCCATCGACTCCATGGTAGGAAACCTCCTTAAGGCTACATTGCTTTTAAGAACACTGCATGAGTGTAGCCACTTTGAAGGGCAGTCTGGCAGAAAATATTAAAAGTGAAGATGCGATGCCTTGTGACTAGGAAATTCCTCTTCTTAAAGGCCACTCCAGCTCCCCTCCCATGGTGCATGGGTAGGCAAGATAGCAATTGTGCAAGAGGAATAAAGTTTCAAATCAATTAAAAACTAGCAAACAATAAAATGAGCTTTCTTTGCGTATAGAGTTCCATGAATTTCAGATGTATGGATTCATGGAATTAACACCAGGATCAGGATACAGAAAATTCTTTGTGCCTTCCTTTATTTTTGCAAGTAGTTTTTATTTCAAATTTATTTTTATTTAACTACTTTATTTCAAATAAGTAGTTTTTATTTCAAAATTGAGTTTCTTTTCTAGATCTTTGCCTCCTTTATTTTTAATATTTTTTTGATTGGAGTGTAGTTGATTTACAATGTTGTGTTAGTTTCAGGTGTATAGTAAAGTGAGTCAGTTCTATATATACATATATCCACTCTTTTTTAGATTCTATTCCCATATCGGTCATTATAGAGTGTTGAGTAGAGTGTCCTGTGCTCTACAGCAGGTTCTCACTAGTTGTCTATCCTATATATAATAGTGTGTGTGTGTCAATCCCAATCCTTCAATTTATCCCTCCCCTGTTTTCCCCCGGGACCTCCCTTTATAATTACACCCTCCCTCCCCCAACCCTTACCTCTGATGACCACAATATCTTCTCCATAGGCAGATATGGAAGATATCAAGAGGCTATCACAGAAATGGAATTGTACATACATCATGTAAGCTTTTGAGATTTGGCTATCAATATTTATAATAGTGCAAAACTGAAAACTAACCTAAAAGTATACCAATAGGAGAATGATTTAATAAGCAGCACATATATTCTATGAAATACCATGCAGCAGTTAAAAAAAATTAGGTAGCTCTATATAAGCCAACAAGGATAGAATTCCATGACATATACTATTGGGTAAAAAAATTGCCAATGGATATATTTGACATATTATCCATTTATGCTAATCTCTTCCCTCATATATAGGTTCTACATAAATGCACAGAGAGGGGCTTTCCTGGTGGTCCAGTGGTTCAAGCTCCATGCTCTCAAAGCAGGGCCACGGATTTGATCCCTGGTTGGGGAACTAAAATCCTGCATGCCTCACAGCTCGACGTTAAAAAAAAAAAGCATAGACAAAGGACTAAAAGGAAGAACACCAAGTAGATAACAGTGGGAACTTTTCTTTTTTATTCTCCCCAGATGATGTTGACGTCCATCCAGTCATTGCATTAGTTCAGTAGTTTGTCATTTCGACTGTATATTAGCATTATCTGGGGGCTTTTATTTCTTTATTATTATTTTTTGGGGGGGCATGTTGCAGGGCATGCAGGATCTTAGTTCTCTGACCAGACAGCCAACTTGCACCCCTGTGTTGGAAGCATGGAGTCTCAACCACTGAACCACCTGGGAAGTCCCAATAGTGGGTGTCTTATAAGGCTGAAGTTCTCCGCCTTGTTTCCCATCCTTGTCTGTCTCCCCCGCCCCACCAAATCTAAAAGCAACACATTTAAATGGTTCAAAAATAATATCCCCATTGCCCTTCCTCCTTTTACCCCCAACAGGTCATTATTTTAATTATTTGTGTTTTATTACAGAGCATCTTCATGCAAGCAGAAACAAATACAAAATACATTCATATTTCCCCCATTTTTTCATATAACTAGTTGTAGTGCTATGCATACTATTATGTAACCTAATTTTTTTTTCCCTCACTGAAATGTGTCTCTGTCTACATCAGTACACATTTTCCTCTTTCCTTTTCTTTTTCAGATGCATTTGATGATACATTCTGTTGGATATAATGCAATTTATCCAACCAGTCCCTTGATGATGGACAAATGGGTTGTTCTCAATGTTTTGCTCTCACCACAAAAATGCAGCAGCGAACACTCTTATGGACACGTATTCCTGCATTTCATATATATGGGTGGGATATATTCACAGCAGAAGAGGAGATGGGTCAAAGGTATGTGTATTTCTAATTTGATGAACATCGCCAAATTAATCCATATGGAGCTTGTATCAGCTTACGTTTCCACCATCTACGTAGGAGCGTCTGCTCTCCCTCAGCTTTACCAGCACAGCGTGTTGCCAGGCTTTGGGATCTGTGCCAAGCTGCTAGGTTAAAAACATAATATTTCAATCTGCTTCTAGTCTATACTTGTGATGCTATGGAGTCAAGTTGAACCTTTTCCCATATGTTTGAGAGTAATTTTTTTTTTCCATGTCTGTTCACAAATGGCATTTTCAAGTCTCTGTATTTTCCCATACCAAAATTTTAAATTAGAGTACCTTTGCCTCCCTACAGCTGGGGAGTTCCTTAATCGCACCCTCGAGTTCATGACTCATTAGAACTTCCAGAACTCAGCAAAACTATTATACTCAAATTGTTGTTGTTCAGTTGCTAAATTGTGTCCGACTCTTTGCAACCCCATCGACTGCAGCACACCAGGCTCCTCTATCCTTCACTATCTCGAGTTTGCTTGAACTCATGTCCATCCTGTTGGTGATGCTATCTAACTGTCTCAACCTCTGCTGCCCCCTTCTCCTCCTGCCCTCAGTCTTTCCCAACATCAGGGTCTTTTCCAATGAGTCAGCTCTTTGCCTCAGGTGGCCAAAGTATTGGAGCTTCAGCTTCAGCATCACTCCTTCCAGTGAATATTCAGGGTTGATTTCCTTTAGGATTGACTGGTTTGATCTCCTTGCTGTCCAAGGGATATATTCATGATTATGTTTTATTATAGCAAAAGGATACAGGATAGAATTAGCAGGTGGAAGACATATATAAGGATGATAATGAGTGAAGAAGTACATTGGGGGTAGCAATGGCACCCCACTCCAGTACTCTTGCCTGGAAAATCCCATGAACAGTGGAGCCTGGTGGGCTGCAGTCCATAGGGTCGCTAAGAGTCGGACACGACTGAGCGACTTCACTTTCACTTTTCACTTTCATGCTTTGGAGAAGGAAATGGCAACCCACTCCAGTGTTCTTGCCTGGAGAATCCCAGGGATGGGGGAGCCTGGTGGGCTGCCATCTATGGGGTCGCACAGAGTTGGACACGACTGAAGCGACTTAGCAGCAGCAGCAGCAGCTCAGCTTAGAGTGTAGTATTCCAGCATGGGCTCTTCCAGGGATTCCTGGAAGACCCAGTTGAATTTGGGAATAGAGTCGGACATGACTTAGCAACTGAACAATAGAATTTGAGTACGAGGAACACTGGGTCAGGAATTTTGTATTAGTCAGGATGCATTATCTGACATAAACAGTGGCTAACACAGTTTGTTCCTTGTTCATTTAACAGGTTGGAGCATGTGTATAGTAGGCATCTTCAGGAACCCAGATTCTTTCCATCTTATTGCTCTGCCCTCCTCTAAGGCTTCACCATTTAGCTGGTGGATGGGGGAAAGACAGAGATAATACCCACAGGCTTTCTTTGCTCCATGCTTTAATTGGAAGATATAATTTTCTCCCATATTTCTATTGACCACACCTCAGGCATTTGCTTTCTTCCACCACAAGGAGCCCTGAGAAATTTAGTTTAGCTGTGTTCCCAAGTGGAAAGGAAATTAGGGTTTGGTGACCCCTTAGCAGCATCTGCCAGAGTCGCTGAACTGAACAGCTTTATCTCCTTGCTTTCCCCTCGCTGTTGGGTAGGATGGAGTTCACCTAGGCTTGCTAGTGTCAGAAGAGGAGTGTGAGGTCAAGGAGGAGGATGAGGCAGGAGGAATGAAGGCACTTCAGATGGGGAGGCGGACAGCAGCCAGGGGGGTTCCCTGATGAATTCGCAAACACCGGCTCCAGAGTCTTCCCTGGATCACCTGTAAGTGTCTTCCTTGCCATGCAAACCGTTGGTAAGTATTTTTAGCAAGGCCAAAAGTTCCTTTAAGAACCGTAATTATCTCCACTGGAGATGTCAGGAGAGTTTACTGTTAAAGCAGGAGTTGGCTTTCCGCCAGCATGATAAGAAAGTACGCTCTGGGCTGTGTTATATCTTTGGGACAGAGCGCTCCTGCAGAGAGATTACAAACGGACTGGGGACTCACTTGTCCTTTGGGGGAACCAAAGAGGCATCATTTGCCTTCCGTGGAGTAGGGTAGGGTACGTTATCCTGACCCGCATCGCTCCCACCTCAGGAGGGAAGAAAATCAGTCGACACTTTGTGCAAAAGCTTCCCTCATTACACCCAGCTGTGATGAAAACCCCTGGGGGTCTTGCTGGTCTGAAGGCAGCACCCAGGCTGGATTCCACAGGAAAAAAAACACACACACACACACACACACACACACCTGAGGTTATGCAAGAGAACTGTCTCAGAAACTGGGGACTGTGTAAAGAGAAATAGAACGTGAGTGTTTGGATTCACCAGGAGAGAAGTCATCTGTTGAAATAAATGGGCTGAGAGAGAGGACATTGATTGTGAGGATCAAGAGAGTATGTCTGGGGGAGTCAACCCCCCGAGATCTGAGGTCAGGCTCTGCCAATGACCTGCTCTGTGGCAGTGGGCAGGTCCTCTGCTACCTCATACATATAAATGGTAGCCTGTAAGGTAAGTCCGTGACTGGCCAGATGAGGCTGATTATTTTCCAGTAACAAACAACCCCCAGATCCAGAGACCTACAACCCCCAAGATTCATTTCCAGCTCACATCATATGTCTACCATGACAGAATGTCTCCCATTCACGATGCTTCCAATCTTGTGGCGGAAGAAAAAGAAGAAGAGGCGGGATCAGTCAGTGATGCTCTGTCTGGGAAACAGTGAAAGGCATGTCTATTCACATCTCATTGCCTAGAGCAAGTCAGTGGTGATGCCTGACCGCATAGTTCTCCTGGACCTTACGGGGAGGAGCGGGAGTGACTGTTTTAAACAACAACCCATGGCACACGGGCTTAGTTGCCCAGCAGCATCTGGAATCTTAGTTCCCAGACCAGGGATTGAACTCGTGTTCCCTGCATTGGCAGGTGGATTCTTAACCACTGGACCACCAGGGAAGTCCCCCTCTAGTAAACTTTTTTCTTTAATTTATTTTTGATTGGAGGATAATTGCTTTACAATATTGTGTTGGCTTCTGCCATACAGCAATGTGAATGATAAGTATATATATGTCCCCTCCTTCTTAAACCTCCCCCTCCACCCCTTACCCCATCCCACCCCTCTAGATGGTCACAGCGTCCTGCACCGTGCTCCCTATGTTATACATATGCTGGTTTTAGTTTTAGTTTTTAAGGAACCTCTACAGTGGCTGTATCGATGTATTCTACTTTGTGTCTCTGTGAATTTGAATTCCAGGTACCTTGTATAAGTGGAATGACGCAGTGTTTGCCCTTCATATCATTTACTCTACCAAGCACAGTGTTTTCAAGGTCCACTTATGTTATAGCATTATATCAAATTTTCATTCCTTTTAAAGGCCAAGTAGCATTCCATTGTAGATAGACACCACATTTTGCTTAACCACCACTCATCTCTAGATGGACACTTGGATTGTCTCTGCCTTTTAAATATTGTGAATAATGCTTCCAGGAATGTGGTATACAAATAACCTTGAGTCTCCACTTTTAATTTTTCAAAATTATTCTTTTAAAAAAATATTTATTTGACTGTGTTGCATCTTAGTTGCAACGTGAGGGATCTTCAGTCTTTGTTGTGGCATATAGTTCTTCAGTTGCATCATGCAAATAGTTGCAGCAGGTGGGATCTTGTTTCCTGATCAGGGACTGAACCTTGGTCCCTTGCATTGGAAGCCCAGAGTCTTAGCCACTGGACCATCAGGGAAGTCCTCTTCAAAATTATTCTTGCTGATTCATTACCATGCTGGAAAACTTCATAACACACACTCTCTCTCAGAAAATCAACACACACATCTTCATATTTCTCTTACTGAACAAGAGTTGATGAATCTGCTCAATTTAATTGTCTCTACTTTCCTTTGGGGTTCTTCTGAATCATGAGTTTTCAGCAAATCTCTGTCATTATTTCCGGAAATTTATATGCTTATCTGTAACTGTAAGCCATTCTCTTCCTGCTATTTCCCCCTATCTTCAGTTAAAACTTTCTGGGCCGGTATGCCACCTCTCCAAGTCTTGCTAAATAATGACAGTCAATTTTACTGAATCGTGTCAAAAATAATGGATTAAAATCACTCCTCCCTGGGAACACATTTGCATCTGCCTAGATCTAAAGAATCTTAACTTAGGGCAGTGTCGAATGCAGGGAGTTTTGGCATCCAGCTACCATGATGGAGGGAAGGGTAATTGGAGTTTGAGGACGTTTGTAGATTAGGAAGCCTCCTCATCACAATTGACCATCAATCAGGCTGTCAGCTTTGCACCAAGAAAGTTGTGCAGTCAGCCCCAAAGTCTGCCCCTGCCCCCAGCCCTGGCTCGCTGCTTGCATCTGCTTTGCCAGGGAACCCTGTGGATCCTGAGAGAGAAGCTGTTTTTCACGGCCCCTCTCTCCCACCAACAGCCAGGAAATCCACTCAAAGGTCAGTTCTGTTTTTGAGAGATGTGACATTTTTTCAGTCAGTTAATGACAAACTGGGGAATTGGGAACCCATATTTCCGTGATGCTCAGATCAGGGGAAGACAGATGGCTCATATTTGAACTTCAGACTTTGGGTGAAAGAGTAGGAATCTGCTTCTGTGCGCGCGCGCGCGCGCGCACACACACACACACACACACACACAGACACACACACACACATATACAGTCTCCCCAGCTGGCCTCCATGAATCACAGCTCGTGACACACAAGTGCCGGCTGGTCCTCTTAGGTGAGTGCTTTGCCTTCCTCCAGAGGTTTAAGTTCTCTTTGTACCTTTCATGGAGACCAGCGCATTCCAGAAGCACTGCTTACATTCCTCATCTGTAAGTGGGTAGAGAGGTGAAATGGTAAATACCTCTTACATCTTAGTGAGTCCATCCTGACTCACCCCTCTCCAGCCCACGCTGCACACAGCACTCAGAGGCATCTTGTATTAATACAAGTTGCAAACAGGATGATGGCCCAGTTAAGAGCTGCTCATTGTATTGAGAAGAAAAATCTTACCTCCCAACACAACCACAGAAAGTAAAAAAGTGTCAATTGCTCAGTCGTGTCCAACTCTTTTTGACCTCAACGAGTGTAGCCCACCAGGCTGCCCTGCCCATGGGATTCTTCAGGCAAAAATACTGGAATGGGCAGTCATTCCCTTCTCCAGGAGATCTTCCTTACTCAGGGATCGAACTCAGGTCTCCCGCACTGTGTGCAGCTTCTTTATTGGCTGAGCCACGAGGGAAGCCTCTAGGATGGCCCTGCCCCTCCTGTACCTCGAGGACGCTGCACCTTGACCCCTGTCATTGTTGCTGTGCGGGCTCTTCTCTAGTTGCATCGAGTGAGGGCCACGCTTTTTCTACATGGATCACCCAGTTTTATCTTCTGTATGGCACCTGTCAGTGTCTGAAATGACCTTGTCCATTGATGGCTTTCTTTGCTAGCCGTTTGCCCCACCTTTACCCACTGTGCTGGACCCCATGCTGATAACGCTACGCCCCAGCAGGGGTGCTCCAGAGATGCGTGAAAGATGAATGAATCCTTCAGTTGAATTCAGTCACTCAGTCGTGTCCAACTCTTTGCGACCCCATGGACTGCAGAATGCCAGGCCTCCCTGTGCATCACCAACTCCTGGTATTTACCCAAACTCATGTCCATTGAGTCCACTGATGGCCATCCAGCCATCTCATCCTCTGTCATTCCCTTCTCCTCATACCTTCAATCTTTCCCAGCATCAGAGTCTTTTCAAATGAGTCACTTCTTTGAATCAGGTGGCCAAAGTATTGGAGCATCAGTCCTTCCAATGAATATTTGGGACTGATTTCCTTTAGGATGGACTGGTTGGATCTCCTTGCAGTCCAAGGGACTCTCAAGAGTCTTCTCCAACACCACACTTCAAAAGCATCAGTACTTCTGCACTCAGCTTTCTTTATAGCCCAACTCTCACATCCATCCATGGCTACTGGAAAAAACACAGCTTTGACTAGACGGACCTTTGTTGGCAAAGTCATGTCTCTGCTTTTTAATATGCTGTCTATATTGGTCACAACTTTTCTTGCAAGCAGCAAACGTCTTTTAATTTCATGGCTGCAGTCACCATCTGCAGTGATTCTGGAACCCAAAAAAATAAAGTCTGACACTGTTTCCATTGTTTACTCATCTATTTGCCATGAAGTGATGGGACCAGATGCCATGATCTTAGTTTTCTGAAAGTTGAGTTTGAAGCCAACTTTTTCACTCTCCTCTTTCACTGCCATCAAGAGGCTCTTTAGTTCTTCTTCACTTTCTGCCATAAGGGTGGTGTCATCTGCATATCTGAGGTTATTGATATTTCTCCCGGCAATCTTGATTCCAGCTTATGCTTCATCCAGCCAAGCATTTCTCATGATGTACTCTGCATAGAAGTTAAATAAGCAGGGTGACAATATACAGCCTTGACATACTTCTTTCCCAATTTGGAACCAGTCTGTTGTTCCATGTCCAGTTCTACCTGTTGCTTCCTGACCTGCATACAGATTTCTCAAGAGGCAGGTCAGGTGTTCTGGTATTCCCATCTCTTTCAGAATTTTCCACAGTTTATTGTGGTCCACACAGTCAAAGGCTTTGGCATAGTTAATAAAGCAGAAGTACATGTTTTACTGGAACTCTCTTGCTTTTTTGATGATTCAACAGATGGCAATTTGATCTCTAGTTCTTCTGTCTTTTCTAAATCTAGCTTGAACATCTGGAAATTCACGGTTCACGTACTGTTGAAGCCTGGCTTGGAGAATTTTGAGCATTACTTTACTAGTATGTGAGATGATTGCAATTGTGCAGTAGTTTGAGCATTCTTTGGCATTGCCTTTCTTTAGGAATCCTTGTAGACCTGTAATCATATTATATATTATTGTATGTCAATTTTAAGTGGTTTATCAGTTTAAATCTCAACATTTAATCAAGAAAAGATTAATGATAAATAAGAGCATGAATATGAATACAAAAAAAAAAAAAAGAATGAATGGATAAGCAGCAGTTTCTGATGTTGCCAGAAAACTGAGCCACACAAGGTATATGAAGCTGTCAGCACCAGGACTGGTCTTGCAGTCGGTGTCACATTAATGTTATTTATCATTATCACCATCAAGAAGTTTCACTGGAAGGTAGCACTCACAGCGTGGACCACAGGCTGACTTGGTGTAATCTGGGGGATTTAAAAAAATATATATTTTTTATATGTTTATTTATTTGGCTGCACTTGTCTTGGGCTTCCCTGGCGGCTCAGACTGTGAAACATCTGCCTGCCATGCGGGAGACCCAGGTTTGATTCCTGGGTTGGGAAGATCCCCTGGAGAAGGAAATGGCAATCCACTCCAGCACTCTTGCCTGGAAACTCCCATGGACGGAGGAGCCTGATAGGCTACAGTCCATGGGGTCGCAAAAAGTCAGACATGACTGAGCGACTTAGTGTAATGTGGGGGATTAAAAAAATATATTTTTATATATTTATTTATTTGGCTGCACTTGTCTTAGCTGCACCATGCAGGATCTTCAATCTTCATTGCACATGCAGGATCTTTAGTTGTGCAAACTTTTAGTTGCTACGTGTGGGAACTAGGTCCCAGACCGGGGATTGAACCCAGGCCCCCTGCATTGGACTACCAGAGAAGTCCCCTTGGAATGCTTTTTATTTATTTATTTATTTTACTTTACAATACTGTATTGATTTTGCTATACATCAACATGAATCCGCCACGGGTGTACATGAGTTCCCAATCCTGAACGCCCCTCCCACCTCCCTCCCCATACCATCTCTCTGGGTCATCCCAGTGCACCAGCCCCAAGCATCTTATATCCTGTATCGAACCTAGACTGGCGATTCGTTTTAAAATTGAACCACTCACAAAATGTTGGAGGGTTTACATTAAATCCTGATTTCTACATTCTTTTCCACTCTCTATCATCACCCTCCAAAAATCAGAAAATCTGGTGACACCGGACTCACATCTCTCACAGCAACAATGGCTGGCGGTGCTGGATAGCACAGGCTGCTTTCCCTGGGGGTGTCTGGCCAGGTTGCTGCTGTCTCCACTGTCACTGGGACTGTTCACCTGGCCCCTGGGTGCATCTGAGTTTGCAGGATGAATAGGGACCTGGTGATCACAGTAGAAACCTTGATTCCTACGGATCTACTTCTTGGAACCAAGGGCTGGGTTGAGGTGGGGGAACCATAGTAAGCCTAAGCTCCCCCTCCTGACCCTCCAGGGTCACAGATGTCTCCTCGGGCCCCTCATGCCTGTGTCGTGTGGTCCGCAAAGCTGTGATGTTTGGGTTTCCCTCTGCTGGAAGCACATCCCCCAGGGTCTCAGATCTGGCTGACCCAGCCCTGGGTGATCCCCCTCTAGCCCCCCGCTCTCTGCATTCATCTTATCAGGGAGAGTGATTCCTTTTGATTCCCATAAACTGCAGCCTCCTTCCAGATCTCAGATGCTGAGGAGTTTCACTGCCGGTAAGAGGGCAGCATCTCACCATCTAGCTCAGCCTGCAGCAGGAGAAGGGCAGAGACACCTGTGGGTCTGACTGCTGGACAGAATTAACAATCAGATCCTCTGGGAGAGGCCCTGTTGCTCCCAATTACCATCTCTGGGCAGGACCCACCACCCATTCAAATGGTTCAAATCAGCAAGTAATAAAGAACCCCATCCCTAATGTCCAGTCCCCACCCCCCCCNCCATCTAGCTCAGCCTGCAGCAGAAGGGCAGAGACACATGTGGGTCTGACTGCTGGACAGAATTAACAATCAGATCCTCTGGGAGAGGCCCTGTTGCTCCCAATTATCATCTCTGGGCAGGACCCACTACCCATTCAAATGGTTCAAATCAGCAAGTAATAAAGAACCCCATCCCTAATGTCCAGTCCCCACCCTCCCTCCCCCCAAGGCTCTGCACACAGCTTGGACAAACCAGCCTCTAACAACTAATAATCAAGTGGCCTTTCTGAGCACAGGAGACTTACCAGCCCTGCCATAACTCAGGTAGGGTCTCTTCTGACACAGGAGTGGTCCACGGAGCAAGTAGGATGAAAAAGTGGTCTGGCTGCTGGTGGTTAGGAAGCTTTCCACACTGTCACCCTGGAAATATATGTTGCTGCAGAACGTTATGCTAGGGTTGCTGGTGCCAGGGGCTGTTTGAAAGAGCCAGAGTTGAACACATTTCTCCCTATTTCATGAAAAGGGGACAGGAAGAATGGCCCCACACATGCTTGTTCTTTTATTAAGAGCTAACGGCTATAGTTTGTCAGCATAACTAGGATACGTTATGTCTTTCCAGGTATCTCAGGATAAAGCATTGATTGGTAAGATGCTTTCTCTGGAGCAGGTAAAACTCTTTCCTGGAACTTCCAAGGGAGTCCAGTGAAGAAGAATCTGCCTCACAATGCAGGGAACACAGGTTCCACCTCTGGTCAGGGAATTATGATCCCAAATGCCCCAGAGCAACTAAGCCTGTGCATGGCAACTACTGAGCTTGTCTGCTCTGGAGCCCCTGCATTGCAACTAGAGAATCCATGCATGGCAGTGAAAGATGCTGCAGGATGCAGCACAGATCTTCTCTTGAGGTTCACACTGGTCACAGTAAATATTTTATTTTCCACAAACTTTTTATAACATCTTAAGAGTCTCACAGTTACAGAATTTCTCCCTAGTTGATGCTTCCTGATGACAAATCAAGAGGCATTTTAATCTCATCCATAACTTGTCTCCAAGTTGGATTTTCAGGAAGATTTGCTTCAGGGAGGCATCCCTACAGAGAACTAATTCTGTCTGTGGAGTATGACTCTTTCTTACAACTTCATGGATTGATCTATATCATCGCTAGTAGATTAGGGGACTCATCATTTGGGGTTCATTTGTTACTGAGTCCAAGCTCACTCTGCTTGCCCCATGAGAGACCAGTGAATCTCAGAGACCAGGTGTTGAGACAAGGACTATGACTTTATTTGGAAAGACAGCTGATCAAGAATATGGCAGACTAATGTCTCAAAATAACCCTCTTGTGGGGGTCTGGATGCCAGGTTCCTTTACGTAGCAGAGATAGAGGGAGGTGAGGAAGCAAAGCAGAAAGGTCATTTAGTCTTGCAATTACCTCCTAGAATGGCAAGGTTCAGGCAGGGGGATGTATTAATTTCTTCCTTTCTGCCATCTACAGGTGGACAGGATTCTGAAAAAAAGGCTTTAGCTTGAGTGGCTCAGACAGTAAAGAACCTGCCTGCAATGCAGGAGACCTGGGTTCGATCCCTGGGTCAGGAAGATCCCCTGGAGGAGGGCGTGGCAGCCCACTCCAGTACTCTTGCCTGGAGAATCCCCAAGGACAGAGAAGCCTGGCAGGCTACATTCCACAGGGTTGCAAAGAGTTGGACATGACTGTGTGACTAGGCACAGCAAGCACTCAGGCAGAGGGGCAGGATTCTCTGAGACAGGCCATAATGTCTGATTATAATAAATGTGGCCAAAAACACAGGTCTAGCACGAAGAGTCAAAATTGACTCTTTCCTGTTAGAATCCAGCATTCTTTTGTTGTAACAGAAAATGATTTTGACTAATTTTTCCCCACCAGGTCAGCTTTTTTTTTCTTTTTTGCTATTGGAGTATGTGTGTGTGCTCAGTTGCTAAGTCATGTCTGACTCTTGTGACCCCAAGGGCTGTAGCCCATCAGGCTCCTCTGTCCATGGGATTTTCCAGGCAAGAATATCAGAGTGGGTTGCCATTTCCTCCTCCAGGGGGTCTTCCCCACCCAGGGACTGAACCTGTATCTCCTGCATCTCCTGCATTGGGAGGCAGATTCTTTACCACTGAGCCACCTGGGAAGCCCCTTATTGGGTGAATAGTTGATTTACAATGTTATGTTAGTTTCGGGTGTACAGCAAAGTGGTTCAGTTATACATACAAGTATACTAGCATAACTAGGATACGTTATGTCTTTCCAGGTATCTCAGGATAAAGCATTGATTGGTAAGATGCTTTCTCTGGAGCAGGTAAAACTCTTTCCTGGAACTTCCAAGGGAGTCCAGTGAAGAAGAATCTGCCTCACAATGCAGGGAACACAGGTTCCACCTCTGGTCAGGGAATTATGATCCCAAATGCCCCAGAGCAACTAAGCCTGTGCATGGCAACTACTGAGCTTGTCTGCTCTGGAGCCCCTGCATTGCAACTAGAGAATCCATGCATGGCAGTGAAAGATGCTGCAGGATGCAGCACAGATCTTCTCTTGAGGTTCACACTGGTCACAGTAAATATTTTATTTTCCACAAACTTTTTATAACATCTTAAGAGTCTCACAGTTACAGAATTTCTCCCTAGTTGATGCTTCCTGATGACAAATCAAGAGGCATTTTAATCTCATCCATAACTTGTCTCCAAGTTGGATTTTCAGGAAGATTTGCTTCAGGGAGGCATCCCTACAGAGAACTAATTCTGTCTGTGGAGTATGACTCTTTCTTACAACTTCATGGATTGATCTATATCATCGCTAGTAGATTAGGGGACTCATCATTTGGGGTTCATTTGTTACTGAGTCCAAGCTCACTCTGCTTGCCCCATGAGAGACCAGTGAATCTCAGAGACCAGGTGTTGAGACAAGGACTATGACTTTATTTGGAAAGACAGCTGATCAAGAATATGGCAGACTAATGTCTCAAAATAACCCTCTTGTGGGGGTCTGGATGCCAGGTTCCTTTATGTAGCAGAGATAGAGGGAGGTGAGGAAGCAAAGCAGAAAGGTCATTTAGTCTTGCAATTACCTCCTAGAATGGCAAGGTTCAGGCAGGGGGATGTATTAATTTCTTCCTTTCTGCCATCTACAGGTGGACAGGATTCTGAAAAAAAGGCTTTAGCTTGAGTGGCTCAGACAGTAAAGAACCTGCCTGCAATGCAGGAGACCTGGGTTCGATCCCTGGGTCAGGAAGATCCCCTGGAGGAGGGCGTGGCAGCCCACTCCAGTACTCTTGCCTGGAGAATCCCCAAGGACAGAGAAGCCTGGCAGGCTACATTCCACAGGGTTGCAAAGAGTTGGACATGACTGTGTGACTAGGCACAGCAAGCACTCAGGCAGAGGGGCAGGATTCTCTGAGACAGGCCATAATGTCTGATTATAATAAATGTGGCCAAAAACACAGGTCTAGCACGAAGAGTCAAAATTGACTCTTTCCTGTTAGAATCCAGCATTCTTTTGTTGTAACAGAAAATGATTTTGACTAATTTTTCCCCACCAGGTCAGCTTTTTTTTTCTTTTTTGCTATTGGAGTATGTGTGTGTGCTCAGTTGCTAAGTCATGTCTGACTCTTGTGACCCCAAGGGCTGTAGCCCATCAGGCTCCTCTGTCCATGGGATTTTCCAGGCAAGAATATCAGAGTGGGTTGCCATTTCCTCCTCCAGGGGGTCTTCCCCACCCAGGGACTGA
Source organism: Cephalophus harveyi (assembly GCA_006410635.1). Lineage (NCBI taxonomy): Eukaryota > Metazoa > Chordata > Mammalia > Artiodactyla > Bovidae > Cephalophus > Cephalophus harveyi. The sequence continues at coordinate 421,230 of SJYT01050408.1, read as the reverse complement.
ACCTGTATCTCCTGCATCTCCTGCATTGGGAGGCAGATTCTTTACCACTGAGCCACCTGGGAAGCCCCTTATTGGGTGAATAGTTGATTTACAATGTTATGTTAGTTTCGGGTGTACAGCAAAGTGGTTCAGTTATACATACAAGTATACATATCTTATACGATTTTGACTGATTTAAAGAGAAATAGCCTTTATTAGAAGGTAATGGGGTATCTTACAAAATAGAAAATTGGGGGGAGGGATACATTAGGAGTTTAGGATTAACAGATACACACTACTATAAATAAAATAATCAACAGGGACCTAGTCTAGAGCACACAGTACTCTACTCAACAGTCTGTGTCGACTGAAAAATCAGTCACAACCTGAAAGTAGAGAGCTACTTTATTTGGTGGGAATGTTCAGTACCCAAGCCTTGGAGACAGCATCTCAGTAGCTCTGAGAAAACTGCTCAGAGGCAGAAGGGGGAGTCATGGTCTATACTTGCTTGCAGCAAAGGGGGGCAGGCAGTCTGAACATCAAAGATTATTGTTAAGTAGTAAGAAAATCTAGATACCAAGTAAGGAGTTTAACGCTCTTCTGTGTATGGGAAGATGCAAGTGTCTGGGATCACTGAATTCATTCCTTTATATACACTTCAGCTATCTGGGGCCAAATCCTGTTTTTTTGTTTTTTTTTCCTCACATCTTCCAGGGCTCTTCAGCACTCACTGTAGGGGGGTGACGGCATCTGCTAGCTCTCAGGCATTGTGTTCCCTTTTGGGAGCCTCAGTCACATTTGGAGGCTTAAAGTCACTGATGGCTGTTACATTCTTGTTTATTGATATGATATTCCATTTCACATCTGTAATAACCTATATGGGATTACAATCTGAAAGAGAATGGACACATGTATATGTATAACTACATGGCTTTGCTGTATACTTTAAACTAACACAACATTTTAAATCAACTATACCACAATCAGTTCAGTTCAGTCGCTCAGTCATGTCCAACTCTTTGCGATCCCATTGACTGCGGCACACCAGGCTTCCCTGTCCATCGCCAACTACCAGACTCTACTCAAGCTCATGTCACTTGTCGCTTGAGTCACTGATGCCATCCAACTATGTCATCCTCTGTCATCCCCTTCTCCTCCTGCCTTCAATCTTTCCCAGCATCAGGGTCTTTTCAAATGAGTTGATTCTTCACATCAGGTGGCCATCACGTTCTTCAGCTTCAGCATCTGTCCTTCCAATGAACACCCAGGACTGATCTCCTTTAGGATGGACTGCTTGGATCTCCTTGCTGTCCAAGGGACTCTCAAGAGTCTTCTCCAACACCACAGTTCAAAAGCATCATTCTTCAGTGCTCAGCTTTCTTTATAGTCCAACTCTCACATCCATCCATGACTACTGGAAAAACCATAGCTTTGACTAGATGGACCTTTGTCAGCAAAGTAATGTCTCTGCTTTTTAATATGCTGTCTAGGTTGGTCATAACTTTTCTTCCAAGGAGTAAGCATCTTTTAATTTCATGGCTGCAGTCACCATCTGCAGTGATTTTGGAACCCCCCCAAATAAAGTCTGTCACTGTTTCCATTGTTTCCCCACCTATTTGCCATGTAATGATAGGACCAGATGCCATGATCTTAGTTTTCTGAATATTGAGTTTTAAGCCAACTTTTTCAATGTCCTCTTTCACTTTCATCAAGAGGCTTTTTAGTTTTTTGCTTTCTGCCACAATATTAAATAAAAATTAAATTAATAAAAATTAAAAAGATAATAATAGATTTCTTTGAAATGGGAAATCAGGCTGAAACCTAGACTTAAAATGGACAGGAAAGGACCAAGGGATCAGAACATCAGTATAATGCAGAAACTGGGGGCACCTGGGTGGACATCCTCTGAATGGAGGAGGCCCAGGCAACTTGACTGACAGCTTCACCAGACTGCATCCAACTGGGCTTAGCCGGTAAAGAATCTGCATGCGATGCAGGAGACCCAGTATCCATCCCTGTGTTGGAAGATTCCTTGAAGAAGGGAATGGCTACCCACTCCAGTATTTTTGCCTGGAGAATTACATGGAAAGAGGAGGCTGGTGGGTCATAGTCCATGAGGTTGCAAGGAACCAGACACAACTGAGTGACTAATACTTTCACTTTCATCTTCCTCAAAGCAAATTTGAGATGCCGTCACCAGAGAAAGAGTGATACTAAAACTGCAAAATAACATGTGACCATGATGTCCTGTTGGAGAAGGCAATGGTAACCCACTCCAGTACTCTTGCCTGGAGAATCCCAGGGACAGAGGAGCCTGGTGGGCTGCCATCTGTGGGGTCACACAGAGTCGGACACAACTGAAGTGACTTAGCAGCAGCGGCATGATGTCCTGTTTTATCATTGTTTTTACTTTGTAATTTTTTAGATGTAATGCAATGCCTTTCAAAAGGCAACTTTTAAAAATAAACTTAATATTAATAATGCCAAATTTTGCTATCTAGAACTTACTGTTGCAAGTTGATACACTTCATGGAGGCATTCCCTATTTAGAAAAATGTGTTTAGCAAGCTTCATAGAAAAACATTTGAACACATTAAATATCACTGCAGCAATGAACAGAGATCTCATATTCCTCTGATTCCCTCCTTTTCTGATTTCTACATCTTTTGTTTACCTATTTATTTGGCTGTGTTGAGGCGTAGTTGTGGCATGCAGCATCTTTTGTTGCAAAGCACATGGACTCTCTAGCTGTGGCATGTGGGCTCGGTGGTTGCAAGGGCTTCCCTGGTGGCTCAGAGGTTAAACCGTCTCCCTCCAGTGCAGGAGACTCGGGTTCGATCCCTGGGTTGGGAAGATCCCCTGGAGAAGGAAATGGTAACCCACTCCAGTATTCGCACCTGGAGAATCTCATGGACGGAGAAGCCTGGTAGACTCCAGTCCATGGGGTCGCAAAGAGTCGGACACGACTGAGCGACTTCACTTTCTTTCACTTGGATGTTCTGAGGCAAGTGGGGTCTTAGCTCCCCGATCAGAAATCAAATCCACATCCCCTGCATTGCAAGGCAGATTTTTAAGCACTGGACCACCAGGGAAGTCCCTCTGTATCTATTATATTATGAGCATACATTGCCAAAGAAAAGGCAATAAATTATTATAAATGACAACATTGATTCTTAGGGAGAAAGAATAGCAAAAATCAGCTCCTTTATGTGACCAAAGAATCTCTTTATTTAATGTTATTATTGATGTGAACTGAACCTAAAAATGTGAACATCTAGATATATATACATATTGCTTAATTTGATTTTTACCTGCATTAGGTAGACTGCCTATAACTTCTTTTCTTTAGGAATATTCATGTATGTTTCTTTTCCTCAATTTCTCAGTAAATGTCAAATCATTTTGAAATAAATAGTACAGTAAGGTATTATATAAATAGGAGAAAGTTCAATACTACATAAGACATTGTAAAATGCCATCTTTTACATTTATTTTTTTTATTGAAGTATAGTTGATGTACAATGTTGTGTTAATTTCTGCTGTAGAGCAAAGTGACTCGGTTACACACCTATATTATACATTCTTTTAAAAATAATATCCTCTCCCATTATGGTTTATCCCAGGAGATTGGATATAGTTCCCTGTGCTCTACAGGAGGACCTTGCTGTTTATCCATTCTATGCATAATAGTTTGCATCTACTGACCTTAAACTCCCAGTCCATCCTTCTCCCTCCCTGCCTGCTTGGCAACTACAAGTCTGTTCTCTTTGTCCGTGATTCTATTTCAGAGATAAGTTCATTTAGATTCCACATATAAGTGAAATATGGTATTTGTCTTTCTCTGACTTATTTCACTTAGCATGAAGCATGATGGTCTCTAGTTGCATCCATATTGCTGCAAATGGCATTATTTCATTCATTTTCAGTGTTCCAGTATTTATGTGTAACGCATCTTTCTTCATTCATCTGTCGATGGACATTTAGGTTGTCTCCATGTCTTGACTATTGTGAATAGTGCTGCTGTAAAAACTGAGAGTGCATGCATCTTTTTGAATTATGGCCATGTCTGGGTATATGTCCAGGAGTGGGATTGTTGGATTCTATGGTCATTTTATTTTTAGTCTCTTAAGGAGCCTCCATACTGTTCTCCATAGTGGCTGCACCAACTTACATTCCCACCAACAGTGTCGGAGGGTTCCTTTTTTTCTACACCCTCTCCAGCATTGGTAATTTGTAGACATTTTGATGATGATCATTCTGACCACTGTGAGATGATACCTCACTGGAGTTTTGATTTGCGTTGCTCTAGCAATTGGCGATATTGAGCATCTTTTCACTATGCCTTCCTTTTTAAACTGGTCCTCTCGATAGATGCGGTGACTGTATTCAAAATACTTAATGAGTAGTGCGAACCCTGACCAATCAGAGTGGATGTGGGACACCCCTGCAGGGGCACGACACCAGCCCCACTGCAGGCACACAAGTATATTCTTAAAGAAGCTTTTCCCTCTCCTGAAAGCTGGAGAAGTAAAAATAAACACACACTGGTTTCTTGCTTGTATCGTCTTCCTTTTCGGTATATTGATCTCTGGATAGTTTTGGAGCCAGTGTGCCTGAAGAGACGAGCATTGGGTGAGGAATTCTGACATTCTGTCATTTTGACTCATCTTCTTAAATCAAGCTTGTTGTTTTACTAGGGGTCTCAGGGTTCCCACTAAACTGGGCCAAGGGACCTTTAAATCCAATTGACCTCAACAAGTTTCTTAAAATCCTGTTCACCTAGCATCTCTTAGCAACAGTTGACAGTCATTCACTGTAGAAAAGCAACACTTTATGAATGAGTTGACCACTCAGATTCTGTTTCTTTAGACTGATCAGCAAGAGAGCTTAGAACTGAAAGATTTCTGTCTCTCACATGGATGAAAGTTAAAACTGCACACACATTACTGCCTGTTTAGCATCTCTGCTGTCAGAGTTAGCATACTTTCTGAATGAGTTGACAACTCAGATTCTGTTTCTTTAGACTGATCAGCAAGATAGCCTAGAACTGAAAGATCTCTGTCTCTCACATGGATGAAAGTTAAAACTGCACACACATTACTGCCTGTTTAGCATCTCTGCTGTCAGAGTTAGCTTCACCTGGGGAAACCTCCCCCTCCAAAAAAAAAAAAAAAAACTAAACAATGCCAAAACAGGGTCTCTCTTCATCTTGAAGAACAACAGCTTAATTGGTTCAGCCATTTAGAAGCCAAATCACTGATATGTTCACTAATGAAATGTTTCATGCTCTTTGGAGCCTTTGAGGGGAAAAAAGAAAAACGTTCACGCCGATCTATAAATCACGTTAAATAATTTCTATTCCCTTCCAAGGGAACTTTTTTCACTCTCTGTGTGTTACATTATCTGCGTGAAACAGACACCGGCAGAGGGGTAAATGACAGGACACTCTAAGCAAATTTAATGAAGTAGCTCCAAATATTGTATCAAAATAAATGAAGTGAATAATGCAAGAGCTCATTCCTGGGTCTCCTTTCACAACAATAACCATTGTATGAAACACACACCAGAGGGGATTCAGATGGATGGCTGAGTCTGAAGGCGTCACTGTGATGTATTACATACCAGGACACAATAGGCAGCTTCAATTGCTATATTTAATTTCAGTAATTCTTTGAGCCTGGTAATTGGGAAGAGGTAGGAAGGGAGGGGAGAAGGAGAATGACAGGCCTTTCGAGCTGTCTATAAACAGTGTTTGCTTTGGCTTCCATCAAAAAACCTAGATGGGTTCTTGAGTTTTTTTATTATTATTATTTTTAATTCTATTGAAGTCTAGTTGATTATAATGATGTACAACAAAGTGACTCCATTATACATTTGTTGTTAGTGGTAGTGTTTAATCGCTAGTCATGTCTGATTCTTTTGCAACACCATGGACTGTAGCCCACCAGGCTCCTCTGTCCATGGGATTTCCCAGGCAAGAATACTGAAGCAGGTTGCTGATTCCTTCTCCAGGGCATCTTCCCAATCCAGGAATCAGACCTGCCCCTCCTGCTTGGCAGGCGGATTCTTTACCACTGAGCCACCGGGAAGCCCCCAGTACATATATGTATGTTCTTTTTCATATTCTTTTCAATTCTAACTTATCACAAGATGTTAAATATAGTTCCCTGTGCTGTGCAGCAGGGTCTTGTTTATTCATCCTATACATGCTAGTTTGCATCTGCTAACCCCCAAACTCCCAGTCTTCCCTTCTCCTCCCCACTTTTGGCAACTGTAAGTCTGTCCTCTCTGTCCGTGACTCTGTTTCTGTTTCGTAGATAAGTTCATTTGTATTATATTTTAGATTCCACATATAAATGGTATAAATGATATTTGTTTTTCTCTGACTTACTTGGCTTAGTGTGATAATCTCTAGGTCTATCCATGTTGCTGCATGGGTTCTTTAGTTTTTTTTTAAGATGTTTACTTAAATTTATTTTTATTTATCTGTTTTCTGACTGCACCACCCAGCATGTGGGATCTTATTTCCCCAACCAAGGGTCAAATCCATGTCCCTGCAATGGAAGTGTATATTCTTAACCACTGGACTGCCAGGGTTTGGACTCTCTGGATCTCTTGGTGGGACTCCCTCCATCGTCTGAGGGAGCATTGCTTAGAAATTAGTGGCTCCCACTAGGGTCGGACCTTTGTCATCTTTTGGTTGTCCAACACTAGTGATTCCCTTAGGGAAGCCCTCACTGTGAAAGAGTGAGATTCCATCTCTGACAGTGAGGGGGTCAGCANAGGGAGCATTGCTTAGAAATTAGTGGCTCCCACTAGGGTCGGACCTTTGTCATCTTTTGGTTGTCCAACACTGGTGATTCCCTTAGGGAAGCCCTCACTGTGAAAGAGTGAGATTCCATCTCTGACAGTGAGGGGGTCAGCACGTGTCCTGGACTTTGCTAGCCTCATTCTTTCCCAAGAATTCTGATTCTTGAGTAACGGGTGCAGGGAGTCGGGGAATATAGGAGGCCACACAATATTGTGACATATAAAGGTCACATATAGAGGTGATCACTATATGTCCTATAGCTGGGACATAAGTGGCTTTTGTCACCTTTTCTGTGGTCCCCAATAGCTGGTTCTCTTGGTTCCTGCTCATTTCTCAGGTTTTTAATTTCTGCCTCTGATATCCTTCTAATAATTGGTCATTTTCTGTTGCTTGCAACCAAGAAAACCACTCTCTTCAACAAGCTTCTTAGAAGAACATGCCCTTTCTTTTTTTTTGTCTCGGGGAAAAAGAGGTGTGAGGTATTTTGAAAACATCCTGAGGCTGAAGATAAGAAGATAATATGCCGCGAATTCATTAAACTTGTGCTATGCGTCAGAAGTGGTTCTAAGCAGTTTGTATCTATGAGCTCAATTCTCACTATTATATTTTAAAGATATTTATTATTCTTCCCATTGTAAAGATTAGAAAATGAAAGCAGAGAGATGATAAATAAATCACTTATATGCCTCAAAGTAAAAAGTGGAAGGGTCAGAAATTGAATCAGGGAGTATGGGTCTAGCTCTTGTTTTTTAAGGATATTCTGTTGCTTCTCTCAAATGATAAAACTGTCCAACTTTTTCAAGATGGATTCCAGCCCAGAGGCCTCTGGGATCACATATTAGCATCGCATATTATGGGTTGGTGCCCTCCCTTTTGACCCCCACAGAGCCTTTCTGCACATGTGCAACGTCTCCCTTGCCCCAAGAATGGGAAATATGTGACCTTCTGATCCTTTACTCAGACAAGGTTTAGCCCATCTATGTCCCTGCCATGACCATTATCATACAGTGTCCATAGGAGGCAAAGCCTGGCTCTTTACCCTGTTTCAGTTGTTACTTCCATTCTGGAGAGCAAATAGCAAGCTGGTTGTAAATGCCTAACCTGGAGCCTATCTCTTACTTCACTATCACAGCACAGTAGGCTAGAAATATTATAGTTTGGATATAATGGAGGTGGTTTTTGCTGCTTTTAGCAATTATCTGGCAGCTGTGTGCCCTCTGTTTATGTCTTGGCTGAATTTGCTGTACCTGGTCCTTCTCAAA
>SJYT01050408.1:352403-411605 GCA_006410635.1 Cephalophus harveyi | reverse complement strand
TCAAATCCATGTCCCTGCAATGGAAGTGTATATTCTTAACCACTGGACTGCCAGGGTTTGGACTCTCTGGATCTCTTGGTGGGACTCCCTCCATCGTCTGAGGGAGCATTGCTTAGAAATTAGTGGCTCCCACTAGGGTCGGACCTTTGTCATCTTTTGGTTGTCCAACACTAGTGATTCCCTTAGGGAAGCCCTCACTGTGAAAGAGTGAGATTCCATCTCTGACAGTGAGGGGGTCAGCATGTGTCCTGGACTTTGCCAGCCTCATTCTTTCCCAAGAATTCTGATTCTTGAGTAACAGGTGCAGGGAGTTGGGGAATATAGGAGGCCACACAATATTGTGACATATAAAGGTCACATATAAAGGTGATCACTATATGTCCTATAGCTGGGACATAAGTGACTTTTGTCACCTTTTCTGTGGTCCCCAATAGCTGGTTCTCTTGGTTCCTGCTCATTCTTCAGGTTTTTAATCTCTGCCTCTGATATCCTTCTAATAATGGGTCACTTTCTGTTGCTTGAAACCAAGAAAACTACTCTCTTCAACAAGCTTCTTAGAAGAACATGTCCCCCCTTTTTTTTGTCTCAGGGGAAAAAGAGGTGTGAGGTATTTTGAAAACATCCTGAGGCTAAAGATAAGAAGATAATATGCCACAAATTCATTAAACTTGTTCTATGCATCAGAAGTGGTTCTAAGCATTTTGTATCTATGAGCTTTATTCTCACTATTATATTTTAAAGACATTTATTATTCTTCCCATTGTACAGATTAGAAAATGAAAGCAGAGAGATGATAAATAAATCACTTATGTGCGTCAAAGTAAAAAGTGGAAGGGCCAGAAATTGAAATCAGGGAGTCTGGGTCTAGCTCTTGTTTTTTAAGGATATTCTGTTGCTTCTCTCAAATGATAAAACTGTCCAACTTTTTCAAGATGGATTCCAGCCCAGAGGCCTCTGGGATCACATATTAGCATCGCATATTATGGGTTGGTGCCCTCCCTTTTGACCCCCACAGAGCCTTTCTGCACATGTGCAATGTCTCCCTTGCCCCAAGAATGGGAAATATGTGACCTTCTGATCCTTTACTCAGACAAGGTTTAGCCCATCTCTGTCCCTGCCATGACCATTATCATACAGTGTCCACAGGAGGCAAAGCCTGGCTCTTTACCCTGTTTCAGTTGTTACTTCCATTCTGGAGAGCAAATAGCAAGCTGGTTATAAATGCCTAACCTGGAGCCTATCTCTTACTTCACTATCATAGCACAGTAGGCTAGAAATATTATAGTTTGGATATAATGGAGGTGGTTTTTGCTGCTTTTAGCAATTATCTGGCAGCTGTGTGCCCTCTGTTTATGTCTTGGCTGAATTTGCTGTACCTGGTCCTTCTCAAACCTTGTAGAATTAAGATTCCTCTGTTTAAGGACATCATTATGCAGTTCCATCACAATCTCGCACATCGGTTACTTGTTGTTTTTATACTGTTAGTGGGCAGCATAGCACAAGGCCTAAAATTTTACTCAAAACAGCATGTGAGATTTAGGAGCTGTGGCTCGCTCAAAGTTGTCTTTGAGGGGACTTCCCTGGTAGTCCAGTGGTTAAGACTTCACACTCCCACTGCAGAGGGTAAGGGTTCGATCCTCAGGGAACTATGATCCCACAAGCTGCATGCTGCAGACAAAGTATCAAGCAGGTTTTTTTGTGTGTGTGACTTTGAAATCAGGAAAGATGGTTCTGGGGTAGTTTCAGAGAAGCACAGCTGGGGATATAAGAGGCTTGAAAACCTTTCCTTGGGGTTTCTGCAATGCTGGACAGACAGAATGCCACTGCCACTATTTCCCTTGGGGAAAGAGAAGGTTTTATTGATTATCACAGCTCCCAGGCCTCTGGAATCCATTAATAAAGATTTATCTTTTGCATTGACTGCAGAAGTTGTAGCTTGTGTAGGATTTATGCATCAAATTACTCCTTCCCCCTTGTACCCCATGCTTCTGCTTCTGTTCTTCATGGGATTACTTAAGCTTTACCTGGGGGCTTCCCAAGTGGTACTAGTGGTAAAGAGTCCACTTGCCATACAGGAAAATTGGGTTCAATCTCTGGGTCAGGAAGATCCCCTGGAGGAGGAAATGGCAACCCAATCCAGCATGATTGCCTGAAAAATCCCATGGACAGAGGAACCTGATGGGCTACAGTCCATAGGGCTGGACAGAGTTGGACACGACTGAAGAGACTTAGCAAGCGTGCAAACTTTACCTAGCTACTTTTTCTCCAGGTATGGCTTTTCTGGCTTAGCCAACCTCCCTCTAATCCTGCAGATTTGGAAATACAATCCAATTACTCTCAATTTCTCCCAGTTATGGTCCAGGTCTTGCATCTGGATAAGCACATATTTTTATTTTTTTTTATTTTCCATTAAGTTGACAAGCACCATGGACAGGTCTACTCATCTGCTTCTATTGTACCTTGTGGTAATGACCGGGCTGAATGAGTTTTGGGCTCAGCCTTGGTATCTGAAGTCCATTATCACCAACCTAACCCTGTTAACAGATTGAGAAGCTGTAATTAATCTGATAACTTTTCACAAGGACATTTCATCTACAGATATAAACCACAAGAAACATACATCGCTTTCAGTTAAGGTGAACTCAACTAAATTACTGAGAAGTTATGGCCTCACTGGGAGAGCTGAATGCCTTGAAAACAAAAGTAGAAAATGAATTAAAGTGAGTCTTAAGTAGACATACACAGATGTAAGTTGGGATTGTTACCTTGAGTTGCTCTGTGTGTGTGTGTGTGTATCTACATGCCACATGTATCTACAGAACAGGGATTAAGAATACAGGCTTTGGAGGCAGCCTGTCTAGTTTCATATTGTGGGCCTGCTAATTATGAACTCTATGATCTGGGGTGTGCACCAGTGAACCCAGAATTTGAGCCCAAGCATTCTGGCTCCAAGTCCATACCTTAAGCTACCAGCTCTACTGCTTCTCCAGCGGGATAATAATAAGTCAAGAAGACAAACGAAGTGTCCTTCCCACATCCCCCTTGGTCTTCTGATTCTTTTCAAACAAACTTACTAGTTTCTTATTTTTTTAAATTTATTATTGCTTTTAAGTTTTTAATTGAAGGTTTCAGGTGTGCTGTGCTATGATTTGATATTTGCATAATTATGAAATGATCACCGTGATAAGTCTAGTAACCATCTGTCCTCATACAAAGTTATTGCAACATTGTTGACCACATTCCTTATGCTGCATATCCCCATGACTTATTTAATATATGAATGGAGGTTTGTGCCTCCTAATCCCCTTCACCTATTTTGTTCCCTACTCTCTCTTCTCTGGCAATCCTCTGTTTGTCCTCTGGTTCTGTGCATCTGATTTTTGTCTGATTTGTTTTTAAGAGTCTACATATAAGGAAGACTGTGGTATTTGTCTTTCTCTGACTTATTTTGTTCAGCACAGTACCCTCTAGATTCACCCGCATTGCCACAAATGGGAAGAGTTTATTCTTTTTTTACGGCTGAGTAGCATTTCATTGTGGAGAAGGCAATGGCGCCCCACTCCAGTACTCTTGCCTGGAAAATCCCATGGACAGAGGAGCCTGGTGGGCTGCAGTCCATGGGGTCACTAAGTCGGACATGACTGAGCAACTTCACTTTCACTTTTCACTTTCATGCATTGGAGAAGGAAATGGCAACCCACTCCAGTGTTCTTGCCTGGAAAATCCCAGGGACGGGGGAGACTGGTGGGCTGCCATCTATAGGGTCGCACAGAGTCGGACACGACTGAAGTGACTTAGCAGCAGCAGCAGTAATTCATTGTGTGTGTGTGTGTGCGCGCGTACATGTGCATGTATGTGCTGTGCTGTGCTCACTCAGTTGTGTCCAACTCTTTACAACCCCATGAACTATAGCCTGCCAGGCTCCTCTATCCATGCAGATTCTCTAGGCAAGAATACTGTAGTGGGTTGTCATCCCCTCCTCCAGGGAATCTTCCCAACCCAAGGATTAAACCCAGGTTTCTCACATTGCAGGTGGATTATATCCCACCTAGACCACCAGAGAAGCCCATATATACGTATATAAGTATATATAATTTAAGTCAAAACGTTTTGTGTTTATTTTTGTATATTGTGTGAGAAATGTCTAATTTTATTCTTTTGCATATAGCTCTCCATTTTTCCCAGCACCATTTGTTAAAGAGGTTGTCCTTTTTCCATTGTATATTCTTTCTCCTTTTGACATAGGTTAATTGACCATGTAAGTATGGGTTGAGTTACTGGTTTCTTACATACTGCTCCAGGAATATAGATTTTAATTCAGTGTGACCTAGTCCTCATAGCTACATGTTTGGCTTAACAACAGAACATAGAGTGTTCATGTTATGTAAAGACACCCTTCATTCCTTTTAGTATGCTTTATTTAAACTCCACTGAATAGAGCTGGCCCTGATGTGAGACAGGGTGTCACTCCTGCCAGAGTGACATCATGCTTGTGAACAGAGGGTGAGCAGCTCAGCCAGTACCCAGGTTGGCTTCTCCAAAGCCACTCACAATGACAAGACCCCCTGTACGGCTGTGGTGGCCCTGTGGCCAGCTTCTTCCTCAGAGACATCTATTTCAATGATGATGGAAAGGAGTTCCTGGGAGCCTGTGGTGTCTTCATATGTCCAGGGAGACCTTATGGGCTCTCTATTACCATGAAACCTATAGGTCCTATGTGGCAAGAGGAAGCCACACAGACTATATCAATTAAGGGATCATCATGGTCTTGCCAAGCTGTATCAGTCAGCTATTGCTGTGTAACATACAAGTACAAAAAAATCCTATGGTTTAAATTAACAAACATCCTTTAGCTCCTGAGTCTGTGCATTGGCTGGACATTTCTTCTGGCCTTGGCTGGGCTTAGTGATATTCCTATGTCAGTTGTGAAGTCAACAGTTAGATCGATTTTGCTGATTTTGGCTGGGCTCTTGGGTGTTTGGAGGTTTGACAAGACAACTGCATTTCCTTTCCTGCTATATGACTCATTCCTCAGCAGGCTACTCCCGGCTCATTGATGTGGAGGCAGAAAGTTCCAAGGAGCGAGCAGGAGCAGGGCTCTTGAGACCTAGGTGTCGAAAGGGCACAATGTCACTTCCACTATACTTTGTGGGCTAAGGCAAGTAACAAGACTAGTTCAAATTTGAAGGGTGAGGAAATATACTGGAAATATATTCTACCTCTTTTTTATCTTTTTAAAATCCTAATTGTTTAACTTTAATTTTCCCACAGGCTCTGTTCTTTTTTTAAAAGAATTTTATTTATTTATTTATTTTTGGCTGTGCTGGGTCTTGATTGCTGCAGACTTTTCTCTAGCTGAGTTAAGCAGAGGTCACTCTCTAGTTGTGATGTTGCAGTGGCTTCTCTTGTTGTGGAGCGGGGGCTCTAGAATGTGCATGGGCTTCAGCACTTGTAGCACAAAGGCTCAGTAGCTGCAGTGCCCAATAGTCGTGGCACATGAGCCCAATCGCTCTGCAGCATGTAGGATCCACCTGGAGCAGGAGACCCACGTCCCCTGCATTGGCAGGCAGACTCTCCACCACTGAGCCACCATGGAAGCCCTCTACCTCTTAATAGAGGGAGCTTCAAAGTTACACTGAAAGTGGTGTGCACCTGGGGGAAAGAACTGGAGCCCCTTTTTACAATCAGACAGCCATTTTGCTTTTTTGCATTTCTTTTCCATGGGGATGGTCTTGATCCCTGTCTCCCGTACAATGTCACGAACCTCATTCCATAGTTCTTCAGGCACTCTATCTATCAGATCTAGGCCCTTAAATCTATTCCTCACTTCCACTGTATAATCATAAGGGATTTGATTTAGGTCATACCTGAATGGTCTAGCAGTTTTCCCTGCTTTCTTCAATTTGAGTCTGAATTTGGCAATAAGGAGTTCATGATCTGAGCCACAGTCAGCTCCTGGTCTTGTTTTTGTTGACTGTATAGAGCTTCTCCATCTTTGGCTGCATAGAATATAATCAATCTGATTTCGGTGTTGACCATCTGGTGATGTCCACGTGTAGAGTCTTCTCTTGTGTTGTTGGAAGAGGGTGTTTGCTATGACCAGTGCATTTTCTTGGCAAAACTCTATTAGTCTTTGCCCTGCTTCATTCCGCATTCCAAGGCCAAATTTGCCTGTTACTCCAGGTGTTTCTTGACTTCCTACTTTAGCATTCCAGTCCCCTATAATGAAAAGGACATCTTTTTTGGGTGTTAGTTCTAAAAGATCTTGTAGGTCTTCATAAAACCGTTCAACTTCAGCTTCTTCAGCATTACTGGTTGGGGCATAGACTTGGATAACTGTGATATTGAATGGTTTGCCTTGGAGACGAACAGAGATCATTCTGTCGTTTTTGAGATTGCATCCAAGTACTGCATTTCGGACTCTTTTGTTGACCATGATGGCTACTCCATTTCTTCTGAGGGATTCCTGCCCGCAGTAGTAGATATAATGGTCATCTGAGTTAAATTCACCCATTCCAGTCCATTTTAGTTCGCTGATTCCTAGAATGTCGACGTTCACCCTTGTCATCTCTTGTTTGACCACTTCCAATTTGCCTTGATTCATGGACCTGACATTCCAGGTTCCTATGCAGTATTGCTCTTTACAACATCGGATCTTGCTTCTATCACCAGTCACATGCAAAACTGGGTGTTGTTTTCGCTTTGGCTCCATCCCTTCATTCTTTCTGGACTTATCTCTCCACTGATCTCCAGTAGCATATTGGGTACCTAATGACCTGGGGAGTTCCTCTTTTGGTATCCTATCATTTTGCCTAGGATATACTGTTCCAGAAGCTTGGAGACACTCACAGGTTGAAAAAAGACCTTGGAAGCCTCTACTGACTGTTAGCAGAAGTTCATGTTCTTGACACACAATGAGGCCAAGCAAACTGAAATGACAGAGCTTGGAGCAGAGAAATGTTTACTGTAGGACCATGCAAGGAGACAGGTGACTCATGCCCTAAAAAATCCCGAGCTCCCGAAGGGTTTTGACAAAGCACTTTAAAAATCCAAGTTAGGGGGGTGGGGGGTGGGGGTCACAGGATATATAATCAGCTTGTCAACAATCCTATGACTGGTGAAGCAGCAGGGTGGTGTCACAGGGGTTGACATGATCAGTCCTTAGGCTCCAGGAGAGCTGAGGCTATGAGCTCATGAATGTTAACTAGTTAACATCTTCCATTTGGTGAGAGGTTTTCACATCTGCAAAACAATTCAGGAAATGTGCATCAAATACTGTTATCTAGGTACTTTGGAGAGGAGCTAAAGCAGAGGATACGGAGGAGGGCCTGTCCCCCTACGCTCAGGAAGGCCGCAAAGGGTCCTGCTTGGTTACATGACCACTTGGGGCCTGAGAAGCTGGTTATAACCCAGAGAGCCAGAGGTGCCCCTTGGACTCTGCAACCAGTTCCCTTTTGATTGTTCTCCAGTATTTTGTCACTCCAAAGAGCTGAGCAAGAAATATCCTGTCTCCATCTGTCTTTGTGCAAAAGTTCAGATCCAGCTGTAGGATAACTCCCATGGACAGACGGCTTGGTGGGCTACAGTCCATGGGGCTGCAAAAGAGTCGAATATGACTTAGCGACTGAACAAGAAAAGGGGCCCTTGAAGAGAGAATCCTTCTTTTTGGGGAAGGAGTGTTTGGTAAGGTATCTAAATAACTCCATGCAGGCAGGGGCTTCCCAGATGGCTCAAGAATCTACTCGCCAATGCAGGACACACAGGTTCAGTTTCTGGGGTCGGGAAGATCCCCTGGAGGAGGAAATGGCAACTGGTTCCAGTATTCTTGCCTGAAAAATCCCACGGACAAAGGAGCCTGGTGGGTTCCTCTGCCCACGGGGGTCACAAAGAGTTGGACACAACTGAACGACTGAGCATGCACACACCCTGGCTCCATGCGAAACAGTTCTCCTTGAAACCTGTTCCTAGAGGCTGAGTCATCATCAGAGGTACCAGTGTCTAGCAGCAGTGGTCATTCTCTGCATCCAACCTCTGCTATCCACCCCCACCAGCATTCAGCATCAGTCTTCCAGACAACGTTCCACGGCGTGCCTCTCCCCTCAGCTGGGCACACAGAACTAAGGACAGCATTAAACCAGATCTCGGCTGAATGGCTCAGGACTGCAGGGCATCCAGATTCCAGCCCTGCAGGCCAGTGCTATTGTTGGAAGAGAGGATTCTGTGCCCATCTCTGACCTTGGGAACTCACCCAAGGCTTGCAGGTGAATGCCAAACGCTAAGAGGAATGCTATTGATCAAGAATGGAAGGAGGAAGGAAAGCCGAGTCATAAATGCTTATTAATGGCTACAAAAGGGACTGACGCTGGGATTTGGGGCATGACGATAAAAGGGCAGAGAGCAAAGTTAAAGAACTGGAATTAAAAATCTCTGCCTTGGGGGAGCCAATACTGAGATGAGGTTTACATCAGAATCAACTGGGGAAGCTTTTAAAAATACAAATTCCCGGCCTGGACTCAGCCTTATCAACGCAAAACTTCTTGGGGGAGAGGGCATATATTTTTCAAGTCATATTTTGTAAAAAGCTTTCCAAGTGGATTTTAGGAACTGCTGACGTGGTCCAATGCTGTGATCCACTACTCATCACACTTGAAGGATGAACCCAGTGATATTTACAACCATAGTAAGTCCTGTTTATGAAGCTGACTGTGGCCAGGCAAAGTGCATTATTTCATCATGTTTCCTATCTATCTGTGTGTTGTTTAGTCACTAAGTTATGTTCAGCTCTTTGCAACCGCATGGACTGTAGCCCGTCAGGCTCCTCTGTCCATGGAATCTCTGTAAGGGACTCTTTAGGCAAGAATACTGGAGTGGGTTATCATTTCCTTCTCCAGGAGATCTTTCTGACCCAGGGATCAAACCCACATCTCTTGCGTTGGCAGGCAGATTCCCGTTAGGGAAGCCCCAATTTCCTTCTCCAAATCCTATCTATAGGTACAATATAATCATTATTCCCATTTTCCACATAAAATAATTGAGGATTAGAAGGGATGGAGTAAACAAAGGTACACAGAAGGGGAGTGGCGGAAAGTGAAAGTGTTAGTTTCTCAGTCATATCCCACTCTTTGCGACCCCATAGACTGTAGCCACTAAAGAGAATGTATATATATTGGGCTACCCAAAAAGTTCATTCGGGTTTCCTGCAATACATCTTTTTTTTTTTTTCAGTTGTTTATTCATTCATGGCTGTGCTGGGTCTCTGTTGCTGTGTGCGGGCTTTCTCTAATGCGGCTAGTGGGAATTACTCTTCATTGCAATGTCTGGGCTTCTCATTGCAGTGGCGTCTCTTGTTGCGAATTGTGGGCTCTAGGTGTGCTGGCTTCAGTAGCTGTAGTTGCAGTAGCCAGGCTTGGTTGCCCCTTGGCATGTGGGAACCTCCCAGACTGGGGATCGAACCCATGTCCTCTGTGTTGGCAGGTGGACTTTTAACCACTGGACCACCAGGGAAGTCCTTTTCCATAAGATCTTATGAGAAAAAACAAATGAGCTTTATGGCTAACCCTACATATAATATTTATATGTATTTATGCTTATATATATTGGAGAAGGCAATGGCAATCCACTCCAGTACTCTTGCCTGGAAAATCCCATGGACGGAGGAGCCTAGTAGGCTGCAGTCCATGGGGTCGTGAAGAGCCAGACACGACTGAACGACTTCACTTTCACTTTTCATTTTCGTGCGTTGGAGAAGGAAATGGCAGCCCACTCCAGTGTTCTTGCCTGGAGAATCCCATGGACGGGGGAGCCTGGTGGGCTGAGGCTTATGGGATTGCACAGAGTCGGACATGACTAAAGCAACTTAGCAGCAGCAGCAGCATGCTTATATATACTGAAAAAGCTGAAGTTCCAATACTTTGACAACCTGATGAGAAGAGTCAACTTATTGGAAAAGACCCTGATGCTGGGAAAGATAGAAGGCAGGAGGAGAAGGGGGAAAACAGGGTGAGATGGTTGGATGGCATCATCAACTCAGTGGACATGAGTTTGAGCCAGCTCCAGCAGTTGGTGATGGACAGGGAAGCTTGGCATGCTGCAGTCCATGGGATCACAAAGAATCGGACATGACTGAACAACTGAACAACAAAATGCATATATATAAAGTGTGTGTATATGTATACACCCAGATGTGTATACAAATGTGTGTATATATGTATGTATGTGCATAAACATTTCTGTATCTGTATGTGGATATGTATGCATGTATAAATGTATGTATCAATGTGCATAAAGGTATATGTGTTTATATATGTGTAAATGTACATATATGTGTATATGTCTATATATCATCTCCACACATAGCTAGCTAAGGAAACTGGAATCTGTGTGCCTTCTTCGTATCACATCTGGGAAATCCCATGGGATGGCCTTTCAGGGCCTGGGGCAGAGCTTACCCATTGCTCCCAGAATCCATTCTTCCTATATCCCCTTTAGAAAAAGGACCCCCCGCCTTTGAGCCAGGCATAAGGCAGCTCAGGTGGTGACATTTCCCAGCATCCCTTGCAGCCCTGGGTGGACCTGAGACAAGTTCAGGCCAGCGGGATGTGAGTGGAAGGGAGGTGAGCAAAGTCGGGGTCATGTCCTTCTGAAAGGAGATTACTCACTTTCTACTCCTTTTCGTTTCTTCCTTTCCTCCCTGAAGGCTGGAATGAGGACCCTGTGGTGGTCACATAGCACTGGGTGGTTCTTGTCCAGAAGCAATTTTGCCCACTCCCACCATTGGCACCTGGGAATACCTGGAGACACATTCTCCTATCACACGACAGAGGGGGTTGCTGCTGACATCTCATGGGTAGAGATGCTGTGAAATATCCTGTGATACACAGGAACCCCCCTCTCCCAAATAAAGAATTGTTGTTGTTGTTTAGTTACTCAGTCACAACGGACTCTCTGCGACCCCATGGACTGTAGCCTGCCAGGCTCCTCTGTCCATGGGATTCTCCAGGCAAGAATACTGGAGTGGATTGCCATGCCCACCTCCAGGGGATCTTCCTGACCCAGGGATTGAACTTGCATCTCCTGCATTGGCAGGTAGATTCTTTACCACTGAACCACCAGTCCAAATAAAGACTCATCCAGCATTGAAACGTCAACTGTGTTGAGAAAGGTTGTAGTACATGTCTCTACATAAATATTTCCTTTTTCCTACAAGCTTAGCTTGTACCACAATATGGGACTTTATTAAAGCATAGGGCATCAGATATCCCCAAATGATTGTGGACCAGATGCCATTCTGGGAGGACAGAGAAACCCTTTTTATTATCAGGAAGCATAACAGAAAGACCAGTTTTTAAGGATAAGATGTCTGATGGAAGGCAGGAAACCAACATGCTCATTAATACAAGAGAAATATAATTCCCTGGAAGGCCACTGAGAACTGTCAGAATCACTGGGGACGCTGGAAACAGGCAGGGAGCAGGAAAGCTTTGGAGACTGGGAGGTAGAAACTACAAAAATGGTCCCTAGCAGGAACAAACTGGATGACTGGGTCCAGATTGGGTGGATGCAATTTCATCTGCTTCTTTTGTCCTTTGATCACTTGTTGGAGAGTTAATGGCTCTAGTTAGCATCTACCTGGTTCAGTTCAGTTCAGTTCAGTCACTCAGTTGTGTCCAACTCTTTGCGACCTCAGGAACCTCAGCATGCCAGGCCTCCCTGTCCATTACCACCTCCCGGAGCTTACCCAAACTCATGTCCATTGATTTGGTGATGCCATCCAACCATCTCATCCTCCGTCATCCCCTTCTCCTCCTGCCTTCAATCTTTTCCAGCATCAGGGTCTTTTCCAATGAGGCAGCTCTTCACATCAGGTGGCCAAAATGTTGGAGTTTCAGCTTCAACATCAGTCCTTCCAATAAACACCCAGGACTGATCTCCTTTAGGATGGACTGGTTGGATCTCCTTGCAGTCTAAGGGACTCTCAAGAGTTTTCTCCAACACCACAGTTCAAAAGCATCAGTTCTTCGGTACTCAGCTTTCTTTATAGTCCAACTCTCACATCCATACATGAGCACAGGAAAAACCATAGCCTTGGCTAGACGGACCTTTGTTGGCAAAGTAATGTCTCTACTTTTTAATATGCTGTCTAGGTTGGTCAT
This sequence comes from Cephalophus harveyi, assembly GCA_006410635.1. NCBI lineage: Eukaryota > Metazoa > Chordata > Mammalia > Artiodactyla > Bovidae > Cephalophus > Cephalophus harveyi. The sequence goes on along the minus strand of SJYT01050408.1, from coordinate 399,453 downwards.
AACTTTCTTTCCAAAGAGTAAGAGTCTTAATTTTATGGCTGCAGTCACCACTGCAGTGATTTTGGAGCCCCAAAAGAGAAAGTCTGACACTGTTTCCGCTGTTTCCCCATCTATTTGCCATGAAGTGATGGGACCAGATTCCATAATCTTAGTTTTCTGAATGTTGAGCTTTATGCCAACTTTTTCACTCTCCTCTTTCACTTTCATCTAGAGGCTCTTTAGTTCTTCTTTACTTTCTGCCATAAGGGTGGTGTCATCTGTATATCTGAGGTTACTGACATTTCTCCCGGCAATCTTGATTCTAGCTTGTGCTTCCTCCAGCCCAGCGTTTCTCATGATGTACTCTGCATAGAAGTTAAATAAGCAGGGTGACAATATACAGCCTTGACATACTTCTTTCCCAATTTGGAACCAGTCTGTTGTTCCATGTCCAGTTCTAACTGTTGCTTCCTGACCTGCATACAGATTTCTCAAGAGAATGGTCAGGTGGTCTGGTATTTCCATCTCTTGAAGAATTTTCCACAGTTTATTGTGATCCACACAGTCAAAAGCTTTGGCATATTTAATAAAGCAGAAATAGATGTTTTTTTCTGGAACTCTCTTGCTTTTTTGATGATCCAGTGGATGTTGGCAATTTGATCTCTGGTTCCTCTGCTATTTCTACCTGGTTAACCAAGCTTAGACTTTGAGCCCACCTGCTGGCTGGATGCCCAGTAGAGATAGGAGGCCGGTCACTCAAGAAGGAGATCCACCACCTCCCTATACTGTTTGACCAAGAATGCACACAGTGGGATCTCCCTGGTGGTTCAAGGGTTACAAATCTGCCTTACAATGCAGGGGACATGGGTTTGATTCCTGGTCAGGGACCTAAGATCATACATGCTGCTGGGCAGCTAAGCCCTCACGCCACAACTGGAGAGTCTATGTGCTGCAACGAAAGATCCACACAATGCTATGTAGATCCTGTATGCCACAACTGAGACCTGATGCAGCCAAATAAGTAAACTAAAAAAAGATAATAATAAAATAAAACTAAAAAGGGTCTTAAAGGAAGAATGCCCACAATAGAGTAGGATAATCGCAAAGGAATTTGGAGTCACAGTGAGAAATGGGGTTGAATGCTACTGAAGCCCTAACCAGTGATTCATGTTAGGAAGTCAAGAGAGGAGATACAACCACTGGCTTTTTTGACTTCCTAGCCATGTGACTCCAAGAAAATTCCTTTGATGTTTTGGGGGCCTGATCATCAAGACTAGAATCTCAAACGATCCACATCCTCCAACCTGAAGTATCTCAGATCCACTCAAGCAAGTGCAAAAGATGATTAATAGCTGCTGGTAATAGCTTGCCAAGATCTATATATTGACACCTACAGCTCAGGCTATTTGTCTGTCCAATTACACATCCCCCCCCCCAAAAAAAAGGGAACATTTTAATTGCACATATTGATTTTGGCTCAGAGATTTGAGGGGCATGGAGATGGACTGGGAATTTTCTTCAAAGCCTTCATGTACTTGAAAGCATCTCAGAAGTTGAGAAGAAGCAGAGCAAGGTCTCCTGTGCTGTGAACAAGCCATTTAGCCATAGAGAGGCAGTGAGGGAGTCTCATCATCCCATTCTTGTGCTTAGGGACTTCCCTCGCAGCTCAGTTGGTAAAGAATCTGCCTTCAATGCAGGAGACCCGGGTTCAATCCTTGGGTCAGGAAGATCCCCTGGAGAAGGAAATGGCAACCCACTCCAGTAGTCTTGCCTGGGGAATCCCATGAACAGAGGAGCCTGGTGGGTTACAGTCCATGGGGTCACAAAGAGTCAGACACATTTATCCTACTCTAAATCTCCTGAGTTTGAACCACAGATGCTCATTATCACCTTGAGCTGTGTCTAATTACACAGCCCTGAGAAATGCGGACTTTCTAATGCTTCTAATGACACAGATCTTCCAAATGAGATTGTCTAAGATGAATCTTAGCCCATCCAGTTCTCATTAGAACCCTTTCTTCTTGGCATGGTGATTTGGTTTCTGTTTCCACGGGGAAGGCAATCAAGCCATAGACTCATTATTTAACTCATGCTTTCTCTCACTCTCTCCTCTCTCTGTCTCTCTCCCAATCACAGTTATTTTCAAACAACTTTTTTGAGAACACTGAATTTTGCATATTCCTTGAGGCTTTTTTAAACTGGGAGGATTGAGATTTTGTTTACTTATCCATGGAGAAAAGTACGATTTGGGAAATCTTCTCATTTGTTGGTGCCTGAGTTCTGCCCAGGGGCCCCTCCAGGCTAGGTGTCGAGCTCTCCTTTGTGGTAAACGGTAGGTGACAGTCATGTCTGGGAGAACAGCTCTTGGGAACACAGAGATTCACACCAAGAGCAGCAAGAACTGCCTGGTATAATGTCAGAGGCAGCCACGGATGCCAGAGCAAGCCATGGCAGGGGACCAGCCAAGGATGACCAGGAAGTTACCCCCTTCAGAACAGAGGGGGCCCAGAATCATCCCAAAGAGTGGAAATGGATGGTTCCATTCAGAGCAATGAAGATTTTGAAAAATTTGAAATATCAGTGGGATATTAAGTTTAACCTGGTGACTTGATAGATATTATTGGGTCTATGTTTTCTTAAAATGGTGGTTGTGGGGGGTGGGGGGGGGAAGATAGGGCTAAAAGAAAAGCAAGGATCTCATCTTCTAGGACTTCCATCAATCTACTGGGAAGTTACAAAACTCCCCTTTCACCAGGGCCCAGGTTTCCTGGGCTGCAGCACTCTCACACTATTCTAAGGCTGAAAAAACCCATATCTGTTTTGGTAGATGGATACAAGTTTCAAATAGGTGGTTGGCTGCAGACCATGACCTTCTATAACTTCCGCTCCTGAAATATCTGGAGCTAGAGTGGTCAAAGGGCGAAAGAATTGGTGCCAGGCTCATGGTCAGTCAAAGAGGATGCTACCTGGCAGGGTCCCCAAGGATACTCGGGCCCTACTTAAGACACTCACCTTCATCAAGGGCTATTGATGTCCTTGTTTTAACAGCTCTTTCTGCATCCACATCAAGAAGAGCTTGCTACTTGGCAAAGATGTCATGGATAACCTTACAAGGTCACCCCAATCATCTTCATGGGGCAGCTGTGGTCTTCTCATGACAGCCTTGCCTGTTACGGTAAACCTTTGCATCATGGAACAGGAAGCACAGGAGAGGGAGTGGAGAGAAAGGAAGCCTCCCACACTGTTGGTGGGAGTGGAAATTGGTGCAGCCACTATGGAGAACAGTATGGAGTTTCTTTAAAAAACTAAAAATAGAGTTACTTATGATCCAGCATTCCCACTGCAAGGCGTGTAACTGGAGGAAATACTAATTTGAAAAGACATGTCCACCCCTATGTTCCCAGCAGCACAATCTACAATAGCCAAGATATGGGAAAACCTAAATGTCCATGGATAAATGGACATAAATGTACCAGATGTGGTACATACATACAATGGACTATTACTCGGCCGTAAAAAAGAAGGAAACGATACCATTTGTAGCTACATGGATGAACTTAGAGATGGTCATACGAAATGACATCAGATACAGAAAGCCAAGTATCATATGATATTGCTTATATGTGGAATCTAAGAAAATGATTATGAATGAATATATTTATAAAACAGAAATGGCTTCCCTGGTGGCTCAGGGTAAAGAAACCACCTGCAATGTGGGAGACACGAGTTCAGTTTCTGGGTTGGGAAGGTTCCCTGGAGAAGGAAATGGCAACCCACTCCAGTATTTTTGCCTGGGAAATCCCATGGACAGGGGAGACTGGTGGGCTTACAGTCCATGGGGTCACTGGAGTTGAACACAACTTAGAGACTAAACCACCAACCACCATAAAACAGATATAGATTCACAGACATAGAAAACAAACTTATGGTTATCAAAGGGGAAAGTGGGGAGAGAGGGATAAATAAGGAGTTGTTAATCCCAAAGGGTTTGGGATTAACTAATACACATTATATGCACGCGTGTGCTCAGTTGCTCAGTCACGTCCAGCTCTTTGCGACCCTATGGAATAAATTAGATAACCAACAAGGACATACTGTATAGCACAAGATGCTCAATATCTTGCAATAACATAATGAAAAGGAATTAAAAAGGAACATGCTGCTGCCGCTGCTGCTGCAAAGTCACTTCAGTCATGTCTGACTGTGCGACCCCAGAGACGGCAGCCCACCAGGCTCCCCCGTCCCGGTATTCTCCTGTATAATATTCACATATTCACATACACATTGTGTGTTGTGCTTAGTTGCCCAGTCATGTCTGACTGTTTGTAACCCCATGGACTATAGCCCGCTAGGCTCCTCTGTCCTCTGTCCTGGGTTGCCATGCCCTCCTCCAGGGGATCTTCCCAACCCAGGGACGGAACCCAGGTCTCCTGCATAGGAAGGCAGATTCTTTACCACCTGAGCCACCTGGGAAGCCCATATATACAAACACATACATGTAAAAAACCAAATCCTAATTTTAAGAAATACAATTAAAAAATTTTTTAAAGTGAATCACTTTTTCTGTCCACATGAAACTTTATGAATCAACTATATTTCAATAAAAATTAAAAAAAAAAACTAAAAATAAGGTTCCCTGGAGAAGGAAATGGCAACCCACTCCAGTATTTTTGCCTGGGAAATCCCATGGACAGGGGAGACTGGTGGGCTTACAGTCCATGGGGTCACTGGAGTTGAACACAACTTAGAGACTAAACCACCAACCACCATAAAACAGATATAGATTCACAGACATAGAAAACAAACTTATGGTTATCAAAGGGGAAAGTGGGGAGAGAGGGATAAATAAGGAGTTGTTAATCCCAAAGGGTTTGGGATTAACTAATACACATTATATGCACGCGTGTGCTCAGTTGCTCAGTCACGTCCAGCTCTTTGCGACCCTATGGAATAAATTAGATAACCAACAAGGACATACTGTATAGCACAAGATGCTCAATATCTTGCAATAACATAATGAAAAGGAATTAAAAAGGAACATGCTGCTGCCGCTGCTGCTGCAAAGTCACTTCAGTCATGTCTGACTGTGCGACCCCAGAGACGGCAGCCCACCAGGCTCCCCCGTCCCGGTATTCTCCTGTATAATATTCACATATTCACATACACATTGTGTGTTGTGCTTAGTTGCCCAGTCATGTCTGACTGTTTGTAACCCCCAGGACTATAGCCCGCTAGGCTCCTCTGTCCTCTGTCCTGGGTTGCCATGCCCTCCTCCAGGGGATCTTCCCAACCCAGGGACGGAACCCAGGTCTCCTGCATAGGAAGGCAGATTCTTTACCACCTGAGCCACCTGGGAAGCCCATATATACAAACACATACATGTAAAAAACCAAATCCTAATTTTAAGAAATACAATTAAAAAATTTTTTAAAGTGAATCACTTTTTCTGTCCACATGAAACTTTATGAATCAACTATATTTCAATAAAAATTAAAAAAAAAAACTAAAAATAAGCAGAAAGCATAGATTCCAATCGACTAAATGGGGTCAGCTGCAGTCAGTAGGCAGTAAGTGAGAATTTCTCTGGCTCCGTTATGAAAAGGGTGGTCTCTCAGACAGCAGCAGTGGTCACTAAGGAAAGCACAGGAAAGGGGTCCACAGAGGCTCTTCCAGGCAGGACCACTGCTATATTGTCAAAGATACAGTGGTGCAGGCAAAGAAGTGGCACTTAGCAGGTGACATTCTCTCCGTATTGCAGGTGATCCATTGAGGCTGGCTTGTGTCGGTTCCTGGATACCTTACAGAATCTGATCTTAGCAGCACGAAATGCTTCAAACAGCAGCAAGAGGGAGCTTCCCTGGTGGTTCAGCGAAGACTTTGCATTCCCAGTGTAGGGGCCTGGGTTCCATCCCTGGTCAGGGAACTAGATCCCACACGCTGCAAATAAGAGCTCACATGCCATACCTAAAGGTCCTGCATGCTGCAACTAAGACCCGGCACAGACAAATACGTTTAAACAAACAAACATCCACACGGGAACACAGGAGATTTCAGGCAACCTCAGCTTTCCTCCCAGCAACTGAGGCCATGTGGAGGTCCAAGCCTGGACGTCTGTCCACAGCCGCCGCTCATAGGAGTGGGAGTTGGACCCAAGCTGCCTCCTGCTGTTTCCTGACCTTAAGCTGCTTGGTGGGTCTGAGAAGCTGGGACAGGAGCTGGGAGGGACGGCTGAGCGGAACTTGCCTCCATAGAACTGTAGTACCCACGTCCCCATGTATCACTGATACGTGTGCGTCAAACAGTAGCTGGGGATCAGGGCCACCAGTGGAGCTGGGACCATCAACCAGTACAGAGGGCCTTTGGGGAAGGTCGGGCTGCTGAATGACGTTGTCACAGACAGAGCAAAGCAGAGATGCTCCTTTCTCAGCCGCCTAATTAGTTCACACCAGCTACAAGATACCGGCAAGAAAGTCCCCGGTCGTTTCCCTCAAGTTGGTAATAAGAAGCCCAATTAGGCCTCGAGAGACCTCGTCCCTCTCAAGATGCTAAGCTTGTTCCGCTCCTTCAGGCCAAGCCGGCATGAGCATCCAAGTCACGTGGACCCTCAAAGGGGAAAAAGAACCTGGTTTGGCATGAATCCGGTCCCCCTCCCTCTGCACTCCCATCTTTACAGGAAGGTCAGCTCCCCGGAATCCAGCCACTCAATAAGCCAGGAAGCTTCTACCGAACGGCTAGTGCATTAATCAGGCGGGGGTAAGTACTGCTGTAAATAAACCACAACAGCCATCAGTGAAACAGAATAAAGGACTGTTTCCTGTCCAGAAGGGTCTGGGAGGGTCCGATCCTCTCTAAGGCCATGAACCTCCCACGTGTCCCTGGGTCCTTGGGGATCTGGGCTCCCTCCAACCAGTGGCGCTACATATCAGCGTGTGTCTTCCCCAAACACCATAGGATGCGCTTATATGTGGAATCTAAAATATGACAGATGAACCTACCGAGGAAACAAATAGAATCGTGGCCACAGACAACAGACTGATGGTTGCCAAGGGGTGAGGGTGTAGAGGGAAGGATTGGGAGTTTGGGGTGAGCAGATGCCATCTACTATATATAGGACGGATAAACATAAGGTCCTACTGTAGAGCACAGAGAACTGTATTCAATATCCTGTGATAAACCACCATGGAAAAGAATATACATACATATATATATATGAATTACTTTGCTGTATAGCAGAAATTAACATTAGAAGTCAACTATATTTCAATAAAGAAAAAGTTCCCAAACATGTGTCTTCCCAGTCACTGAGGCAGGATAGGGGAGAGCATGCACAGGTCACTCACCCTGGCTCCTGACTGCCCCTGCTGGGAGTGACCTGTCATGCAGACCCAACTGAACTGCAAGGGTGGTTGGGAAATGTATTGAGCAGGTGTCCAAGCATGCCCCAAGGATGTGGGGCTCTGCCCAAAAAAGGTAACCCCCTTCCTCTCCTGGGGGATGTGAAAAGGCCAGAGAGATGTCTATTTGTTTTTCCACTAGACTCTGGAAATTCTGATTGAATGGAGAATGACTGGCAAGATTTCGACTCAAGCAAAGACCTCCACACAGTGATGTTGATCTGGGAAAAGAGGGGGATGTAAATTAAGAATGGTACGAAGTGAGCGTCTCCCGATCCGGACCTACCGTTCGGTCGTTCCAGATATATCTTTGTCTCCTGTTCCTCATAACAGAAGACACGAGGAGAACTCCCGTTCTCAACGTCGATTGATAAAAATAACAGGGGTCTCACTAGTTTAGATGTCTGAGTCCCCTTCTACAACCACAATTTTGTAGGTTCACCTTTGTGTGGATGTGACATAATTTTTTCGGAGACCGTCGTCAAATCAAGGACCAAGGGTGATCCACGGATCGAATTAAATAGTCTGACACAAAAACAGTAAGTATGAGACTTTTGGTAAGTAACAGAGAACGGGTAGGTAGGTAGGTAAGCTTGTAGACAGGTATGTAGGTTTGTAAACAGATAGGAAAGTTCGTAGATTAGTAGGTAGATAAGTACACAAATAAGTAGGTTCGTAGGAGAGTGAGTTGGTTGGTAGGTAGGTAGGTAGGTAAGTAAGTGGGTAGGTTATAGGTGAGAAGGTAGGTTTGTAGGTAGGTAGAGAAAAGTAGATAGGTAGGTTCGTAAGTAAGTAGGTGGGTTTGTAAGTAGTCAGGTAGGTTCTTAGATTAGTAGGTAGACAGGTAGGTGGGTAAGTTTGCAAACAGGTAGATAAGTTTGGATATTAGTAGGTAGAAGGTTGACAGGTAGGTAAGTTTGTTGGTGAGCGAGTTGGTAGGTAGTCAGGTAAGTAGGTAAGTGAGTAGTAGGTTTGTAGGTAGATAAGAAGGTTTGTAGGTAGGTAGGTTCATAAGTGAGTAGATAGGTTTGTAAGTAGATAGGTAAGTTCGTAGATTAGTAGGTGGGCAGGTAGGTAAACAGGTTCATTTACAAATGACTAACGACTGAGAACGATCCGTACCGAGATCAGTACCCATATATCGTCTTCTGTCCATTCTGATCTAGGAATAAGAAGACCTTACATAGAAGATACTCCTTTGTGTATATCGTTTGTTTCTTCGTTTATGAACCTTTCCTGTTTCGGTCTCAACAGATCCTCTATGTTTCTGACATTCTACCCTATTATTGACCCCCTCCCCTACCTGAATTTACCTCCCCTACACTTCGATGAGAGTCTACCGATCTCTTTCGGAGTGACTTCTTCGTTGGATACTCGATTCTGGACTTACCACTACTCCTCAGGTCGGACACTGTTAGACCCTCTTATCTCAAGACCTTTCTTCTCCCTTTCCCTCGTATTCGAGGTTCCACCCCCACCCGAACAAAACGGTCTTTTTATCTGTTTTCACTTGGTCACCCTGATCTCAATCACTGGTTCACACCGACACCACCCTTAACTTCCACCCCACTACCCGTCGCGACCATTGTTTCAGTCCTAAAGTAAGATCCTAAATACTCTTAGATAACCTCCCAAAATTCGGCCACTCACTGGACTACACTTGATACAAAAATTTTCCAGTGAGACAATTAAAAGTGAATCGTTTGTAACTAACAGACGAATCATCTAAGTAAATTCTCCGTACTTTACAAGACCTCCATCCCCTTCGTCTCCTCTCGTTCTGTCTTCGAAAATTTCTTATAAAACAAACATTGGCTATCATGATTTGAGTCCGTTGGCATCACTGGAGGACTTGATTGAACATCAGGGGAAAATGGTCATGAGAGGTTCGAAGTCTGAAAGTCCTGGACCCAGAGCCTGATGCCCCTAGGACTCTCTACTGGGCACCCAGCCAAGAGTGACAGATGGGTTTCCACGGTGGATCCACACAGTTTGCTTGTGAAGGGTGTTTCCTGTCTCCTTCAGCTTGGACCTCAATCTTCTGAGGTTCTGTACATGCGGTTCCAGAGTCTTCCTCAATGTTCAGAAAGCAAAGCTCATGAGAATGGATTGGGGGTGGGGAAGCCAGGAAAAGGCAGTGAAAGGGGGAAGGAGATCCATTGCTTTGCAGGGCAAACATCCATTTTTATTGCAAAAATATCTTGATTTTTCCCTTGGAAGTTAGTTCTTTCTCACTTTACTTTTTTTAAACCAAGATTTAATGTACATTTATTCTGTTTATTTAAAGCTGAACTTTATTTATTTATTTTTAAATTTTGGCTGTGCTGGGTCTTTGTTGTAGCATGAGGGTTCTCTAGCTGCAACACTCGGGCTTAGTTGCCCCGAGACATGCAGGATCTTAGTTCCTTGACCAAGGATGGAACCTGTTTCTCCTGCATTGGAGGGCAGATTCTTAATTCCTGGACCACCAGGGAAGTCCCTTGTACATTTATTCTCAATGTGTGGAACATATAGTATAAAAGTTTCATACTGAATAAAAGATATTCTTTAAGCCAAAAAGAGAGGAATTCACATCAAGTTTTAGTTACTTTGTTTGCAATACAAATATGCAGATTTTATCACTGAAAGAAATCTCACTTGTGTTTCTTCATCAGAAACTTCAACTGAACCTAGAACTTTTCACACCTCAATCAGAAACAAAATAAAACAAAAATACAGGAAATGAAAAAATGTAAGTTGATTGTTGAGACAGCAAGGCTCTAATCTCTCCCCCTGGCACTAATCAGGCTCCAGGGTTGGAGGAAGATGCCTGTGATGGAGGCTGGGACATTTCATCTTGCAGGTGACAGATTTGACTTCTGTTCAGCTTGTGACTCCAGCCGGCCAATAGGGATCAATTGAAGGACTTCATCTGAAAGTGTCAGGACACTTACTGTCTTTAACTCAGAATTTATTTCATGGGAAATTGCCAAGGCTAGAGTTTCCGGAGGCCACCGTATGCAAGAGCTTTCCCTGAGCCTGAAGTCAAATAAGCAAAGACTGGGCCAAGAGTAGGCGAGGGGAAGAGATAAAAGCCTGGGTCCAACGTTCCTGAAGCCAGCTTCACCTCCGCTTGTCCAGTCATATGCTGTGTGTGCTTGCTGCTGCTGCTGCTAAGTCGCTTCAGTCGTGTCCGACTCTGTGCGACCCCATAGAGGGCAGCCCACCAGGCTCCCCCGTCCCTGGGATTCTCCAGGCAAGAACATTGGAGTGGGTTGCCATTTCCTTCTCCAGGAGATCTTCCTGACCCAGGGATCAAGCCTGAGTCTCCTGCACTGGCAGGTGGATTCATTACCAGTAGCGCCACCGGGAAGCCCGTTGTCCAGTCCTAGGGAGAAATAAATTCCGTCCACTGCCCCTATTATTCTTCCTGAAGTTTGGTTAAAAAATAATGTTTAAAATCACTTGCTGCATAGATTTTCTCCAAAGCAAACATCAAAAAAGGACTTCTTCCCTCCTAAGGGGACTACTTCCTCCCTGGAGTGGGTAGAATTGTCTTCCTGAAAAAGATATGTTGAAATCCTAACCCTCAGAACCCAGGACTGCAGCCTCATCTGGAAAGACCATCCTTGGAAAGAGCTAAAGGATTCCAAAGATTGCTAGTGACCAGCAAAACCCAGAAGCATGAGACAGATTCTTTCACAGCCAAGAACCCATTCGATTAACACCTTGGTTCTGGGCTCCAGAATGGGGAGTAAATACATTCCTGTTGTCTTAAACTCCTAGTTTGTGCTACTTAAAGATGGTCACTCCAGGAAAAAAAGTACACCTTTTAGAGGACATTTAGCCCTAGTCCTTTCAATTCTCTTATCTACAGGAGGCTAGATACTCAGCTCAGCACTTTCCCCCATGTCTTGTGATAGACACAGCAACTGGAGCCAGATGTAGGCAAAGTGTACCATGGAGAACTTAAGAGGAAGGCCTTTGGGGGCCATGTTGGGGTCAAACTTGCATCTGGACCCCTGGCCACAGCATGCTCTTCGCTCCAAATCCCCTGTCCATCACCCCTCAGGTCATCAATGACGGCTGGGTTTGAGGAGCTGGTCCACCCTGTCAGAACATCCTTGCTTCACCCACATTTCTGCTGGAATCTCCATGGCTGCGGTCACAGCAAAGAGGGGGAGTGGTTCCCAATGAGGAGCTAATGACTGCTAATGACTGTGTCTTGGGAAGTGACACATGGGGTAATTAATTCACAGTTCTGAGCTTCCCCAGAGGGAAACAGATAAACTGTTCCCTTGCTCTCCCAGGGTGTCCTTGCACAGCCTCATTTGCAAAGTGGGTGTGAAATTGAGGATGAGGTGAGGTTTTTCAAAATAAGACAGTTTCCTGGAAGCACAGTGCCCTGGTTGGTCCATGGAGCAGTCAATTGCTCTCAGTCTGCTCATGAGTTTAGCTGCCTTAGACCTCTGGCCAGAGGCCAGTGTTATAACTTTATTTGTGCCCCTCACATTAATGGATTGAAGTCCTAACTGCCCAGTAACTACACGTGACCTTGTTTGGAAATAGGGTCTTTGTGGATGTAGTTAGTTGAGTCTTCCTGGAGCAGGGCGGGCTCAACTCCAACTTGCCTGGCGTTCATTTATAAAGGGGAAATTTGGGGACCTCCCTGGCAATTTAGTGGTTAAAACTCTGCACTTCCAGGTTTGAATCCTGGTCAGGGAACTAAAGGGGATTCCCTGGTGGCTCAGATGGTAAAGAATCTGCTTGCGATGCAGGAGACACGGGTTTGATCTCTGGGTTGGGAAGATCCCCAGGAGGCGGGTCTGCAACCCACTCCAGTATTCTTGCCTAGAGAATTCCACGGACAGAGAAACATGGTGGACTACAGCCCACAGCGGCAGAAGGTAGGACAGGATTGAGTGACTAGCACTTTCACTTTCAGGGAACTAAGATCCCATGTGCCTCATGGCCAAAACAAAACACCGATGCCCAAAGAACCCGCAAAGCAGCCCCGAATGCAGACCTTCAGTCCTCTTCCCTATAAGAGAGAAATAAAATACAAATAAAAAATAAAATGAGGAAATTTGGACACGCACACACGCACATCATGTGGAAATCGCCATGTGAGCATGGAGGGAGAGATGGGGTGAAGCCTCTGCAGGACAAGAGCCACCACCAGGAGGCAGAGAGGGGCTGGATCAGAGCCCCGGAGAGCCTCAGAAGGAACCGACCCTGTGGACACCTGATCTCGGACTTCCGGCCTCAAGACTGTGAGCACATGTCTGTTGTTCAGAGTGTGTGGAACTCTGTTCAGGGAATGGATTGCTCAACTCTGGGGCACTAAACGCTGCAGGAAGCTACGGCATCCACCAGGGGGCGCTGATGATCCTGGTTTTTGTGGGCTTGGTGTCTAAATTGAGGATGAGGTGAGGTTTTTCAAAATAAGACAGTTTCCTGGAAGCACAGTGCCCTGGTTGGTCCATGGAGCAGTCAATTGCTCTCAGTCTGCTCATGAGTTTAGCTGCCTTAGACCTCTGGCCAGAGGCCAGTGTTATAACTTTATTTGTGCCCCTCACATTAATGGATTGAAGTCCTAACTGCCCAGTAACTACACGTGACCTTGTTTGGAAATAGGGTCTTTGTGGATGTAGTTAGTTGAGTCTTCCTGGAGCAGGGCGGGCTCAACTCCAACTTGCCTGGCGTTCATTTATAAAGGGGAAATTTGGGGACCTCCCTGGCAATTTAGTGGTTAAAACTCTGCACTTCCAGGTTTGAATCCTGGTCAGGGAACTAAAGGGGATTCCCTGGTGGCTCAGATGGTAAAGAATCTGCTTGCAATGCAGGAGACACGGGTTTGATCTCTGGGTTGGGAAGATCCCCAGGAGGCGGGTCTGCAACCCACTCCAGTATTCTTGCCTAGAGAATTCCACGGACAGAGAAACATGGTGGACTACAGCCCACAGCGGCAGAAGGTAGGACAGGATTGAGTGACTAGCACTTTCACTTTCAGGGAACTAAGATCCCATGTGCCTCATGGCCAAAACAAAACACCGATGCCCAAAGAACCCGCAAAGCAGCCCCGAATGCAGACCTTCAGTCCTCTTCCCTATAAGAGAGAAATAAAATACAAATAAAAAATAAAATGAGGAAATTTGGACACGCACACACGCACATCATGTGGAAATCGCCATGTGAGCATGGAGGGAGAGATGGGGTGAAGCCTCTGCAGGACAAGAGCCACCACCAGGAGGCAGAGAGGGGCTGGATCAGAGCCCCGGAGAGCCTCAGAAGGAACCGACCCTGTGGACACCTGATCTCGGACTTCCGGCCTCAAGACTGTGAGCACATGTCTGTTGTTCAGAGTGTGTGGAACTCTGTTCAGGGAATGGATTGCTCAACTCTGGGGCACTAAACGCTGCAGGAAGCTACGGCATCCACCAGGGGGCGCTGATGATCCTGGTTTTTGTGGGCTTGGTGTCTAACTCTGCTGGGTCGGAACTCACCACTTGGCTGGATGGGGGACCCACGAGGGGCGGATATGAGCAAGCAGGTCAGGCTAGGAGAAACTGCGCAGCATCCCTTATTTTATTAGCACCCCAAGACACCCTGTTGAAAAGTCAGTTCGTTAAGGTGTTCATATCATTTCCTTCTCCGACTCTGGGCACACAGATCCCATTATGAGCTGTGTGAGCTGTGTTTTATAAACCAGCGGTCCCCAGCCTTTCTGGCACTAGGGACTGGTTTCGAGGAAGACATTTTTCCATGGAAGGGGTGGGGATGGTTTTGGGATGTGTCAAGCGCATTATCATTTACTGACTTTTCTATTATTATTATGTCAGCTCCATTTTAGATCATCGGGCATTAGACCTCTGAGACTGGGGATCCCTTTAGACAACAATCTCTCTTTTCCCACGAGACACCGAGGGTACTCTCTTTAACATAACAATATACTTCTCCTAATTTTGTCTTTGGAAGGAATGATGCTAAAGCTGAAACTCCAGTACTTTGGCCACCTCATGCGAAGAGTTGACTCATTGGAAAAGACTCTGATGCTGGGAGGGATTGGGGGCAGGAGGAGAAGGGGACGACCGAGGATGAGATGATTTTTTTTTTTTTTTTTTTTTAGGTGCAATGTCCAAAGTCTTAAGCATTGACCCAGTCTTTTTCTATACCATAACCTGTTTTATTATCCTTCATACAATGTATGATGATCTGAAAATTACATTGTTTGTTGTTAATCTCCTCCACCCCACACTAGAGGTCTTAGAGAGTAGGCATGGGTCTATTTACCACTCATCCTTGGCCTGCAAGGAGATCAAACCAGTCAGTCCTAAAGGAAATCCACCCTGACTATTCATTGGAAGGACTGATGCTGAAGTTGAAGTTGCTCCAAAACTTTGGCCACCTAATGCGAAGAGCCAACTCATTGGAAAAGACCCTGATGCTCGGAAAGATTGAGAGCAGGAGGAGAAGGGGGTGACAGAGAATGAGATGGCTGGATGGCATCACTAACTCAATGGACATGAGTTTGAGAAAGCTCTGGGAGATGGTGAAGGACAGGGAAGCCTGGTGTGCTGCAGTCCATGGGGTCGCAAAGAGCTGGACATGACTGAGCGACTGAACACCAACAACTAGCATATAGTAGCTGCTCAATAAACACCAGTTGAATAAGAGTATGATACATCACTTGGTATTGCTTGCATGAACACAAAGATTTCATGCAACTTCTTTTTCTGTGGAATCATCTTGGGACTGCAACTGATTATCAGAGGAATCTGAAAATCAACCTTTAAAAAATTATTTATTTGACTACATGAGGTCTTAGTTGCAGCACTTGGGATCTTTGCTCTGGTGGGCACACTTCTCTCTAGTTGAGGTGCAAGAGTTCAATAGTTGTGGCATACAGGCTTAGTGGCCTGTGACACGTGGGGTCTTAGTTCCCCGAGCAGTTACCGACCCCAAGTCCCCTGCACTGGAAGGTGGATTCCTAACCACGGGGCCACCAGGAAATTCCCTGAAAAATCAACCTTAAAAAAAAAAACAACAAAAAACCCAGCCCACAGTCACCGTGGGCATATATATCCTTCAAGAAATTGACCTCTGAACATACATGAGCGATCCAAAGAGATGACAGAGCCCGTTCGTTCCCTCACTCCAGCCCAAAGGGAGGCTGGGATACATGCTTGCCTGCCGTGGTTCTCACTTACCGCCATCAGTCAGCAGGCTTTTAGCAGAGAATTGCATGTGTGATTGATTTGCAAATCCTTTCAGGTCCTGAAGGAGAGATGCTTAGTACACAACGTACTTTGTCATCATGTGTCAACATCGCCTCAATGCGGAGAGCGGCATTACACGATGTAAGCGTGTAATTGGATTGTTGCTGGGATCTTTCCATCTGCATTTTCATTTACCCAAAGCCACAGCTTTGGAGGGTCATTTGCTGAGGATGCCAGCCACTGGGGTTGGGGAGGGGGTGGTGTGAGTGTGTAGAAAGACAAAGGACAGCCATAAGCCGCAGAAGGCAAACTTTATATTTACAGTCAGTAAGTTTATAAATATATATTACATTCTTATAATCTACAATACATTCTGCACGCAGACGGATTGGAGAGGGGCCATTGACAGCGGTATGAAAACGAGGGAAAGGCTGAAAGGAACAGGAGTGGGTTACTGAAAGCAAAAGATTATCATTGAAAAAGGGGTGACCGTTTAGTCACCCAGCCAGACAATATAAGTCAACTTGGGGACAGGAGCAGGTGGCTGATGGCTCCTGGACTCTCAGTGTTAGGGCAACTGGACAGCACCTTAGTTTTAGGGAGAGTGCTGAGGTTGAGAGGATGAACTGGTGGAATTACACACTTGATCTCAGGAGAATTCAATTATATGCACAGAGAGAGACCGAGACACAGAGAGAGAGGAAGCAGAGAGATAGGTCCAGAGAGAGACACAGAGACAGAGAGACAGAGAAAGAGAAATTGTCCTTAGAACCCAGTGCTTGAATAACCCAGCTCTCTGCTGCATAGGCAGGTGCCACGGGTCCCTCTATCCCTCCAAGGTGAAGAAGCAGCAGCCTCACGTTCCCCCTACATGCGAGTGGGGCCAGATTTCCTGCCTGACCCTCGTCACACACGCTGAATCTCAACTCTCCTCACCCTGTACCCCACTATGAGCATGCCCAGATTTATCTCAGCAGCCTTGGGCAGCAGACCAGATGGGACTGTCGAAAGACCCATCACAGACCATCCCTCCCTTCTTTCCAGAAAAGCCAGGAGGATGAGCATCCTTGGGTGCCGAATTCCTTGTGAGCACTGCTGACCCCCAAAGACTAGCCTTTTCAAAGCAAGACACGTGTGAAGTTGGCCCCGTGGGGCTTCAGTGTAGACTATTACCTGGTGTCTGACACAGAGGCCACAGTGGAAGAGACCCAGCAAACAGTGACACGGCTCCCCACTGCCCACGAGGGATCAATGACTTTTGCAAAGGTGGCGATGCAAGGAAGGGTACAAATGTGAACAGAGTAAATTTTCTTAAAAAAAAAAAAAAAAAAAAAAAAAAAAGCCTGGTTCTTTGAACCTGATTGAAACTCTATGCCCAGGATCCCTAGTTTACCGATAAAGGGATGCTCCGAATGGCTCAGAGGGTTTAGTTTCCTGGGTGTTTGTTCTTGACATCTAGTTACAAAGGTATTGGTGACCTGTTTGCCCTCTTGTTCCCTTTCAACCCCTTCTCAACGATTGCCTTGGTTTGTCAATAACCCTGGGGTTTACCCTGACCCAGCCTTTGGGAGATAACTGGAAATCATACTTCCCTAGAGCTGACACTAGGCGGCGCTAGACTCCGCTTCTGCTCAGGCTCACAGCCAGGTGAGTTTCCAGGACGCACTTCCTCCCATCCATCCCGCCAACCTGAGTCTCCTTTTTCTCCTGTGGTCCGCAACACTGAATATTGCAGCCGTGTGGTTTTGGCTGTATCCAAATTGCTTCGATGAAAGAAAGAGAGATAGCAAGAGAGGGACAGTTCTTTCCTGGAGGCTGTTGGAAGCTCAGTGACTCAGAACTCATTTTTCTTCCAAGTTGAAAAAAAATCTCGCCATGCGTGATAAACCTCTTTTCATCGACTGAGACATCGGACCCTGGAATGTGGACATCGATTCCAACTCGGGGCCTCCCTGGGGGAGCCAGGGTCGTTTTCTGGGGCTCTGTGGATAGTGTCAGCCTGATCGTGTCCTTTTTTTTTTGCCACGCCTGGAGGCATGGGGGACCTTAGTTCCCTGACCAGGGATCAAACCCACACCCCCTACAGTGGAAGCGTTGAGTCCTAACCACTGGACCTCCAGGGAAGTCCCCCCCTGTCTTTTCATTCCCCCCACTTCGGGTCCCCATTGCCCCGAATCCCCAAGTTAAAGGCCGAAAGGTGAGTGAGAACCAAGGTCTGCGAATGCCCAGTTTACACATCTTCACATAATCCTTCCCCGTAGCCATGTGACTCTTGGCCTCCCCCAGGGTCCAGATCCTGGCCGACCCAGTTCACGGTGTCCTCGCTGCTGGCTGCTAGGGAGTTCACGGCAGGGCATCCATCCTCTGGAGAGAGGGTGGCGAAAGTGGTGAATTTGACTCTTTTCCTTTTTGAGGTAGGGGACGTTGGGGGCTCGCTTTTCTGATCTTTCCCATCCGCGAGGGTGGGTCCTGCAGATCTGAACAGCTGTCCGTTGATGCTCTTTTGGGAGTCTGTGCAGAGCAGATACTTACTCTCTTCGAAATCCATGCCCCTGTCGATGGCCGTGTTCTGCTCCTCTTGGGAGGAGGCAAAGTGGAGCTGGCTCTCCAGCAGTTCCGCCCGGTGGCTCAGGCCGACCCAGTCGTGGGAGTGAGTCATCCCTTCCTGTTCTTCGAAGGGGACCTGTTTGTGCCTGTACTTTAATGCAAAGGTCACGCAATTGATGAGGAAGACCAAAATGGCCAGGCAGAAGACCCCCAGCAGGGCATACATTCCGATCTCCAGGTCGCTCAGCCCTTTGGAGGACTGGGGGTCGTTCTCCTCTGTCTCCCCGTGGCTTCTGGGCAGGTCTACCTGGGCTGGGAAGCTGGTGAGGTCGATGGAGATGGTCTGCAAATGGCTGCCGTCATCCAGAAGGCTTTCCTGGCCCCTCTTCTTCTGGAAGGGGGATCTCTCGGTTGTGGAGCCCCTGCCTTCCATGAGGCCCATGGAGGAACTGCTGTAGTACTCTCCCTCCTGACCCCCCCATTCCTGCACGGGCTTTCGGGGTCTTCTGTCACTGATGTTATTGTCCAGGGGCCCTCCTGCCCCTGTGTGTCTGCTGTCACTGGTGTTGGGGGTGGCGTCGTTTTGGCCAAACTTCACTTTGATGTTGGCTGTCCCCACAGCCAGCACGCTCTTCCGCTTGGATTTCTGGCACGATTCGCAAATGACCATTTCGACTTTCACCAGGGCCCCCTGTCCTTCAGCTTCAGCGGCGATTATAGGCCACTTGAATTTGGGGTCTTGGTGGATGGAGACCACCTTCTCATCCAGGGATGTGGCCATCAGGGAGAAGTCTTTTGCATCATAAATATCCAAGGGGGTGACGGAGCCATCACTGAACTGGACCCAGCAACTGATGGCTGCTTCCTGTTGAAAAGAATAAGTAAGCTCATCAAAGATGGACAGAGAGGGGGAAGGGGAGGATGGAACAAACGGAAAGAGTGGCATTCACGTATACACACTACCACGGGTAACACAGACAGCTGGTGGGAAGCGGAAGCACAGGGAGCTCAGATCGGGGCTTTGTGATGCCCTAGAGGGACGGGATGGAGTGGAGGGTGGTTCCAGAGGGAGGGAATGTGTATATACGTATAGCCGATTCATGTAGCTGTACAGCAGAAACTAACACA
This sequence comes from Cephalophus harveyi, assembly GCA_006410635.1. Classification (NCBI taxonomy): domain Eukaryota; kingdom Metazoa; phylum Chordata; class Mammalia; order Artiodactyla; family Bovidae; genus Cephalophus; species Cephalophus harveyi. Next base: position 380,207 of record SJYT01050408.1, on the reverse strand, counting down.
ACATTAGCATTGTAAAGCAATTATACTCCAATTAAAAAATAAGTTTAAAAAAATGGGTCCCAAAGCTCATTGCACACAAAGACACTCTGTAGCAAAGAGAATGCTACAAGAACAAAGGGAAACCTGTTACACAGTATAGAAGTAAGAAATACAAAAGGTATAAAATAGAATGAATTCTTGTAAAGACAAGAGAACCTAAAGAAAAACCACAACAGTAAAATGACAACCAGGAAACACGACCAGGAATAAACACCTCCTAATAAGATTTGCTTTCTTTCCCGAGGTATTGAAAGAAAGACTTCCCCCTCCCCGCCCCCCCCTTCACTGCAAGATCTCCTTCTGCACAATAATAGATTGCATGTCAAAGGAGATTTACTGGCTAGTGGGTCATTCACAAGTGTTACACGTTTAAATGAAACATATTTATTACATTACTTTTAAGTTGCTTTAATACCCAGTCTCTGAACATTACTCACAACACAGATGAAAGCCCCTGATCTACACAAGGGCGCCTCAGAGGTGCTGCTGGCTTTAGGCTTTAGTTGTTTTGGGTCCTGCCACATACGCATCTAAGGATAGGCTTGTATTGGCTTGCAGACACATCCAGGCAGAGAGAGGGGTTGGGGTGAAGATTAAGGTTAGGAAGCTCTCTATTGGGAGAATCTTCGTACTCCCATCCATCCTCCAACCCACCCACTGGGGGAAACTGGGAGACCAAAGCGTAGCCAGGGCCAAGGTTTGTGTATATCTCAATTTCTTTTCTTTTTACTTTGTTGCTTTAGATCTGATTTCCCTGGGACTAGTCTGACCAGGGAGATCATAAGAGATGAGATAATCTCCATGCCTTCCAATTCAGTGAAGATGTCATTGGCCTTGACAGCAAACTGGCAGGCCCGTTGCTCCCCCCTTCCTCCTGTCTCCTGGAGAAGCTGCTGCGTCCCAAGCCCAGAGGAGTCCTCAGCCCCAAGAGGCTTATGCCCCTGCCCACCTGGCCATAGCTGACCTAACCTGGAGAATGGCTGGTCAGAGCCATTCATCTCAGCAGCTCTGAGCCCGCCGGCATCTCCCTCTCCAGTTTGAATTAAGAAAGACAGGACTGAAGCACTTAGTCGTGGGCAGATGAGTGGGAGCTTGTATGAAACTGGAATGAAGCCTCACTTTGGAGCAACTACAATGGATCGAGTACAAGCAAATGTCTGGGCTTAGCATTTATCTAATGAGATAATGGATGTGAGAGACTGCTGAACCCATTTAGCCAAGTTCTTATAGCTGGGCTTCCCTGCTGGCTCAGACCGTGGGGGATATATCTGCAATGAGGGAGATCTGGGTTTGATCCCTGGGTTGGGAAGATCCCCTGGACAAGGAAATGAATACCCACTCCAGTGTTCTTGCCTGAAGAATTCCATGGACAGAGGAGCTTGGCAGGTTATACAGTCCATGGAGTTGCAAAGAATCAGACACGACTGAGCGACTAACACTTTCACAAAAGCCTTGCTAACCTTGTAATAAATCCAGTGGTATTTCAACTTGCTTGAGTGGATTTCTCTTTCTTGAAACCAAGGCACCCCCAACCACAATAGAGAAAGTTTTCCTGGCGGTATCTGGTCTTTGGAAGCGAGAAGGAAGCTTCTCACATGAGGCTGGTGGCTTCTCCTTCTTCCGCTCAGTTGGTAAATCCTGACCTTGTTAAACATTGGCTTGGACTGGCTGCTAGGTGGAAAACACCACCAGGAGTTAGTACAAAAGCCACTGGGCATAACCCTGGTTTACAGGGTCAATTTTTTTTTTTTTAAGCTGTTCTGGGTCTTAGTTGGGGCCTGTGAACTTCTTAGTTGCAGCAGGTGGGATCTAGTTCCCTGACCAGAGGTCAAACCCTGGCCCCCTGCATTGGGAGCACAAAATCTTAGCCACTGGATCACTAGGGAAGCCCTCTACTAGGGTCTTTCAACTGCATGAAATCACAGCAGGAAAGTCAAATGCACACTGGGTTTCTTGACACTGAAATGTCAGAGCCAAGTTGCAGACAGAGGCCAACCTCCATCCGAACGAAGCACAGAGCAAACCTCAGGGTCACATGGCTTGCTCTGCATGTGGGGAATGGGTCAGCTCTGTGGCCTTATTCTAACTGTGCCTTATCGCTTCCTTAACTCCTCACTGGCCATCATCTGATTAGATCACCCAGGAAGACAAGAAGAAGCCTCAGGTTATTTCTCCTTTGCTACCTGGATTTGCATCCTGGCTGGCATTGTGCCCTGAGGAGAGGGAGGTTTGCCTTTGGCAAAAATTCGTATCCGTTACTAAGCTCACCCACTTTCAAGTGCTTTGTAGTCTAAAGCCATGCGCACAGAGACCACAGTGAAAGGGCAGGCAATTAGCTAACACCTGATGGAGGAGCATTCAGTGATGGATACGGGCTGGGGAAACTGCAAGACTCTGTGTTTCCAGGGGGAGGTCTGGCTTAGTCACCTTCCTGCCCGAACATAGTCACAGCCTCAGCGGGTACACAAGGGGGCCCAAGTTGTAACACACCTGCTGAGCATAGAGCTGCTGGGAAAAGGGCTCTTGATTGACAAGGGAAATTGCCTGAAAACTCCCTACAAGGACTGGAGGCCTTCCAGCATCCCCTCGGGAGGACGGTCTGTCTCATGGGGCACATAGAATCGGCAGCCTGAGACCACTATCCTTGAGTGTTTGGTAAACAAAGCTCCCGAGAGTCACAATCCAGGTTCTCTCTAAGAAATAATGTTTCTCCACCTCTGATGAGGGGGAAGATCAGATAATATTTTCAAGTGCCCTGTTTGTTTGGAAACCGTGGCATCAACACACAAACATGTGCTGCACGATACACACAACATGTGCACAGCACACAGGACACACACACACAGTACAGGCAGACACATACAGAAAACACACACACACACACATTCTATTAGCACATGCCGTTTTCCAATAAAGAGAAAGAACACCACGTACAACGTAACCAGCAGTTTGTTACTTCTGCTCCCAGCTAAACAATAAATGTGGAAGCAACTCCTCCAATCTCCTTCTGAGCCCCCAGACCTGTGGCCCCATCATAGAGGGACAGGGACTTCATGGGAGTTTGGACACCTCCTTAGGGTCTGTTCCTGCCCTCACCTTCACCCCATTGCTCGGGGAGGTCAGTGGGCTGAAGAGCCAGGACCATCGTGATGTGGAGAAACAGCCCACGCGATGTCCAGTGGGATGCGGAGCCTGCATCGAGCTCCTCCGGCTCCTGCTGCCTAGAATCCATCACGCATGGCAACCTTGCTGTTCAGTGTCTCCATTTAGGGGGGCAGGAAGCCTGAGGAGTCACTCCTTCACAAACCCTTTTCAAGACTAACAAGGACCTACTATATAGCACAAGGAGCCCTCCTCAGCACTCTGTAGTGACGTATATGGGGAAAGAAGCTAAACTAAAGAAAAGAGTGGATATATGTATATGTATAGCTGATTGACTCTTCTGTACACCTGAAACTAACACAATGTTGCAAATCAACTACAGTCCAATAAAATTAAAAAAACAACAACAACTGAGGAACACCCCATGTGCAAGCCCACTCTTTTGTGGGAGCCCCCCCCAACTGGGGACTCCACCAGACGGGCAACCTCACCTGCTATGTGACCTCAGCTGGTGTGTGACCTCACTTGATGTGTGTGTGTGTGACCTGCTCAGGGTAGGACCCCACTCAATGAATAAACCCACCGGCGTGTGACCCAACCCCACCGTGTGGCTCTGAGACACATAGGATTTCCCCCTGGTGTGTGACCCTCCCAGCCGTGTGACCTCCCCGATAGGTGATCCCTCCCCACAGTGTGCCATACCCACTCCCACACCTGTTTGGGCCTTTGCAGAAGTTCTTGAGCCACTGCGGTGGCGAAGATGGCTCTGTTGCTCCCTGGGCTGAGTTGCAGGGAGAGGGACAGTCCCGTCACCAGCTGGACCCCAAGGTCCGTGATCGTCACTTTCTCGTCCAGCACGGTGACCGTCTTCTCAGCCAAGATAGCGTCCGACAGAGGTGACAGGATCTGAAAGGCAGAAACGACATAGCTCTCTGTGGTTTCAGAAAGCCCCCCCTTTGGTGTAAAGGATGCTCCATGTGGGGAGGGAAAGAGATAGACAAATGAGTGGGTCAACTGCAGGAATTTACATCTTTTAAAAAGTTTTTTGTTTATTTATTTTAATTGGAGGCTGATTACTTTACAATATTGTGGTGGGTTTTGCAATACATAGACATGAATCAGCCATGGGTGTACATGTGTTCTCCATCCTGAACCCTCCTTCCACCTCCCTGCCCATCCCATCCCTCAGGGTCATCCCAGTGCACCAGCCCTGAGCACCCTGCCTCATGCATTGAACCTGGACTGGCGATCTGTTTCACATATGGTAATATACATGTTTCAATGCTATTCTCTCAAATCATCCCACCCTCGCCCTCTCCCACAGAGTCCAAAAATCTGTTCTTTACATCTGTGTGTCTTTTGCTGTCTCGCATATAGGGTCATCGTTACCCTCTTTCTAAATTCCATATATATGCATTATATATATGGAATGGTGTTTTTCTTTCTGACTTACTTCACTCTGTATAATAGGCTCCAGTTTCATCCACCTCATTAGAACTGATTCAAATGCATTCTTTTTAATAACTGAGTAATAAGGAATTTAGATCTTTTGAGCAAAAGTCAGCTGTGAAGATTGCAAGCGCTTGTCTTTGGGGCAGGTATGTTTTGTTTGATGTAGTACTCTAAAATGGGATGAATGGCCATCCTTAAAAAATAGAGGATTTCATATTAATGATAGCTTTCTAGCTTTTCTGGAAAACTGGCAGTATCTCTCCATGCTGGGCTCCCGTTTCCCCTGTGGCAGCCTTTGGAGAAGAACAGCAGCCTCTTCGTCACACTCCTCACCACTCCCTATTGTGCGCCTCACATTTAGGTTCCAAATCAGTCATCGTCTTTCATCTGACACCCATCCTGCTTTTCTCACGGACAGCTCCTTCTCAGCTTTTAGAGAGCATTGGAACATGTGACTCCTGGATCCCAGTTCAAAGTAATCTATTTTCCTCCTCGATAAAATGATCTCTTTTACTTTCACTCTTTTTTCCAGTGGCAAAAGTACTTTATTAAATTATATCATTTGCAAGTGGTTTCATAAGAATATCTAAGAGGAAAGTTATACAACATTCTCATAAAAGTAGAGGGTTAACAGCAAAATTACATTTTCTTGATCATATAAATAAAAACATTTTGTTTCAATAGGCTGTCTGAATATTTTATAATGTATGCCCCAACTGACAGCTGCAATAAATCTATTTTAATGAAAAGTCCCATGGTTAATTAAGTCATTTGTTAATAACGGGTTCAAAAATGATCTCTTTTAAATTCGAGCCCATTTCCCAGAGTGATTTAAATTTTCCACAATCCAATATAGTTTCACTAATAAGTCTTTGCTATGCACAGATATTTTAGAAACCTCACTTGTTGCTTAAGAGGATGATTGCCTCTCCGACAAATGGGGCAGCCACTGAAGAATAATATTTGGTCTCAGACAGGAGGAAAATGACTAAACCATAGTGGCCCTCCTAGAACCGTGTCTTGTGCAAGTGTTTGCTTCCAAATTCCCATTCTGCACACTGGTCTACCCCACCCATTCCCAGCAGGAGATGCTCACAAGACCTGTGGAGTCACAATAATTTTATTCCTTCCTTCCACACATTTCTGGAATGTGTGGGAGGGTGTGACCTGGTGAAGGCAGCTGAGCATCAAGGCAGGATGCAAAGCTTTCAGGTGACAAGGGTCAGTGAGGTAGACAGACAGAGCGAGAAGCTCACGAGGCTAGTTCATCTCGAGAGCTTTTTAAATTTTTTTTTTAATTTAAAACTTTTATTTTATATTGGGGTAGAGTTGATTTACAATGTTGTGTTAGTTTCAGGTGTACAACAAAGTGATTCAGTTATACACACACATATATTTATTCTTTTTCAGATTCTTTTCCCACATAGGTTCTTACAGAGTATTGAGTAGAGGTCCCCGTGCTGTACAGTAGGTCTTTGCTGACTGTCTATTTTATATATGTAGGGTGCATATTTTCATCTCAGATTCCTAATTTATTCCTCCATCTACCTTTCCCCTTTAATAACCACAAGTTTGTTTTCTATCTCTGTGAGGCTGTTTCTGTTTTGTAAATAAGTGCATTTGTATCATTTTTTTAGATGGTACAAATGAACTTAATATCATATGATATTTGTCTTTCTCTGACTGGCTTACTCCATTTAGTATGCTAATCTCTAGACCCATCTATGTTGTTGCAACTGGCCTGATTTTGTTCTTTTTAGTGTCTGAGTAATATTCCAGTATATATATGTGTGTATGTGTATATATATATATATATGCATCTTCTTTATTCATTCATCTGTTGATGGACACTTAGGTTGCTTCCATATCTTGGCTATTGTGAATAGTGCTGCTATGAACACTGGGGCACACGTATCTTTTCGAATTAGAGTTTTTGTCTTTTCCAGATATATGCCCAGAAGTACAATTGCTGGATTATATATATAGTGGCTCTATTTCTTTTGTCCCAAGATGGTAATGTCCACTGTGTCTTAGAGACAAGTAATGTCTTGAAGTTTCAGACATGATTCAACCCAAGAAGTCAGGCCAGTGTAGCTCAAATGAAAGGAATAAGTGAGGAATTTAAAGACTCTTGTCACATTATTATACCATTTATTTTATTTACTTGACAGTTCCTTTCAACTTACTCATTTTGAAAATGGGCATTGTCAAATAGAGTTACCACATGACCCAGGGATAGCATTCTTGGGCAAACATCTAGAGAAAACTCGAATTTGAAAAGATAAATATACCTCTATGTTCATTGCTGCACTATTTGCAGTAGCCAGGGCATGGAAACAACCTGTCAACTGAGAAATGAGTGGATAAAGGAGATGCGGTACATATATGCAACAGAATACTACTTAGTCATAAAAAACAATGGAATAATGCCATTTGCAGCAACACAGACAATATAGACATTATCAAACTAAGTGAAGTAAGCCAGATAGAGAAAGACAAATAACATGATATTCATACGTGGAATCTAAAATATGACACATACATATATACTTACTACTACACACTACCATATATAAAATTGATTAACAGCAGGGACCTCCTGTGCAGCACAGGGAACTGTATTCAACATCCTATAATAATCTATAAGGGAAAAGAATCTCAAAAAGAATAGATACATGTGTATGTATGACTGAATCACTTTGTTGCACACCTGAAACTAACACAATATTGTAAATCAACTGCGCTTCAATTTAAAGACTGGATATTAGTCTAAGAGACAAATAACAGAGTTCTCATCTGAGCTGGCTTACCTGAATGGTGGTCATCCCCAGTTCCTGGCCAATCAGGACTTGTCCCCCTTGCAGCTTGGCGATCCGGGGCTCCTCCACCTGCATGAAGTCGTTTACCAGCTCCGTGATGTCCACCTGCCAATCAGGGCCCAGCAGGTGGGCCAGCTGCCCCCCGGGCTCAGCAGCTTCTGCCACAAACTGAGTCAAGACCCGCACCATGGCATGCTGGTATTGGAGTGCGCAGCCCCTGTTCCTCTTCTCGTCTTCATCCTCCTCCTCGCTGTCCTGAGCTGGCCTGTCAAAGGGGCGGTTCGGTTTAACAGATGCTGATTTGTTGGGTCAACGGGGGGCTGGGTGTGAAACAAGGCAGTGGCTGCAACGCTGAGTGGGCGTAAGTCCTGCTGTTATGGAGTTCATAGCCTGGGGTGGGCTTTGACAGACATGCAGGGGTGATACTCAGAATATCTGACCACCGCTGCAGCCTAAGGACGGGCTTCCCCAGTGGCTCAGCAGTAAAGAATTTGCCTGCAATGCAGGAGATGCAGGAGACATGGGTTTGATCTCTGGGTCAGTAAGATCCCCTGGGGGAGGGCATGGCAACCTGTTCCAGTATTCTTGCCTGGAGAATCCCATGGACGGAGGAGGCTCGTGGGCTACAGTCCATGGGGTCACAAAGAGATGCGACTGAGCGTCCACCCACACTTATGGACTGAGTACAGGCCTCCCTAGCGGCTCGGCTGTAAAGAACCCACCTGCCCATGTAGGAGACACAGATTGGATCCCTGGGTGGGGAAGATCCCCTGGAGAAGGAAATGGCAACGCACTCCGGTCTTCTTGCCTGGGAAGTCCCGTGGACAGAGGAGCCTCACATGGCTACAGTCCATGGGTCTCTAAGAGTTGGACGGAACTTAGCAACTAACCAACAACAGGCCCTAGTACTGACCAGTCAGAATGGACTGGTGTGGCCAGCAGAGGTCTAAGTTGTCCCTAAACCCCCCTTCACCTCCTAGTATTCATTTTGTGAAATCCCCTTCTCTTTGAGTGTGGGCTGGACCTAATAAATTTCTCCCAAAGTAAGATAGCAGCAGAAGTTACAAGATGTCACTTTCAGAATCAGATTTTAAGATACTTTCTTGTTTGGCTGTCTTTCCTTGGTTCTTCTCTCTTGCTTGCCCCGATGAAGCCAGCTGCCAGGCTGTGGGCAGCTCTGTGAGGACATCCCACAGCTAGAAACTGAGCAGCCTCTGGCCAGCAGCCAGTGAGGAACTGTGGCCCTCAGCTCAATAGCCTGTGAGGAGCTAAGACTGGCCAGCAACCACATGAGCTCAGTTGCAGGTCCATCCCCACTGAGCCTCAGGATGAGACCACAGCTCTGGCTGACAACTGGATGGCATCCTGAGAGAGACCTAAGCCTTGCCTGGGTTTCTGATGCAAAAGAACTGTGAGATGACAGGCTTTTCCTTTAAGCCACTTGGTTTTGGGATAAGCCATTATATCATGTCACGGTAGTCAATATAATAAGGCTCTGGATGACGAGTGTAGCCCTATAAACCAGTACACAAGGAAAGTGAGCATTTTACTCAAGGTATTTGGTGATGATAAATGTTGAAAGAACAAGGATGGTGGCCAGGAAGCAGATGTTAGTTGTTCCCTCAACATCTGATGCCTTATGCACTCTCAGCCCTTCCCAGCACCATCACGATCTCCATCAAGTCAGCTGTTGATTCCTTGAAATAGTTCTGTAGCTATATCTGAGCTGAAAAGTTGTGACAGCATCTGGACTGTCCATAATGAGACTTGGTCAGTTCTTTCTTTTTCATTTTTTTCAGTCAAACGGCTTGTGGGATCTTAGTTCCCCAATCAGGGATTGAACCTGCACCCCCTGTATCGGAAGCATGGCATCTTAATTGCTGGATCACGAGAAAAGTCCCCAGTTCCTTGGTGAGTCTCTCCCTGCAACTGCCTGCCCTCAGGAGCATCAGTAACCATGCTGAATTCCATTCTCCCAACTCAACATTAGAAACCCCTGTGGTTAAGAAAAAGATCATGGCTGAAACCATCTTCCAATTGCACTCTGTATCGGAAGCATGGCATCTTAATTGCTGGATCACGAGAAAAGTCCCCAGTTCCTTGGTGAGTCTCTCCCTGCAACTGCCTGCCCTCAGGAGCATCAGTAACCATGCTGAATTCCATTCTCCCAACTCAACATTAGAAACCCCTGTGGTTAAGAAAAAGATCATGGCTGAAACCATCTTCCAATTGCACACGGAACCCAAACCTCCATTCCTGAAGTCACACCCTCTCCCAGGGGACCACAAGAACTCAAAGGGGTGGACTTTCAAGGATAAGAATGTGAAAGCTATCCCTCACTTAAGTACAAATTCTCTCCTCTCTGTTGAGTATCCAGACTCCAGGAATATTTCCTTGTCTAATTCTGCACATGCTCACTTCTGCCTTTCTACAAGTCACTTGTATATGATTCTTTGAGCATGGGTCTCTCTGAGATGACAAAGTACTCTGAACAAAATTCTCTTTTTATCTGATGCCCGCTTATTTGCCTCATGTGGATAGTGCAGACTTGCCATTCCATCAAACACCATCACAGTGATGCACCAGGCACACCGGCCACAAGCTTTGGACTTCATCTCCCCAAGGGAAAGTAATCTCAGAGTTTCTGGGCTGGGGCACAAAGAGACTGCCCAGGTCAGGTAGCATCTGTTCAGACAGGTCTCTAGTGAACCTCTATGGCTTGGGTCCTCCCAGATCAATTCTCCCTTCTCCTGATATTAATCCCTTGGTTTAGGCAGGGTTGACCTTCTTTCTTTAGCTCCTCTGGCTCTAGCCAGAGGAACGTGGCTGGAGCCTAGCTGGCCAATCAGTGTATTCTATCTCCCCCTCTTCTCCTCCTCCATGTCTACAATGATTAGATCAGGCATGGACACACAACCACAGTAAGAAAGTAGGAATTATTGGGGAAGAGAGGATGTACTTTTTGCAGAGTTGCAAAGAAGGTAGACTAGAAGTCTGGGACCTCAGGAGCAAAACTTGATAGGGAATGAAGCTGATATAAAGCAAACTAGCTGAGAAGGGGATAGAGACACACACCCTTAGGCTACCCCTGAACCCCTGGAATGAGACATGCCTGAAGTTAGCTATTGTGTAAATTTCCACCTTTAGCCTAAGCGTACTTGATCTGGGTTTCTGCTGTGGAGCCTGATCAACACACCCACCTCTTGTTGGAGACGATGGGGACTCTCCAGCCCTTGATCTGATTGAGCTCAGTGTCCGAGATCTCGATCTGCAGGGGCAACCGGGGCACCCATACCGTCATGTCCAAAGGAGTGTTCAGGTGCTGGAAGGTGAAGTTTACCACCACTCCCACCTTGCCCTTCATTTCCTTCCCATTGACAAAGACGTAGTCACATCTGTCAGAAACCTGGAAGAAGAGAGAGAGTGGTGGGGGCCCATGAGTGAGTTTTTATCACACCCCAAAGTGGTAGTGGAGAAGACTCTTGAGAGTCCCTTGGACGGCAAGGAGATCAAACCAGGTTGATTTCCTCAGGGAAATCANACATCTGTCAGAAACCTGGAAGAAGAGAGAGAGTGGTGGGGGCCCATGAGTGAGTTTTTATCACACCCCAAAGTGGTAGTGGAGAAGACTCTTGAGAGTCCCTTGGACGGCAAGGAGATCAAACCAGGTTGATTTCCTCAGGGAAATCAACCCTGAATATTCATTGGAAGGACTGATGCTGAAGCTGAAGCTCCAATACTTGGGCCACCTGATTTGAAGAGCTGACTAACTGGAAAAGACTTTGATGCTTGAAAAGATTGAGGGCAAGAGAAGTAGGCAACAGAGGATGAGATGGTTGGATGGCATCACTGACTTAATGGACATGAGTTTGAGCAAACTCGGGGAGATAGTGAAGGACAGGGAAGCCTAGCGTGCTGCAGTCAATGGAGTCACAAAGAGTCAGACACGACTTAGTGACTGAATAACAACATAGGAACAGCAAGAGAAAGCAGACGAGAAAACTGACGTGCCGCAGCTCTTTCGTGGTCCCGATCATGAGAAGTAAGTGGACACTGTTTTTTTTTTGGCCACACCACACGGCTTGTGGGATCTTAATTCTGGATCAGGGATCGAACCACGCCCTTGGCAGTGAAAGTGCAGAGTCCCACCCACTGGGCTGCCATGGAATTCCCTGGATACTGGTTTTTGCTTTCTGATACGGCAGAGGCCACAGTGACAGATACCATGGGCCCCGCCCACCTCTCCTTCGAGCTCTCTGACTAGTCGAGGCCACTCATCCCCACCGGCTGCAGGTGTTCTGCTGATAATTTATGCTCCACCTCCTCGGGGAGACTGCCCTTAGCTGATGGAGCCATACCTGCAGAGTTACTTGTGTGTTACATACCATCCCATCCCACTGCATCTTTTTGCCCAGTGATGACTTCCTGGCTTGTCTGAAGGAGGAGCAAACTGTGTGTTAACACATCCAGGCACATGTTAGCTCATTTCATCCTCAGAACAACCCCAAGTCGGGTGTTAGTTCCATATTCCAGATGAGAAAACAGAGTAGAGGAGTTTGACTACAGCCCCCTGCTGGGCAGGAGTCAGCCCTGGGGTCTGGTTTTGGAATCCACATTCTCCCCTTGTGATCGTGTATGGGACGGCTCCTCTCTGCCAACATTTGAGAGAAGAGCCAAGTTCAAAGCGCCTTGTCCCCTCATCTTTGTGTCCTGGCTCTGCAGGGGAGCTCATGCTCATCCTAAACAAGACTTGGGGCAAAGCTTTGGAGTCATGCCGTATGATGAATGATGGCCTTCAAAGATACCAAATCCTAACTTCCGGAACTGGTACATTAGTTCATTTGGCAAAGATGACTTGGCAGGTTTGATGAAGTTAAGGGTCTTGAGATGAGCAGGTAGTCCGAGATTATCCAGGTGGTCCCTAAATGTAATCCGAGTGTACTTACAGGAAAGAAGCAGAGGGAGATTTGAGAACCTCGGGCGGAGGAAGGCTGTGTGTTGCCAAAGCAAGATGCTATGTGGCCAGCTTTGTGGATGGAGGAAAGGGTCAAGAAGCCCAAGGAAACCATCTCTAGGAACTTGGGGAGTCAGGGAAGTGTTCTCTCCTTTAGAGTCTTGCGGCCTGGGGGGAGTGCAGCCCTGCTGACACCTTGTGAAGCTGATGAAGGGGTTCTTCTCTCAGAATGGTGGGAGAATACACATGTGTGGTTTTCAGGAAACTTTTATTTATTTTTGACTTGTGGGATCTTAGTCCCCTAACCAGGGATTGAACCCACTCCCTCTGCAGGGGAAGTGCAGAATCTTAAACACTGAACCACCACAGAAGTTCCTCTACCTGGTTTTTCTTCCCCAAGATTTTTTGATGTGGACCATTTAAAAAATCTGTACTGAATTTGTTGCAATATTGCTTCCCTTTTTACCCCTCTGGCCACCAGCATATGGCATCCCAACTCCCTGACCAGGGATCGAACCTGTATACCCTACATTGAAAGGTGAAGTCTTAACCCCTGGACCACCAGGGAAGTCTCACATGTATAGTTTTAAGTCATCAGATTTGTGGTCACTTGTCCCAGAAGCCACAAGAGATGGACACTGAGAGGGAGAGGAGGACAGATCCAGAGGCTATGAGGGTGTCTTCACTGCTCGGGGCTTGGCTGGTTGAGCTTGGAGCAGGATATGAACTGGAGTGAAGCCCTTGGTTTCCTGAAAATCACCTAATACGTGCTCAGCCCAGCAGGTGACCACCTCCCACGTATGGTCCCAGTTACTAGTCAGTCACAAGAACCCAGGAGGTGGGGCCATTACTGTCATTTCACGGGTCCAAGAATTAAGTACCAGTTCCTAAGGACGCTTCCCAGGTGGCGCTGGTTGTAAAGAATTTGTCTGATAATGCAGGAGATGCAAGAGACGCAGTTCGATCCCTGGGTTGATAAGATCCCCTGGAGTAGGAAATGTCAATCCGCTCCAGTAATCTTGAGTGGGAAATTCCATGGACAGAGGAGCCTGGTGGGCCCCTCCATGGGGTCACAAAGAGTCAGACATGACTGAGCACACACACATACGTGTGTGTGTGTGTGTGTGTTTCCTGCGTACCGACCTTTCACCTTTTCTGGTCTAAGTTGGGTTCAGTGGAGGGTCGACGGAGGACGAAGCCATGTCCGTAGTAAGAACGGACCTACGAGACAGCACCAGACAAAAAACAAAAATTTCCTACGTTTGGAGGAAGGTCGTGTACTTCCCCGTACTTCTTTCGTTTACGTCTTTACTGATCCCACAAGTTTGTAGAATTTTTCCTAACGACTACTACCGAGGAACTAGAAGGGCCACTCCGTTGTTCCCCCGGTCCCTCCGAATACCCCCCGAACCGTAGGTCCCCTACCAGTCACTGAACCTCCCTTTGCACCCGGGCCCAGGTAAAGACTCACCTCGACCACCAGGAGGATTTCCAGGTGGTTATCACCCTTATGACTTTAGACTAACCTTTCACCTTGCCTTGGTCAGGTCCATCAAAATATCATTAAACAGGACTAGTGACTGTAAAGTAGAAGTCCCGACGACTCAGAACTTAGAATCCGTAAAAGAAAGAAATTTATAAAATAAGAAAAACTACGAAATCATTCACCTTTATAAAAGAAACATTTAAAATAAAACCGACGTAACCTAGAAACAGTACCACGAACCCGAATCAACGGGACTCCGTCCACCTTAGAAGTGTCTAGTCCCTAGTTTGGACACACGGAACGTTACCTTCCACCTAAGAATTGATACCTGGTAGACCCTTCAAGATCGAAAAGGGAAAATTCGGAAAGTTAAGACTTACTCCGACTTGACGGTCTCCATTCGACTCTTTGTCTCTCTGACTCTCTGTCTCCCTCGTTCTTTTATGACTCTTCTGAACGAAAGTCTTTTTCTTCGACCCTGAAGGGACCACCAGGGAACCAATTTCTAGACGGACGGTTACGTCCTCTGTGTCCAAGCTAGGGACTAGGTCCTTCTAGGAATATACGTGACCTCGTTGATTCGGACACATGGTGTTGACAACTCGGACACGAGATTTCAGGTCCGTGGCGTTCGTGACTCGGATACAAGGTGTTGATCTCTTTAGCCCGTGCAGCAACAAAGACCCAGCACAGCCAAAAATAAATGAATAATAAAAATTTAAACAGGCATTAAAAAAAAAGAAAAGAAAAAGAAGCTGTTTCATGACTTTAATTTTATGGGACCTTTTGTCAAATCAGGGGTTCTAAGAAAAGGTGGGTGAAGCTCATTGTGGGCAAAAAAACCTACATCCTCCTGTGGATGAGAGATGCTTGGTGTGTTAACCAAGGCTGTGAGCGCAAAAATTGAAGTCTATGTGTTTTGTTCTTAAAAAAAAAAAAACAACACCTCAGTGTTTCCCCCATGAAGCAATGAGGAAAAGTGGGATTTCGACTTTGATACAAAGGACAAGGAAGGTGAGCAGAGGGAGAGCAGGGTTTGACACCTAGAAGGTCACTCTTAGTAGAGATGAGTGGAGGCAACTGATGCTCGGGACTTGGAACAGGAGTGCTAGGTAAGCCGGGCTGAGCACTGAGATAGAGACGGTGTGTGTGTGTGTTTATATCAACTAATAAGGATAGCATCTGCATTTGATAAGAGGTTTGTAAGTTTGATTTAAGAGTAAACTCTAGTTATTAAAAAAAGAAATCGAGAAGCACTTTTTCCCCCCCCTGCACAATCAAGTTACAAAGTTCAAAAGTGTTTCTTATGCTTTACCACTCAGTTTTTAGATGACATGTACCCCAATGTGCGAGCTTCCCTGGTGGCTCAGACAGTAAAAAAACCTTCCTGCAATGCAGGAGACCCAGGTTCGATCCCTAGGTTGGGAAGATCCCCTGGATAAGGGAATGGCTACCACTCCAGTATTCTTGCCTGGGAAATTCCATGGACAGAGGAGCCTGGCAGGCTATGGGGTCTATGGGGTCACAAAAAGCTGGACATGACTGAGCGATTAACACACACCTGGGTGTGCATTGCAGCACTGTTTACAACAGCCAGGACATGGAAGCAACCTAGAGTCCATCAACAGATGAATGGGTCAAGGAGATGTGGTGCATATATACAATGGTATATCACTCAGCCATAGAAAAGAATGAATTTGAGTCAGTTATAGTGAGGTGGATGAACCTAGAGCCTGTTATATAGAGTGAAGTAAGTTAGAAAGAGAAAAACAGATATAGTGTATTAATACATTTATATGGAATTTAGAAAAATGGTATCGATGAACCTGTGCAGGGAAGGAATGGAGAAAGAGATACAGAAAATGGGCTTGTGGACACAGGACGGCAAAAAGAGTGGGATGAACAGAGAAAGTAGCATCGACACATATACAGGGTCATGTGTAAAGCAGATAGCTGGTGAGAAGTTGCTGTACAAGACGGGGAGCCCAGCCTGGTGCTCTGTGATGACCTAGAGGGGTCGGGGGTGGGGGAGGAAGGCTCCGGAGGGAGGAGATATATGTATACTTACAGCTGATTTGCATCGTTGTGCAGCAGAAATCAACACAACACTGGAAAGCAATTTTCCTCCAATTAAAAAATAAAAAAGATAGCAACTAGGAAAAAAACCTCAGTTTTTAACTTTGTAAACCACATCTGAGAGACTTGGCACTTCTGCATTATCATGTTTAATTTCTTCTTTTTTTTTTTTTTTTCTGTTTTGGTTGAAGACAGTAGGAGAAGATTTTCTGGCATTCTCGTTCAATTGGTTACATTTGTCAAATTGCTCAGATAGCAAGTGACAAGGCAGAATTCTTTAACGTGTTCAAGTTCCTTAAACCTGAGGCTAAATCCTGAATACAGTATTGAGTTCTTTAATATTCTGATGGCTAGCATTGACAGGTGCACATGCGGCATGCTTTGGTGTTCGGTTCTTTTTGGACTTTATTTTTCATTGCAGGTTTATGTGGTAACGTACAGTAAATTTTGTAAACTTGCATCAAGTTTATGAATAAAGAATCAGTAAAAAAGCAAACTGCCCTTCCAGTTTCCCATACCCAGCCCCCGTCCTTGCTCTGGGCGTGGAGGCATCACTAAAGTATTTGCCAACCACACCTGGTTCTTCTTTGGTGACACAGTAGGGAAAGGAGGGGGGAAAGGAGCGGGGAGGAAGGAAGCGGGGGAGAGAGAACTTTGGAGCATTCCTCTGGCTGGTGGGGGATGCCTGGTGGGGGTGGGGTCTTCCCACCCATGCTTATCCCCTGGGCAGCCTGTGGCCAACCACTGGCTGTACGAACACACCTCAGAACAACGTCTCTAGTACATTTCAAACTCCAGAGCTGGTGTAGGGCAGCAGGGTCTCCCAAACCCTCTGCGTGGAAGGCTGAATAATGGTTCCCAAAGATGTCAGAACCTGATCCTTAGGAACTGTAAATGTCACCTTCTATGGAAAAAGGGTGTAGTTAAGTTCAGGATTTGGGGATGAGAACATCCTGGATTATGGGCCCTGAATGCAATCCCAGAGTCCTTATCTGGGAGAGGGAGAGGAGCTGGACATGGACAGAACAGCAGCCCACGTGGAGAGGAGCAGCGGTCTGGCCACAAGCCAACGAAAGCCGGCTGCGCGGCAACAAGCAGTTGGAGCAACTTCTCCCCTGGGGCTCCCAGAGAGAGCATGGCTTCAGTCTTTTGGCCTCCAAGACCAAGAGAGAAGGCTGTGTTTTTTCAGAGACCTTTTTTTTTTTTAAGAGTTTTTAAAATTTATTTGTTTACTTATTTATTGGCTCCACCGTGAGGCATTTGAGATCTTAGTTCCCTTCAGTTCAGTTCAGTTCAGTCGCTCAGTCATGTCCGATTCTTTGCAACCCCATAGACTGCAGCACGCCAGGCTTCCCAGTCCATCACCAACTCCCGGAGCTTGCTCGCTCACGTCTATCAAGTCAGTGATGCCGTCAAACCATCTCATCCTCTGTCATCCCCTTCGCCTCCTGCCTTCAATCTTTCCCAGCATCAGGGTCTTTTCCAATGAGTCAGTTCTTTGCATCAGGTGGCCAAAGTATTGGAGTTTCAGCTTCAGCATCAGTCTTTCCAAGGATCAAACCCATGCCTCCTGCATTGGAAGGCAGAGTCTTAACCACTCGACCACCAGGCAAGTCCCAAGGGGTGGTTTTAAGACTCCAAGCCTGTGATCATTTGTGACAGTGGCCACAGGAATCTAATATACCATCCAGGCCCATCTCTTCCCTTGCCCTGTCCTGCCCCCTCACCCCTCACTCCCTTATTACTTGGAGGGGGTGGTTCATCAATGGGTCTCATATACACAGTGCCTCAGCTACAGGGAATCTGATCTAAGACTTGGTGACTGTCAGTTGGGAAGACACCAGTCTGGTTTCCCAAGGGCAGACCTGGCCCCTGACCATTTCCTTGGCGTTTGCTCGGGACAGACGAGCTGAACTGTGTTCTCACAGGAGCCGATGGGGCAGAACTGGTCCTTCTAGCTCGACATCCATCTTTCCCTCCATCTCGTTGGCCACTGAATTCTAGCATTAATTCCTCCTCCCCGAGGAGCTGAACTAGAGAAATAGGATAGTCTAGGTGAGCTGACAAGACCTATTCATTCCTTCTTGTTTAAATACAAATGACTGTACATGTCCAATAATTCATTAATTACCACTTTACAATGCTGAAGGTTTGAAGGAAGGATCCATTAAAACTCTTCAATCCCTCTCATAATACATTTCCAGCCAGCTGCACTGTTCCTTGACAGGAAAATGGTTAATATTTCTGACTCTGGGTGTGTACAATCTGGCACTTTCGTGAATTTAATGCCATTTGCTTCTTTTCTGTTTAAATGCTGTACAAATTTAAATCTTATTTAAATATCACCAACATTTGTGGTGAAACGTATGTTCTTCTGATGTTTTTCTTTTCTTTTTTTTAAAGAGCGAGAGCTAAGGATATTAAAATTTCATCCCCCTTCCCTTTAAATTTGGCAAAAAGACACAGTCTGCAGGAGTATTTGTATCCAATTCTCATGTTAGGCATTACCTTCCTGAAATTAATGTTTATCTTGGACAAAAATGGTACCATTAATAATAGCAGTAACAAGAAAAGCAGTGACTGATATTTATTGAATGTTTTCTGTATGCCAGGCACTGGGTTAAGCATCACTCCATTTAATCCTCATGATAAATCTATTAGGTAAATGCTATTATCCCATGTTTCAGAGGAGAAACTGAGGTGCCGTGTCCTATGGGCTTGCAGGACATGTAGTGAAGAGACAGTCACTCAGTCGTGTCCGACTCTTTGTGACCCCATGGACTGTAGCCCACCAGGCTCCTCTGTCTATGGGATTCTCCAGGCAAGAAGACTGGAGTGGGTTGCCATTTCCTTCTCCAAGGGACATGTAACATTGGGCTAATTAATGGGAAGAGAATTTCTCAAGCTTGTGACACTGGTTAATTTATTGAGAGACAACTTTGTCTACCTCAGCGGTGTCTATAAATGCATAATAGACACTTTCTGCCAAGAGAAAAGTTCTACACGAACACACTGGAGGAGGAAGAGCCAAAGCAGGGAGTATATGCAGGACCTGAGGCTGGCACTCAGGTGGATGGAGGTGCCTGGTGTTATTGTTTATTCAATAAGCAGAGTCTGACCCTTTGCAACCCCATGGACTGCAGCATGCCAGACTTTCCTGTCTTGCACTATCTCCTGAAGTTTGCTCAGATTCATGTCCTTTGAGTCGGTGATGGTATCTAACCATCTCATCCTCTGTCATCCCCTTCTCTACCTGCCTTCAATCTTTCCCAGCATCAGGGTCTTTGGCAATCAGTCAGTTCTTCGCATCACGTGGCCAAAGTATTGGAGCTTCAGCTTCAGCATCAGTCCTTCCAATGAATATTCAGGGTTGATTTCCTTTAGGATGGACTGGTTTGATCATCTTGATAGCTTGTAGGAAAAGGTTTTTAAAACAACATGAGAGGTGAAGGTTACATGGGTGAACATTGCTCGGGTTGTTAGGTAACAGGGTAGTGTTTCAGGAATTTCATTCATCAATTTTATGGCTCAACAGGTCTGGGGTCTAGGTGCTGGTGGTTAGCATACAGTCAACTTTTTCCATCTGATGGGGATTTTAGTAAGGATATGGTTCAAGGAAATGGCTCAAGATATTATCTGTAGCCCTTGAGAAGGAAATAAAGTCAGTGACTTGCTTTATGGATAAAGCATTATTATTCTGTCTTGCTTGACTGCTTTCCTTGGTTTCTACAGTTTTCTCACTTCTCTGATTAAATTTGCTCTTTGGAGATTGGGGAAAGACTAAGAGACTAAAGCTTTTCTACAAAGAGGCCAGGGATGTGGTGGAGTCTGCCCCCAGGAAGGTCTTATAGGGTCCTATTTGGTTCTAAGAGCCCTATTTGGATGGAGCATCTGAGGTCCCTTCCATGTCACCACAATGAACCTCTTCTTGAACAGGGATATTTTCATATTTTTGGAATCATTTACATTAGATCCTATTTTTCTTCCATTAATAAAACCCTAAATTTAAGTTCCCAAGAAGCTCTGTTATTTTTAACTCAAAACAGAACATTTTTACACAACACTACATTCTCACTTTCCCTCTTTCCTGGGTCAGAAGGAATAACACATTCAGTGAACGTTCTCTTTTCTTTGTTCTTGAAATTACCCCATGTGGTCTGGGTCACCATTGTTTTCTCACAGTTGCCAATAAGCGCTCTGATAGAAAAGAATTTTCATACCAACCCGCCCGAGCAGCTCTTGGCCTGCGCCAGTCTCGGCACTGTCGACAGCTGGGGATGGATACTTCTTTGTTACAAAGGGTTGTTTCAGGTATGTTAGCACGTTTAACTGGAGAAGGCGATGGCACCCCACTCCAGTCCTCTTGCCTGGAGAATCCCATGGACGGAGGAGCCTGGTGGGCTGCAGTCCATGGGGTTGCTAAACACCAGTCTGGTTTCCCAAGGGCAGACCTGGCCCCTGACCATTTCCTTGGCGTTTGCTCGGGACAGACGAGCTGAACTGTGTTCTCACAGGAGCCGATGGGGCAGAACTGGTCCTTCTAGCTCGACATCCATCTTTCCCTCCATCTCGTTGGCCACTGAATTCTAGCATTAATTCCTCCTCCCCGAGGAGCTGAACCAGAGAAATAGGATAGTCTAGGTGAGCTGACAAGACCTATTCATTCCTTCTTGTTTAAATACAAATGACTGTACATGTCCAATAATTCATTAATTACCACTTTACAATGCTGAAGGTTTGAAGGAAGGATCCATTAAAACTCTTCAATCCCTCTCATAATACATTTCCAGCCAGCTGCACTGTTCCTTGACAGGAAAATGGTTAATATTTCTGACTCTGGGTGTGTACAATCTGGCACTTTCGTGAATTTAATGCCATTTGCTTCTTTTCTGTTTAAATGCTGTACAAATTTAAATCTTATTTAAATATCACCAACATTTGTGGTGAAACGTATGTTCTTCTGATGTTTTTCTTTTCTTTTTTTTAAAGAGCGAGAGCTAAGGATATTAAAATTTCATCCCCCTTCCCTTTAAATTTGGCAAAAAGACACAGTCTGCAGGAGTATTTGTATCCAATTCTCATGTTAGGCATTACCTTCCTGAAATTAATGTTTATCTTGGACAAAAATGGTACCATTAATAATAGCAGTAACAAGAAAAGCAGTGACTGATATTTATTGAATGTTTTCTGTATGCCAGGCACTGGGTTAAGCATCACTCCATTTAATCCTCATGATAAATCTATTAGGTAAATGCTATTATCCCATGTTTCAGAGGAGAAACTGAGGTGCCGTGTCCTATGGGCTTGCAGGACATGTAGTGAAGAGACAGTCACTCAGTCGTGTCCGACTCTTTGTGACCCCATGGACTGTAGCCCACCAGGCTCCTCTGTCTATGGGATTCTCCAGGCAAGAAGACTGGAGTGGGTTGCCATTTCCTTCTCCAAGGGACATGTAACATTGGGCTAATTAATGGGAAGAGAATTTCTCAAGCTTGTGACACTGGTTAATTTATTGAGAGACAACTTTGTCTACCTCAGCGGTGTCTATAAATGCATAATAGACACTTTCTGCCAAGAGAAAAGTTCTACACGAACACACTGGAGGAGGAAGAGCCAAAGCAGGGAGTATATGCAGGACCTGAGGCTGGCACTCAGGTGGATGGAGGTGCCTGGTGTTATTGTTTATTCAATAAGCAGAGTCTGACCCTTTGCAACCCCATGGACTGCAGCATGCCAGACTTTCCTGTCTTGCACTATCTCCTGAAGTTTGCTCAGATTCATGTCCTTTGAGTCGGTGATGGTATCTAACCATCTCATCCTCTGTCATCCCCTTCTCTACCTGCCTTCAATCTTTCCCAGCATCAGGGTCTTTGGCAATCAGTCAGTTCTTCGCATCACGTGGCCAAAGTATTGGAGCTTCAGCTTCAGCATCAGTCCTTCCAATGAATATTCAGGGTTGATTTCCTTTAGGATGGACTGGTTTGATCATCTTGATAGCTTGTAGGAAAAGGTTTTTAAAACAACATGAGAGGTGAAGGTTACATGGGTGAACATTGCTCGGGTTGTTAGGTAACAGGGTAGTGTTTCAGGAATTTCATTCATCAATTTTATGGCTCAACAGGTCTGGGGTCTAGGTGCTGGTGGTTAGCATACAGTCAACTTTTTCCATCTGATGGGGATTTTAGTAAGGATATGGTTCAAGGAAATGGCTCAAGATATTATCTGTAGCCCTTGAGAAGGAAATAAAGTCAGTGACTTGCTTTATGGATAAAGCATTATTATTCTGTCTTGCTTGACTGCTTTCCTTGGTTTCTACAGTTTTCTCACTTCTCTGATTAAATTTGCTCTTTGGAGATTGGGGAAAGACTAAGAGACTAAAGCTTTTCTACAAAGAGGCCAGGGATGTGGTGGAGTCTGCCCCCAGGAAGGTCTTATAGGGTCCTATTTGGTTCTAAGAGCCCTATTTGGATGGAGCATCTGAGGTCCCTTCCATGTCACCACAATGAACCTCTTCTTGAACAGGGATATTTTCATATTTTTGGAATCATTTACATTAGATCCTATTTTTCTTCCATTAATAAAACCCTAAATTTAAGTTCCCAAGAAGCTCTGTTATTTTTAACTCAAAACAGAACATTTTTACACAACACTACATTCTCACTTTCCCTCTTTCCTGGGTCAGAAGGAATAACACATTCAGTGAACGTTCTCTTTTCTTTGTTCTTGAAATTACCCCATGTGGTCTGGGTCACCATTGTTTTCTCACAGTTGCCAATAAGCGCTCTGATAGAAAAGAATTTTCATACCAACCCGCCCGAGCAGCTCTTGGCCTGCGCCAGTCTCGGCACTGTCGACAGCTGGGGATGGATACTTCTTTGTTACAAAGGGTTGTTTCAGGTATGTTAGCACGTTTAACTGGAGAAGGCGATGGCACCCCACTCCAGTCCTCTTGCCTGGAGAATCCCATGGACGGAGGAGCCTGGTGGGCTGCAGTCCATGGGGTTGCTAAGAGTCGGAAACAATTGAGCGACTTCCCTTTCACTTTTCACTTTCATGCATTGGAGAAGGAAATGGCAACCCACTCCAGTGTTCTTGCCTGGAGAGTCCCAGGGATGGGGGAGCCTGGTGGGCTGCCGTCTAGGGGGTCGCACAGAGTCGGACACAACTGAAGTGACTCAGCAGCAGCAGCAGCATGTAGAGCAGCATTCCTGATCTCCAATAACCACATGCCAGTTATGACAATAATATTGTCTCCAGTCATTGTCAAATGCCCCCTGGGCTGAAAAGTCTCCCTCAGAGAAGACCTGTCATTTTGAGCACTTCTAAATGATGCCTCTGAGCATCACAAGACTCTATGTCAGATTGTACAACTGTGTATAGAGGGGAGCACTCTTTCAATTAAGAAACATTTACATGTTTCTACATTTTGCTTTTTAAAACCATGTGATAACGAAAGTCCTTGTGCACACTCCCTGGGCCCCAGTGCATGCTTGGCTTCAGTGCAAACCGAGAAGCTTGCCCTAGGGAATTCCACTAGGTCCTTCTGCTTTCCCAGCAGTCCTGAGAGGTTGATGTGATGACGCTAATTTTTTTTCCTGGGTAGAGAACTTTGAGACTCAGGGATGCTAGGGAATGTGGTAGATTGTATTTCCAAAGGTGGCCACAATTTCTCGCAGCTCACATGCTCTTCCCCATGGGGCCTCACTGTATCCCACAGAAGAGGTGGAACCCAATTCCTCTCCTTGAGTTTGGACTGGTCTTAGTGACTCTCTGGACTTACAGCATGTGACACAAGTGGTAACCTGTGACTTCTGATGCCAGGTCATGAGAAGCCCTCCATGGTTCCTGAAACACGCCCTTCAGATGCTCCCCCTCAGAACTCACGTGCCAATATCCTAGGAAGCCTCGGCCAGGTGGAAGGCCACCCGTGGACTCTCCCATCTACAGCTCACACTGGGCTCCCAGCTAGCCAGCACCAGTTGCTATCTGCATGGGTGCCCCACCTTGGATGTTGGCCTGGTTCAACCTTCAGGTGGCTCCATCCAGGA
The DNA here is from genome assembly GCA_006410635.1 of Cephalophus harveyi. Lineage (NCBI taxonomy): Eukaryota > Metazoa > Chordata > Mammalia > Artiodactyla > Bovidae > Cephalophus > Cephalophus harveyi. The sequence goes on along the minus strand of SJYT01050408.1, from coordinate 356,231 downwards.
GCCACGGATAGCAACCACATGAGGTCATGAAAACCGCTCAGCTGTGCCCAGTCAACCCACAGAACTGCGGTCTGTTGTACAGATAACCAGAACAAGAAAGTACGTGTGGAAACCGAGAAACTGGCCTTGAACGAAGACGTGCCTTCCAATTCTTGCTCTCAGACCTCAGGACAGCCATCAGCGTGGCTCCTGTCCGGGTTGTATCACATGCCTAAGAGAGCCTGCCCTCCTGGCTCTCATGGATAATGTCTCAGGAGCACAGAATCTTTGTTCTGGCTTTCCATCCCCAGTGTGCTCAGCATGTTGCTTCACCACGTCCCACTGGGTCAGAAATTCCAGATTTCCCCTTTATATGAACGCTGTCCAGCGCCTTGGGTTCTTGTCAGCTCTGCCCCACTGCCCCGTCTGCCTCAGAGCTCGGCTCCTCAGCCTGGCCTCACCGCTTACAACTCTTCATTGAGACTTCTGAAGCCAGAAGATCTAACATTGACATGCTCCAGTGTCACGGACTTTGCAGACCAGGACCTGGGGAGTTGATGAGAAGGATGCAGGGGACCCAAGTCTCAAGAGAAACAAGGGTGCTTTATTTGCAGAAACGCATGTTTATATATTGTCATACATGGCAGCTTTCGGCAGTAAAAAAAAAACCGAGCAAAAACAAAGTCAAGCAAATAACAATCTTCAAAGGCCAGAAAGCATTCCATATCCTGCGTAAGAGGGGTATAACTGAATAGATAGCCTTTAAGTAAAAAGTCGGTGAAGGGGGTCACTGAAGGGAGGCGCTGAAGGGGGTCACTGAAAGGAATCCAAGCAGGTGCCCTTCTCATGATCTCAGTCCTGAGAACTGCCTGCAGCCCTGCTCGTTCCTGCTTTCCAGGAACTGATAAGGAATAGAGAGTCCTTGAGAATGGCACAGAAAAGAAGAAAATAACATATTGGGTCCCTTAAAGCTGAACATCCCCTGACAGTCCAGGCTCTGCATTAACCACCTTACATACATTCACTTACGTCTTATGATAACCTTCTATGTAAACAAAGGAGCAGAAAGGGAGGCCTCATTGCTGAAGAGTTGCAAATTAAGAATACAAAATTTCTATATACTTATGGTTAATGCGGGAGACCTGGGTTTGATCCCTGGGTTGGGAAGATCCCCTGGAGAAGGAAATGGCAATCCACTCCAGCACTATTGCCTGGAAAATCCCATGGACAGAGGAGCCTGGTAGGCTACAGTCCATGGGATCACCAAGAGTCGGACACGACTGAGCGACTTCACCAAAGGGAAATGGGAGGGAAAAGATAAATTAGGAGCTTGAGGTTAACATGTACACACTGGGCCTCCCTGGTGGCTCAGATGGTAAAGAATCCGCCTGCAATGCAGGAGACCCGGGTTTGATCCCTTGGTTGAGAAGATTCCCTGGAGAAGGGAATGGCTACCTACTCCAGTATTCTGGCCTGGAGAATCCCATGGACAGAGGAGCCTGGTGTGCTTCAGTCCACAGGATCTCAAAGAGTCGGACATGACTGAGTGACTAATACCACTGAACATTTGATATACACACTACTATATATAAAATAGATAACCAACAAGGACTTATTGTATAGCACAGGGAACTATACTCAATATCTTATAATAACCTACTATGGAAAAGAATCTGAAAAGAATATACACACACATACAAATACACACACATATAAACAAAACTGGATTGCTTTGTTGTATTCCTGAAACTAATATAAGATCATAAATCAACTATCAGTTCAGTTCAGTCGCTCAGTCGTGTCTGACTCTTTGCGACCCCATGAATTGCAGCACGCCAGGCCTCCCTGTTCATCACCATCTCCCAGAGTTCACTCAGACTCACGTCCATCGAGTCCGTGATGCCATCCAGCCATCTCATCCTCGGTCGTCCCCTTCTCCTCCTGCCCCCAATCCCTCCCAGCATCAGAGTCTTTTCCAATGAGTCAACTCTTCGCTGTGGACTCTCCCATCTACAGCTCACACTGGGCTCCCAGCTAGCCAGCACCAGTTGCTATCTGCATGGGTGCCCCACCTTGGATGTTGGCCTGGTTCAACCTTCAGGTGGCTCCATCCAGGAGCCACGGATAGCAACCACATGAGGTCATGAAAACCGCTCAGCTGTGCCCAGTCAACCCACAGAACTGCGGTCTGTTGTACAGATAACCAGAACAAGAAAGTACGTGTGGAAACCGAGAAACTGGCCTTGAACGAAGACGTGCCTTCCAATTCTTGCTCTCAGACCTCAGGACAGCCATCAGCGTGGCTCCTGTCTGGGTTGTATCACATGCCTAAGAGAGCCTGCCCTCCTGGCTCTCATGGATAATGTCTCAGGAGCACAGAATCTTTGTTCTGGCTTTCCATCCCCAATGTGCTCAGCACGTTGCTTCACCACATCCCACTGGGTCAGAAATTCCAGATTTCCCCTTTATATGAACACTGTCCAGCGCCTTGGGTTCTTGTCAGCTCTGCCCCACTGCCCCGTCTGCCTCAGAGCTCGGCTCCTCAGCCTGGCCTCACCGCTTACAACTCTTCATTGAGACTTCTGAAGCCAGAAGATCTAACATTGACATGCTCCAGTGTCACGGACTTTGCAGACCAGGACCTGGGGACTGGAGTCGACGAGAAGGATGCAGGGGACCCAAGTCTCGAAGGAAACAAGGGTGCTTTGTTTGCAGAAACGCATGTTTATATATCATCATACATGGCAGCTTTCGGCAGTAAAAAAAAAAAACGAGCAAAAACAAAGTCAAGCAAGTAACAATCTTCAAAGGGCCAGAAAGCATTCCATATCCTGCGTAAGAGGGGTATAACTGAACAGATTGCCTTTAAGTAAAAAGTCACTGAAGTGGGTCACTGAAGGGAGGCACTGAAGGGGGTTGCTGAAGGGGGTCGCTGAAGGGGGTCGCTGAAGGGGGTCACTGAAAGGAATCCAAGCAGGTGCCCTTCTCATGATCTCAGTCCTGAGAACTGCCTGCAGCTCTGCTCGTTCCTGCTTTCCAGGAACTGATAAGGAATACAGAGTCCTTGAGAACGGCACAGAAAAGAAGAAAATAACATATTGGGTCCCTTAAAGCTGAACGTCCCCTGACAGTCCAGGCTCTGCATTAACCACCTTACATACATTCACTTACGTCTTATGATAACCTTCTACGTAAACAAAGGAGCAGAAAGGGAGGCCTCATTGCTGAAGAGTTGCAAATTAAGAATACAAAATTTCTATATACTTATGGTTAATGCGGGAGACCTGGGTTTGATCGCTGGGTTGGGAAGATCCCCTGGAGAAGCAAATGGCAATCCACTCCAGCACTATTGCCTGGAAAATCCCATGGACAGAGGAGCCTGGTAGGCTACAGTCCATGGGATCAACAAGAGTCGGACATGACTGAGCGACTTCACCAAAGGGAAATGGGAGGGAAAAGATAAATTAGGAGCTTAACATGTACACACTGGGCCTCCCTGATGCCTCAGATGGTAAAGAATCCGCCTGCAATGCAGGAGACCCGGGTTTGATCCCTTGGTTTAGAAGATTCCCTGGAGAAGGGAATGGCTACCCACTACAGTATTCTGGCCTGGAGAATCCCATGGACAGAGGAGCCTGGTGTACTTCAGTCCACAGGATCTCAAAGAGTCGGACATGACTGAGTGACTAATACCACTGAACATTCGATATACACACTACTATATATAAAATAGATAACCAACAAGGACTTATTGTATAGCACAGGAAACTATACTCAATATCTTATAATAACCTACTATGGAAAAGAATCTGAAAAGAATATACACACACATACAAATACACACACATA
>SJYT01050408.1:325959-349787 GCA_006410635.1 Cephalophus harveyi | reverse complement strand
AGACTTCAAACTCAGTTTTCCAGATGAGAGAACTGTCCGAAAGAGGAAGCCTTCAGGGCCATGAAGAATCACATACATTTCCCAGTGTTTCTCAGCCATTAAATTGTAGATATGAGATCTGACCCAAAGGTTTCCCTGGCCCTGGTGTCCTTGCTCATTTCATCATCTCATGCTGATTTTCCCCCTTAGGCCTGTCAGTGCAGTCCTTCCATCCATTTATCAGGAAAGAGCTATTCCAGAGAGAACAGCATTTGTACTGACAGTGAGAAATCGGAGGAGAGATGCTGATGGCAACCTAGATCCTTTGGCAACTTTCTGGTTATAAATGAGAAGCAGTCAATACAAACAATGCTTACAAAAACACAGAGCAGGAGCTGGTCTTCTGGGCATGTCATTCATAAAACTTACGCAACCTCATCACGTGCAAGTGATGAAGTCTGTGGATCAATGTCGCTGCCTTCATTCCCCATAGAATGGAATGGACATGGGAACAAGCCAGCTTCAGGGCACTGGAGGCCTTGGATGTGAGACTAAGAAGGTGGCAGAAGCTCTTGTCCAACTGATGGAGCTCTTGACTCCATCCTTATCACCAAAGAACACAGAAAGGTAAACTGATGATGTATTTGTGAGTCAAACCAGTGAACTATCAAGAGCCATGCATGTAGAATGACTCTGACCCATCTCTTTCTGGGGTACATATAGAAACACATTCATCATTAATCACACACACACAGAGATGAAAATATAGATAAAGAGGGGAAATTGGAAACCTTAAATCTCTAAATGGATGAATGCTTCTTTTGCTACCAGCTGTTGAGTTTTGTTTCCCTCCCTTGCTAAACCTTTCCTTAAATACCTTTATAAAAAATTATTCATGCATGGATATTCATTTGATGGATCTTAGCCGCGGCACTCGGGCTCTGGAGCACATGGGCTCAGGAGTTGCAGTGTGGGCTTAGTTGCTCTGCAGCATGTGGGATTTTAGTCCCCTGACTAAGGATTGAACCCATGTCCCCTGCACTGCAAGGCAGATTCTTAACCTCTGGACTCCCAGGGAAGTTCTGAAATACCTTTTAATAGCCCTTGAACACAAACACTGCAGACCACTTCTGGAAACCACCGTTCCTTTCTTTTCTTTTGGATCACACAACATCCTCAGCATTGAAGGAGCAGCTGTTTGGTCCAAGGGCCCATTTTCTATTTATGGTCTCTGGAACTCTTATGGAACCAAAGCCAGGTCTTGGGAGGACAGAGCCTGTGTCTCATAGCACATTTAGTAATCACAAGCGAGAACACGCAGCATAGGAGAGAATAGCAGGTGCCGAGTTTTGTTTTGTGAAAACAAGATACAGGACATTGTGAGGATCAGTGCATTAAGAAATGAAATGTTTTGGAAGGTGGTTATTGTCACTGAGCTCAAGGTTGCCCTGCCATGTCCTGTTCCGGGACTCTGTAAAGTCAGCTGTGCTCTCTCATAGGTTTAGCCAGTAAGATGATGAGAAGGCAACTTCCAGGCTGGTGGAGGAAGAGCTGGCTCCTTCCTATTTTCTTCCCAGGAGCCTGTCCTGTCTCCTGTTGGACCCGTGGGCGTCACTGTAGCAATGCCTCAGGCCGTAGCAGCTGTGCCTCCTGTGAGGCATCCAGCCCACAGCTCCGTTGACATTTCCAGAACCAGCCTCATCACACCGCTTCAAAGACAAGAGCATTAGCCAGCCAGCATGCCCTCCCACAAGCTCTGGCTTTACAAATGAACTTATTTGCAAAACAGAAATAGACAGACAGACATAGAGAACATGCCTATGGTTACCAAAGGGGAAAGACAGGCAGGCATAAATTTGGAGTATGGGTTTAACAGATACACACTACTGTACAGACTGTGGCCCACCAGGCTCCTCTGTCCATGGAATTTTCTGGGCAAGAATATTGGAATGGGTTGCCATGCCCTCCTCCAGGGGATCTTCCAGACCCAGGGATCAAACTTGCGTCTCTTATGTCTCCTACATTGGCAGGCAGATTCTTTACCACTAGTGGGGAAGTGGGAAGGCCACTATATAAAAAACAGATAGAAGTGGGAGGCTATTTTACATATAAAATTGATAATTAATAAAGACCTATTGTATAGCACAGGTAAGTCTACTCAGTACTCTGTAATGACCTATATGGGGAAAGAATCTAAAAGAGAGTGATTATTTGCATATGTATAACTTGGGTTTCCCTTGTGGCTCAGCTGGTAAAGAATCCACCTACAATGTGGGAGACCTGGGTTCGATCCCTGGGTTGGGCAGACCCTTTGGAGAAGGGAAAGGCTACCTACTCCACTATCCTGGCCTGGAGAATTCCATGGACTATATAGTCCGTGGGGTCACAAACAGTCGGACACAACTGAGCAACTTTCACTTCACTTCATAACTGATGCACTTTGCTGCACAGTTGAAACTAAGACAACACTGTAGAGCAACTATACCCCAATTAGAAAAAAACCCACAGCATCTAAAAGAAGTCATAAGGAGTAGACAAGTCTGCACACAGTCAGGGATGGCTACATCTCTGACCTCCTATCTGGATATTAACTAAAAGCTTTCACGGTTGAGTAAAATTTTCGAAGCTGGTTTTTGGGGACACTGAGTCCACTATCTCCCCCAGATTCCTGGCTTTCTGATTAAAAGCATCTTTCCTTTCTACCAAAATTTGTTTCTCTCGAGTGTTGATTTTTGAGCAGCAAGCAGCCAGACCCAAGTCCGGTAATACAGGTAGAGACCTTGTTTCTAGTTCTCATCTTTCTTTTCATTCCTGACACTCCCCACCTCCTTGACTTAAGCATGGCTGTGAGATTTACTGTGGCCAATAAGGCAGGAATGTGTTTCACTTCTGATCAGAAGCATTTAGGAACCAGTGTACGTTCTCTGAGTCCTTCTCCCTGTCTGGGAGTCCCAAGATGCAAGGACCCCCAGTGGAAGTGGTCTGGGAGGCTGTGCTGTTGCCCCATGAAGGATGCTTCCCCTGGGGAGCTGCCAGCTGCTGTCTCTGTGAGCGAGAGGAAAAGTCAACAGTGGAAAGCTGCCGAGGTTCTGGTGCTGTTTGCTATCTCAGCATCTTCTAACCTATTCTGACTAATTGCCTGTTCATCCTTTGTATCCACCATGCCCAGAATTGGACCTGGCATATAATAGTCACACAAGACAGAATTGCTGAATGAATAAATGAAAGAGAACCACTTTGCAAGAAAGTCTCAACTGCAGCTAAGATAAAGCACACACTTCCTAACACCGCGGCTTTCAACCTTATCAGACATAATACCTCCATTGTTCAATGAATATCTTATATCGCCTTCAAAATTCCAAAGTGGAATTCACAGATAATGTAACCCATCTGCAAGATCTTGTTATTAAGATAAATATAATGCCCTAACTGGATATCAAGTAAAATAAAAATTAATTTATAATAGAACGATACATATTTCAATAAGTACCTTCTTAAGTATAATTTGCTAGGAAACGTAGAGAAGGCAGATTCTCCCTCTCTCCTCCCCTCAATCGAGCCATCATAAATGCTCCAGCTATGAGGGTGCTGGTACAGAAGGTGGAGTGGTGGGTGGGGAAATTCTCCCTGGTGGGCACACTCTTGGTAAAGTTACAAACAGATACAAAATATTCTTTTAAAAAAAATTCATTCATTTATTTTTGGCACTGCTGGGTCTTTGTTATCGCATGTGGGGCTTTTGCTAGTTGCAGCAGCAAGGGTTACTCTCTAGTTGTGGTGCTTCCCGTTCCAGTGGCTTCTCTTGTTGCAAAGCATGGGCTGTAGTCAGTATGCGGCCTTCAGTATTTGTGGCGCACGAGCTCAGCTGCCCCTTGGCATGTGGGATCTTCCCAGACCAGGGACTGAGCCTGTGTCCCCTTATCGGCAGGTGGCTCCTTCACCACTCTACCACTAGGGAAATCCAAGTATTCTTTTGATTTACCCTGAGTTCGCATCACTGAGAAATTCCGAGTTGTGTGTACTAAGCTACTGTATAGATAATAACAGTTCCTCCCCCTCCCCCAGTTTGGAGGGACATCTAAAAGTCAAGAAGGTATGGAATAATTTTCTATAGTGTGGAGCTGTCCTGGACATTACAGGACATTTGTACCTCTAATGTTTGGTAATCCCTAATCCTTACGAACAACAACAAACTACTCTCACAAATTGTGATCTCTATCACAATCCAGGGCCTCAGACTGAATAGTTTAACCTTGGACCATGCCCAGTCACTGCCCCCTGCTGGTCCATGTCCGGCACTCCCTGACCATGATGGATGTGGCTACTTCTACTGTCCTGGTCCCAGTGACCAAAAGGAAGATGTAAGTGGATGTGAGGGGAAGAGGACCATCTCTTTTGGGTGTGTGGGCACAGGAGTTAACCACAGTGCATTTTCATTCACCAAGTTCTGGGGGTGTGGAGGAATGGGCCAGGGGGAACACTCCGTGTGCCTTACGTTTGGGTGGCAGGAAAAGAAAGAAAAAGAAGCTTCTGGGAACTGCAGAGAAAAAAACACACCTATCTTCCATGCAAACAGGAACAGGGCAAAGCTTTCCTATTAATAGCCATCCTCTCTCCATCACTCTCATCCTGACCTCCTCCTTTGTGATGTGATTGGCACAAAGCAACCACGAAATGGTCTCTTTACACTCAAGAAGCCAGCTTGGTCCCCTTCTCTGGATATAAGGAAGCGGCTGCTTCTGGCCCCTCTATTGGCAGCGGGTGCCCAGGTGTGATCCAGGTCACTGCTCTGAGTTATTTTTTTGGGAAGGAGAGGAGGGAGTGCTCTTCAAATCAAGACATCCATGTGAATGACACCCTCCCACCAGAGTTCTGCAGTGCACAACCTATTCAAACATACACTGCAATTCCAGAAGGCAGTACTTGACTTTATAACACTGGAAAACAATATTAAGTCATCCCATCACTGGTCCTTTTGCCAAATGCATCATGGAATCTTCTCGGTCAATTTCTTTCCCGGTGATGAGTCCTCCCACGCTAAATGTGCTGGGCATCCCCTGCAGTCATTCTGGCAGTTGCAAAGCACAGGGTTTCTGGGGCTTCTGTGTTGGATATGTTTCGGTTAATATTTACAAGCAAATAGAACTGCCCACTCTTGTTCCTGAAACCATAGAGACGTTTTTTTTTTAATCAGTCAACCTTTATGAAACAATGCCATTTGCAGCAACATGGATGGACCTAGAGATTATCACACAGAGTGAAATAAGTCAGACAGAGAAGGAGAAATATCATAAGGTAGCCACACATATGAAATCTAAAAAGAAATTATACAAGTTAACCTATTTACAAAACAGAAATAGACACAGACTTTAGAGAACAAACTTATGGTTGGCAGTAGGGGTAAGAATGGTGGGAGAGGGCAGTTAGGGAGTTTGGGATGGACACGTACACACTGCTGTATGTAAAATGGATAACCAACAAGGACTTACTGTACAGGACAGGGAACTCTGCTCACTGTTACGTGGCAGCCTGGATGGGAGGGGAGTTTGGGGGGAGAATGGATACGTGCATACATATGGCTGAGTCCCTTTGCTGTCCACCTGAAACTATCACTACATTGTTAACTGGCTATACTCCAATATAAAATAAAAGTTTCTTTTTTAAAAGAAAAAAAAGTCATCCTTTGATATTTAAAAGAGGTGTGGATGCAGAGCATAACGGACGTTGAGGGGCACGGCTCCAGAAGTGAGGGAATAATCAACACAAACCAGACAGTTTATACCCTTGAACCAAGGGACTCTCTACCAGTCACCGAACAGGAAGACTTTCTTAGTTTTCCGGATGACTTTTCAGACTTTTAGGGGGAGAAATCCCACTAACATCCCAAAGAGGGCAGCAGTATAGAGAGGCAGAGTGGGGACTCTGCACCCGCTACAGATCTGGCATCACAAGCAAGTGGCCTCCCCTCTCTGCTCCTCATCTGAGCTGGTATTCACTTCACAGGGATGGAGAGTCACATGGTGCCCTCATGGCACGTAGAGCAGGTCTAAAACACGGTGAAGAGCATACATTTATGAATACTTAAAACTATGAAAACTCAGGCTGATCACCAACAAATCCAGAAGCCTCTGGTATCCCCTATGTCTTTACCCCAGGTAAAACAGCTTTTCCTGAAGTTGAAAGTCTAGCCTGAACCCATGTTGCTGCAGAATGTACTGGTACCTACCTCGCATGCTTGGCCCTCATGTACCATCTGTGTTGTGCTTAGTCATTCAGTCGTGTCCAGCTCTTTATGACCCCATGGTCTGTAGCCACCAGGCTCCTCTGTCCATGGAGACTGTCCAGGCAAGAATACTGGAGTGGGTTGTCATGCCTTCCTCCAGGGGATCTTCCCAATGCAGGGATCACACCTGGATCTCCCGCATTGCAGGTGGATTCTTTACCATCTGAGCCACCAGGGAAGCCCCACGTATTGTCTCCCACAGAAAAATGCCACAAACTCTCCAGGAGTCCTTCCTGCGACCCTGCGTTTGCCTTAGACTGTGTGACTTCGAGGAAACTTTCTGCGAGTTCATTTCGGCTCTGATTTTGGCAGGTGGGCGTGACTCAGGCTGCTTGTCTCACATCCTGATCTGGTTCTTGGCAGCATTACTGGGTTTGGGAAGATGGCTCAGATCTCAAAGCCTTGGATGGCCTGTTTGAGTGACAGCTGTGATGTCCGCAGGAAGAGGGGAGACCACACTGGTCAGATTAATGCTCCCCCTTCCCCCTGAAGCTGAAGATCCTCCGCCCCCAGTCAGGTCCAGGGAAAGCCTGAGCTGCTTGCTTCATGCAGACTTTTCTGTCTCCTCTACCATTTGGGGGTGGACCTCTCTAGCCATCACTCAAAACTGTACTATTTCCCAAACTCCAGCAATGCTCAGTCCACCCACAGAATGACTACCAATCACACATCACCTACAGTTTACGGTTTTGATTAAACTGTTGACCTGCTGTTTTCAACCATTTGTTATGACAAATTTTAAACAAAAAAGAGTGAAATCATACAGCAAACACTCATACACCCACCACCAAGCTTCTATCATCAACACAATCTGGATGGGCTTTATCACACATCTATCCACTTGTCAGCCTGTAGTCCATTTGCTTTTAGGATTCATTTCAAAAGAAGTTGCAAATAATCAGTTTTCCCTGAATGCTTCAACCTGCCTGTTAATAACTTAAGTTCAAGAATCAATTTTTTTTTTCACTTACACTTTGTGCTATTGTCAGAGATGGAAAGCTATCATCAGAATGGATAAATAGAATTAATCCCTCTTAAATAAGGATAACGAAAATACTGCAGGGCTAGAAGAAACAAGAATTTGTTCAGAGCTTTTACGTGATGGAAAGGTCTGTGCGACTTTTTCCTTCTGCGTAAATCCCAAGGCAGTCGAGTATCACTAGGTTCTGGATCCAGATGTTCCAGGCATTTTACATTATACCAGCTCCTTCATTCACTGGCTGTGTGACCTCGGACAAATTACTTAACCTCTCTATGCCTTGGTTTCCTCACCTGTGAAATGGGAGTGATGAAGGGTTCCAGCTTCATGCACAGTTTGAAGAGTAAATGAGTTAATATACATGCAGTTCTGAGGCTTCTGCAAACATACAGCAAACAATAAAACTATGGACCACTGTTTGCCTGAGGGTCTACTCTGATGAGGGTGGCAGAATAGACGCTCAGCAGTGGTGAGGAGTGCCATTCAGGTTTCCCTTCAGTGGGAGTCCACCATCAGGAGTGTCATTTGCTGACTCCACCTGCCTGCAGGGCCCCCAACATCTGCCAGCCAGTGTTCAAACACAGTAATGGAACAAGGATGACCATTTTGACCCAGCATCAGTTTTCCAGGTCATCTGCTTAATGGCCTGAGAATTTTGAGATTTGCTGCAGGCAGGCTCCTTCTCCTCTTTCTGTTCCTACCCCTCTCCTTTCATAGGGATCAAACCCTCACTGCTTTCTGAAGCTCAGTCTGCTAACTTCCACTCCTTCCCCACTTCATCCTTCCCTCTGATTAATCTCTTGCACATCTAGCTCTGCCTGTTTCTAAAGAGGTACATTGATCTTGAGGGTGACCCACATGTTGGGATCTGAAACCGAGAATCAAGAGAGGAAAGAGGAACCTCTTCCACCCTTCCAATCTCATTTAGAAAATTCACTATTAGTGATTCATTCCTTTGGCTATAGGGCTTATGTACCCTATTAACCACAGAGAGAGTCACACTTATGTCTTTAGAATTGTTTTCACATCATTTTCTGTGTAGTTGTAAATATAACATATACAAATGAATATTAAACACACAAATAGGGCTGCATGAATAATTATGATGCAAATTAGTATACTGCCAAGACAAGAAGTAACTGTTTGTATATAAATATCCTCATAATTTTCTCAGGTGGTACAGTGGTTAAGAACCCAGCAGTAGATATAAGAGATGCATTTTAATCCCTGGGTTGGAAAGATCCCCTGGAGAAGTTAATGGCAACCCACTCCAGTATTCTTGCCTGGGAAGTTCCATGGACAGAGAAGCCTGGCGGGCTACAGTCCATGGGGCCACAAAGAGTCAGACATAACGGTGCTTGGACGCACGCATCCTCAATGTTGTAATAACAATGCTCTTCCTTTTGTCTTATCAGAGGTGTCTATGTAAGAGGAGAAGAGGGAGGGAAACGCTGACAGAGGAATAGGCGGACCAAGGATGTGCTCCGCCTGCTTCCTGACTCTGCTCAGTATCTCCCTGTTGGCACAGGTAATGTGAGGGCCACGCTGCCCAAGTGGACCTGTGACCTTCTATGTGAATCACACAGGTGCTAGCTGGACATACACCTTGTGGGCTAGGGACACAACACTGGTAGAGCAAGGGGCAGGCTGGTCCTCTGCCCATTGCAATGAAGGGATCCAGGATACATCCCGAAATGAGAAAAGCCAGTGCCCACACAGAGGCCATCCTGGCTGATAGATCATCAAAAATCTGCACTGGATTCTAGATCATCACTGCCCTCAGTCTCCAGATCACCCCTGCCACCCCCAGGATTCCAGGAGCCTCTCCATGGCAGAGCAAGGAAGGCGTTTCTCTGTCTTGAAAGGAGTCTTGGGAGTGAGATAAATTGGGAGATTAGTACTGACACATATACACTATTGATACTATGTATAAAATTGATAACTAATGAGAACCCACTGTGTAGCACAGGGAACTCTATTCAATGTTCTGTGGTGACCTGAATGGGAAAGAAATCCGAAAAAGAAAGGATATATGTATATATATAGCTGATTCACTTTGCTGTATAGCAGGAACTGACACAACATTGTAAAGCAACTATATTTCAACAAAAAAATTTTTAAATGACCAACTGGGTGGTTTATAAACAGCAGACATTTATTTCTGACAGCTCTGGGGATGGAAGTCCAAGATCATGGCTCCATCAGATTTGGTGCCCACTACCTGCTGCATAGATGAATGTCTTCTCTGTATCTTCATGTGGTGGAATAGGCCAGGGCACTCTCTGGGTCTCTTTCATAGGGGCACTAATCCCAAAGTAAGGGCCCCATCCACCTGACCTAATCACCCCCCAAAGGCCCCACCTCCTGCCACCATCACACTGGGCACCAGTTTTAAACGTATGAAATTTGGGGAGGACACAGACCCTCAGTCTAGAGTACCACCTATGATAAGAGCCTATTTTTTAAAAAAGTATTATTTATTTATTTATTTTTGGCTGCCCTGGATCTTCATTGCTGGGTGTAGGCCTTCTCTCGTTTCAGAGAGCAGGGCCTTTTCTCTAGTTGTGGTGCAGGGCTTTTCATTGCAGGGGCTTCTCTTGCTGTGAAGCACAGGTTCTAGGTTCATGGGGTTCAGTAGCTGCAGCATGCAGGCTCAGTAGCTGCAATGTGCAGGCTCTAGGCATGCAGGCTTTAGCAGTTGCAGCACGTGGGCTCAGTAGTTGTGGTGCCTGCGTTAAGTTGCTCCATGGTATGTGAAATCTTCCCTGACTGGGGATTGAACCAGTGTCCCCTGCATTGGCAGGCAGAGTCTTATCCGCTGCACCACCAGGCAAGTCCCGATAAGGGTTTCTTAGTGTGTCTTTTCCTCCCGGCAACCTTTGATTTGTCTTGCTTTAGTGGAGAAGAGTTCATATTGGCAGGTTCCTCACCTCAAATGGTCATGGACCAAGGTCATGGTTCTGGTGGCTGAGTTTACACTAACAGGGTGCTACATAAGATGGGGACTGCCTGAACTTCACTGTTATTTGAAGTCATGTGGACATATACCCAGATAAGGAAAAAAATATATAACAAATACAAATCCCTAGGATCTTTTGCAGATCTGTGGTAGTGGATTGAATCCTCCCAAATTCCTGTCTACCCAGCAGCTCAGATTGTGACCTTATTTAGAAACAGGGTCCTTGCTGATGGCATTAGTTAAAATGCAGTCAGACTGGATTAGGGTGGATTCTAACTCCAAGGAGAGTGTCCCTGTAAGAGACAAAAAAGGAGACACAGGAAAGCAGGCCACATGAGGATGGAGGCAGAGACTAGAGGGAGGTGGCCGCGGGTCAGAGAATGCCCAGAGAATCTGGGAGCCGGAAGAGGCAGGAAGGATCCTTCACTGGACCCTCTGGAAGGAGCACAGCCCTACCCACACCTTGATTTTGGAATTCAGACCTCCGGAATTGTGAGAGAGGGAATGATCTGATCCAGTTAGTGGTGATTAACTACAGTAGCCTCAGAAGATGAGCAGACTTCCTAGGCGAGCCCTCCCAGTTAAGCCAGTGATTCTGCGTTTTGACAGATGCTGTGGCTGATTCTCATTTAGTTGACAGTTGAGAGCTACTGATGGGAGGGTGTCCTGTGCCCAGAGAAGGGATAGTGATAATTACCTTCTCACTCCACAAAGAATGGGCTAATACTAGTAACTTCTTTCACAGATGAAATCCACCCATCTGTTCTGAAAGGCTTGGGCTTTGATTACAACTTGTGTGGTGAATAAGAACTGATGGTGACTACCTCCCTTCCTCTCAGTCCCTCAACAAAAGCTCAGTTTCCCTGGCTGCTTTGAGCTGGGAGATTCTTTGCTTAATATCCAGTGATGGTGGATGATAATCCTTACAGGGCTAACATGAATGCCATCTAAAACATGCAATGCAAATGCAGCCTGACGATGTCTCTGTCAGCTCGGTGTTACCTACTAAATGTGTTTACTCACTGCCTCTGTAAGTGATGTTACTGGTGGTACAGGGGCCCTGGACCAGCAGTTTGGGGGTGGAGATGGTGAGGTGGCAGTGCTATGACTAGAAATGTCTGCTAAGTCTCTGACATCCATCCATTCTTCCCTTGATCCATTCGTCGACCCCTCCCTCCATCCTTCCCTCCCTCCATCCCTCCCTCCTTCCATCTAATCATCTCTCCATCCCTCTCTTCCTCCATCCCTCCCTCCATCCATTCATCCTTTCCTCCATCCATTTATCTCTTATTCCATCTATTAATCTCTCCAACCTCTTCCCTCTCTCCCTCTATCCATTCATCATCCCTCCATCCATCCATCTCTCCTTCCATCTAATCATCTCTCCATCCCTCCTTCCAACTCCCTCCCTCAACCTATCCATTCATCTATCCATCCTTCCTTCCTTCCCCTCCTCCCTCCTTCCTTCCTCCCTTTATTATTTAAAAAATCTTGGGACATCCCTGGTGGTCCAGTGGTTAAGGCTCACATTCCCAATGCAGGGGGCCTGGGTCTGATCCTTGGTCAGCAAACTAGATTCCACATGCCGTGACTAAGAGCCTGCATACCACAGTTAAGACCCAACACAGTCAAAGAAATCAATTATAAAAAATCTTTTTAAGAGCTCATTTTCTGTTGAACTTTATTATCTTCAGATAAGCGTACACACCACGACTGTCCGCTCGGTGACATTTCACAGTGAACAAACTCATAACCTGAACCCGGCTCAAGAACCAGAGCACTGTGGTTCACACTGGAAGCCCCTCGCACCCTTCCAGTCCTGCTCCACCCCCATCAATGGAGTAAAGGCGAACCTCTTTACTGATATCATAGCTTGGTCTTCCTTGTTTTGAGTCAGGAATAACGAGTCAGCACTGGGTGGACACCAAGAGCCTGGAGGCACAGCGACCTGGCAGGAAGGGTGAGCAGTGTCTGCAGGCTTGTGGAAGCCAGAGCCCAGGACAGTCAACGTCACAAGCAGCAAGGAGGCACATGAGCACTACCTGGATGAGCTCGCGTCACTTCCTGGCAGGACTGGCTGCAGGCTTTGGTGCAGGGGGCCCTGCACACGGCAGGTGAGGGCAGCCACACCTCCTTTTGGTTGGACACACTCTTTTTTTTTTTTTCCTATTTTTTATTTTCTATTGGAGTGTAGGTGATTAATGGACTTCCCATATGGTGCCAGTGGTAAAGAGCCTGCCTGCCAGTGCAGGAGACTTTAGCGACACAGGTTTGATCCCTGGGTCAGGAAGATCCCATGGAGGAGGGCACGGCAACCCACTCCAGTATTCTTGCCTGGAGAATCCCCATGGACAGAGAAGCCTGGAGGACTACAGTCCACAGGGTCCCAAAGAGTCGGACACGACTACGTAGACTTAGCACAGCACAGCACAGGACATAGCTGATTAACAGTGTGTGATAGTTGCAGATGAACAGCAAAAGGACTCAGCCATACACATCCCTGTATCCATTCTCCCCCAAATTTCCCTCCCATCCAGGCTGCCACACAACTTTGGGCAGATGTCCCTGTGCTATACAGTAGGTCCTTGTTGGTTATCCATTTTAAATATGGCAGTATGGACATGCCGGTCCTGAACTCTCTAACAGCAAAAACCAACCCTTGTCATTTATTAGTGAGAAAGGCATTAGAACACTGCCAATCTAAATTTGCGTGACTGATAGAGAATAATAGTAATAACAGCTAATGTTTAGACAAGCGACAGGCTGGGAGAAAATTTTTGCACGCATCTGATCAAGACTGGCTTCCAAAATATACAAAGGATTCTTAAAACTTAACAATAAGAAAAAAAAAAAAAAAAGATTTAAATCAGTGAAAGATCTGAACAGATACCTCACCCAAGAAGGTATCCAGATGGCAAATAAGAATATGCAAAGATGCTCCATATGTCATCAGGGAATTGCGAATTAAAACAACAATGAGATGCTGCCCATTAGAATGGCTAAAATCCAAAACAGTAACAACACCAAATGCTGGCGAGGATGCAGAGCAAAGGAGACTTTCCTTCACTGCTGGTGGGAATACAAAACGGTACTCAGCCACTTGGAAGGCCATTTGGCAGTGTCTTACAAAGCTGAGCACATTCTTACAATATGATCCAGCAATTGTGCTCCTTGGTATTTACCCAAGCGAGCTGAACAACATATGTCTACATGAAAACCTGCGCACAAATGTTTGTAGCAGTTTTATTCATCATTGCCAAAATCTGGAATCAACTAAGATGTCCTTCACAGCAGGTGAATGGATGAATACACTATGGTCCATCCAGACAAAGGAGTCTTTAGTGCTCAAGAGAAATGAGCTCCCAAGTCATGCAAAGACATGGAGGAAACTTAAATGCATATTGCTAAGTGAAAGAAGCCAAACTGAAAAGGCTAGGTACTGTATGATTCCAACTCTGTGACACTCTGGGAAAAGCCAAACTGAAGACCGTAAAAGGATGAAGCGAGAGGAGGAAGGGAGGAATAAATAGGCAGAGGACTTTGAGGGCAGTGAAATTATTCTGTATGATACTGTGAAGGCAGATATGTGTCATATTGCTATTGTTTAGTTGCTAAGTCATGTTCAACTCTTTGTGAACACGTGGAATGTAGCCCACCAGGCTTCTCTGTCATGTGACCTCACAGGCAAGAATACTAGACTGGGTTGCCATTTCCTTTTCCAAGGGATCTTCCCAAACCCAGGGATCAGACTAGAGTCTCCTGCATTGGCAGGCGGATTCTTTACCGCTGAGCCATCAGGGAAGCCCACACGTGTCACATACATTGGTCAAAATCCACAGAAGCCACAATGTAGATGTTTCACCAAAAATGAAGTAAAGAAAATGAAATAATGTGATATGCAGCTACATGGATGGACCTGGAGACTATCATCCTAAGTAAATCAGATAGAGAAAGACAAACATCACATGGGATCACTTACATGTGGAATCTAAAATATGATACAAATGAACTATTTACGAAACACAGGCAGACTCACAGGCAGAGAAAACAAACTTATGTTTACTAAAGCAGATGGAGGAGAGATTAATTAGGAGTTCAAGATTAGCAGATACACACTGCTGTATAGAAAATAAATAAACAACAAGGTCCTACCATACAGAACAGGAAGCTATTCACATATTCAATAATCTGTAATAAACTATAATGGAAAAGAACCTGATAAAAATGTGTACAAGTATATATAACTTTGCTGTATACCAGAAACTAACACAATGCTATAAATCAACTATACTTCAATTAATAAGAGGGGAAACTATGGACTTCAGTTATTAATAAAGTATCAAGATTGGTTCAAAAAGTCCCCTAATGTTTATTATAGTATTTTCTATATTGCAGGCACTGTTTTAAGTGCTTTCCATGTTTTATTGAATCTTCATAACAACTCAGTGAGGTAAGTATTTTTATCATGATTATTTTTTTGAGAGGGGAAACTAAAGCCCTGCATGGCCCATGTCACAGCTGGAAAGAACCTAAGCACTATTGTTTCCTGAGGTTGCACTGTTATAACAGCCTCGGAACACCCCAGTCGGTTCCCAAAGGACAATCTGAGCTTGGAGTCCACAGCCATGCAAAGAAACACATCTATCCATGAGTACAGGTTTCCCTTCAATGATTTTTTAAAATTCATAAAACTTTGTCGTGTATTCTAAACATTTCAGATTGGCTTGTCAAGTCTGAATACCTCATTGGAGATTTTCAAGTGTTACTTATTTTTCAGTATAAAAATGGAAAGTTGGTACAGGTTCATGGTTTAAAGTCAAATAGAACAGGAAGAAGCATTTGCAGAGCAACAAGCATAAATTCTCCCCCTCCCAGCTGGAACTCCCCCTGCTTCCCACCCTGAAAGGAACCATTAGCAGTCTCTTGAGCCTCCTTCCAGAAGAGTCTATGCATGGACAAGCATTTAAGTACATATACTTTTCTCATTTTTAAAAAATATGATGGCCAACATTCTATGTTCTGAGCTTTTCCCTTAAAAATACAGTGTGTGGGTAGTTCTAAGTCCTTCTCAGTCCATTTCAGATTTCTAACATTCAGGAATCTAAGAATCAAAACCATACTTTTGAGTTGCCATATATCCCACTCCTGGGCATACATCCAGACAAAACTATAATTCAGAAAGATACATACGGCCTTATGTTCACAGAAGCACTATTCTCAATAGCTTAAGATGTGGAAATGATCTCAATGTCCATCTACAGATGAAAGATAACGTTGACATGGCATATAGACATTATGGAATACAACTCCGCCATAAAAAAGAATGAAATAGTACCCTTTGCAGTAACATGGATAGATCTAGAAATTATCATCGGAAGTGAAGTAAGTCAGGGAAAGACAAAGGTCATGTGATATCACTTATATGTGCAAACCAAAATACAACACAACATGAACTTATCTACAAAACAGAAGCAGAATCATGGGCAAAGAGAATGCCCTCGTGGTGGTCGAGGAGGAGCTGGGTAGGGAAGGGATGGACTGGGAGTTTGGGGTTAGCAGATGCAAACTATACATATAGAATGGATACAGAACAAGGTCCTACTGTATAGCACTGAGAGCTACATTCAGTATCCTGATAAACCATAATGGAAAAGAACATTTAAAAAAGAATGTATATATTAATATATGTATAACTGAGCCACTTTGCTGCACAGCAGAAATTAAACACATTGAAGACTAATTATACTTCCATCAAAGACTTCATCAAATCATACTTTTGAAGATGATGGTTAAATGGAAAATGGACACCAACTTTCTTTTAAACACAGGGGAGGGACACTGAAAAAATGTCATGAATTATGAAGCATATGGTGCAGTTGGAGTACAAGGCAGCCGCAGAGTGGCTTCCCCAGAAACTCTGGGATGTGTGCTCTCAGGCAGCAGTGAATACCCATGGTGACCCCTCTAGCCATCTCACTCCCCCGGGGGAGGGCACTGCAGCCCTTTCATCACCTGCCCTTCCTGTAGCACTGGATCCCAGTACCCCGACTGCTTTGGTTTCCAGGGATGCAGAGATGCAGGAATGTCAGGCTGCCCAATGGCCCACTGGAATGGTGTGTGTTCTCTAACACCTTCTTTTTTATTTTTAATTGGAGTATAATCGCTTTACTATGCTGTGTTAGTTTCTGCTGTATAACAACGTGAATCAGCTGTAAGGATACATATATCCCCTCCTTCTTGAGCCTTCCCCCCACCCATCCCAGCCCTCTAGGTCCTCACAGAGCACCGAGCTGAGTGCCCTGTGTTATACAGCAGCTTCTCCAATAACTTCTGCCTACAATGATCAACCTCAGGGCCTTTGAGAGGACATGAAATTAAATAGTGCTGCTTGCAATGAATGTCAAAGCAGAGTGGACTTGGGTGCTGCTGTTTGGAGGTCAAAAGAGATCTTTGTGAGATGCTCTGGAATGAGACAGGCCATGGAGTATACTCAATGATGTCCTGGCAACTCCAGGCAAGGGTCCATGTCTCACCAGCATCTCTCCTGTGGTGAGAGCTCTGATGCGTCATATACCACAGCTCACACACAAGGGTGCCGCAGAGAAAGGGACTCAGGGAGAGCACAGCACCTACGTCTCTGCTGCTCAGATGCTCATAAAAGATCCACTTCTCTTTTCTTCTGTCTGCAGAGGCAGCCTCACTGCTCTTACAAATGAGCTGTCCTAAAAGCAGGCTTCCTGAACTAACACTGTCCCCAGAGAAAAAGAATGCAAGCCACGTCATCCTTGCTGCTTTTCTTTTAACTTTTAATTAATTTTTATTGGAGCATGGTTGATTGACAGTGTTGTGTTAGTTTTGGGTGTACAGCAAAGTGAATCAGTTATACATATATTCCCTCTTTCTTAGATTCTTTTCCCATATAGGTCATTATTTCCTGGTGGCTCAGAGGGTAAAGAATCTGTTTGCAATGTGGAAGACCCAGGTTTGATCCCTGGGTCAGGGAGATCCCCTGGAGAAGGAAATGGCAACCCATTCCAGTATTCTTGCCTGGAGAATTCCATGGACAGGGGAGTCTGGCAGGCTATGGTCCACGAAGTCACAAAGAATCAGACACGACTGAGTGACTAGCATACACACACACATACACACAGGTCATTACAGAATACTGAGTAAATTTCCCTGCTGTACAGTAGGTGCTTATTAGTTATCTATTTTATATATAACAGTGTGTGTATGTCCATCCCAGATTCCCAATTTATCCCTCCCTCCTTTCCCCCTTGATAACTGTAAGCTTGTTTTCTACTAATGTGACTCTATTTATGTTTTGTAAATAGGTTCACTTTTTAAAATTCCACATATTTTTAAATAACAGCTTTATTGAGACCTTCTACTATACAATTCAGTTATTTGAAATGTACAGTTTAGTGGTTTTTAGTCTATTCAGAGTGGCACAATCATTGTTTTAGGCTATTTTTGTCTTCTTGTTGCCAAAGTTTTTTTTTTTTTTTTTTTAACTTTACGTATTTTTAAATGTATGTATTGAAGTCTAGTTGATGTTCAACATTATATGTTACAGGTATACAAGAGAGTGAGTCACCATTTTAAGTTATACTTCATTTATAGTTATTGTAAAACATTGGCTATATTCCCCATGCTGGACAATATACCCTTGTACCTTATTTTCTGCCTAATAGATTGTACCTCTTCATCTCCTCTGCCCATCTCACCCCTCCCCCTTCACTGTTCCCACTAGTAATCACTAGTCTGTCCTCTGTATCTCCAAGTCTGTTCTTTGTTGTTATATTCACTAGTCAGTTGTATTTTTCAGATTCCACATGTAAGAGATTTGAGATGGTATTTATCTTTCTCTGTCTGATTTATTTCACTCAGCATAATGCCCTCCAAGTCCATCCATGTGGCTGCAAATATGTTGCCCTTGTTTTTAAGCATCTTCCATAAATTGTTCCATGACAGGAGACTGACCACAGTAATTGAGGGGATGCTGATGGGGGCCAGAGGAGAGGCTGAACTTTAAGCAGTTGGTAGAATTCCAGTGTGGGAAGACAAGGCTTAAAAAGGGTGTCTCTTGACCAGCTTTTATAGGAAGGCATTATGTTACCAAATCTGGAGGTGCTAGAATTAGGAGTCCCTTGGAATCTGGAAAAGGTTGTTTGAATTGATGAAGTGAAGTACTCCTTGATCTGATGTTGGCTAGAGCTATGAACAGGGCACACGGGATTAAAGGAATTCATTTATCCAGCCAATGTTTTATGAGCACCTTTTGGGGGCCAGGTACTGTCCTCAACACCAGAGATAAAGCGGTGAATGGTAAGTCAAACAGAGAAAGACAAATATCATATGATATCACTTATACATAGAATCTAAAAAAATGCAAATGGATTTATTGGCAAAACAGAAATAGACTCACAGAGAAAACAAATTTTATGGTGTATATATACACACACACACACACACATATATATAACACTGAATTCACTTTGCCATAAACTGGAAACTAACACAACATTGTATGTTAACTATACTTCAAAAAAAAGCAGTGGATGGTAGATATTAAGCGTTTGATTTGAAGAAGCTTATAGTGGACTTCCCTGGTGGTCCAGTTGCTAAGAATCCACCAGCCAATGCAGGGGACACGGGTTCAATCCCTTGTCTGGGAAGATGTCACATGTTGCAGGGCTGCTAAACCCATGCACCATAATTACTGAGCCCACACTCTAGAGCCCGGGAGCCCCAGTTACTGAAGCTTTCATGCCCTTGAGCCTGTGCTCCACAGTAAGAGAGGCCCCTGCAAGGAGGGTAGCCACTGCTTGCTGCTACTCGAGAAAGCCCACACGCAACAAAGAAGACCCAGCACAGTAAAACTTACATAAATACATAAATAATAATTAGAAGAAACTTATGGTATCATCGGGGGCAAAGACATGCATTCAGATAATGGTGGGATTTGAGAAAATGAAATAGAACCCCACTCTTGGCCACAGAAGAATGAGAAAAGCAATAGAGACAGGGAAGGAGGCAATATTTTAACTGAGATCTGAATCCTAAGCCATGGGTCAACCATGAGAGGACCTGAGCAGAGGGTATTTAGGAAGAGGGAAAAGCAACTGTAAAAGTCAGACAACAGAAATGAGCATGAAATCTTGAAGAAATAAACCAAATGTAGAATAGGATGACCGGAGCGGAAGGGAGAGAGGCAATGTGGGTGAGAGGAATTTGGTAGGGCCAGATCGTGCAAGGCCTGAAAGGTTAAAGTGAGGAAGTTAGATTTTAGTAAAACCACTGCAAAAGGCCCTTAGGATGCTTTCTGCATGGGAGCGATACAGCTGACTTACATGTTTAAAAGCCACTTTGACTACTTGGTGAGGTGTGGATTGTGGAGAGGAAGGGCTGAAGGGAACATCCCTGGGTGATGTTAACATCAGCGGGTGAATGTCTAAGGAGAAAGGGGATATTTGCATGGTATCAGGATACTACCCCGAGATTAACTGCAAAGGGAAAGAAGTAACTCCACAGTGGAGAAACCTGGCTGACACTACCTTAGCCACATAATCGAGGTGAACATCGCCGGGAAGAAAGCATATTGATATCACATCACCTCATTTCTGTGCTGTGTTTGCCAGAAAACAATAACCTCTAATCAGGAGAAAATATCAGACAGACCCATATCAGGAAACACTCTACAATGTTTCTGACCAGGACTTTTCAAAAATGCCAAGATCATGAAAAATAAGGAAGGATGGATAGATTGTCCAAAGTGCCCACCTGGCCCCAGGAGGATCAGTTTCACCCACATCTTGGACGTCCAAGTCTCACCTGCACACACAGGTAGTTAAAAAAAAAAAAAGTTGAGTCATAACTTACTACCTGAACGTGCATACATCTTACCTGTACAACTCGGTGGACGCCTGCGTGTGTACACACCTGTACAGCCTCCCAACTCCAGATCACCCACAGCCCTCTCAAATTCTCCCTCTTCCTTCTCATCATCACTCCCCGAACTGTTTACAATTAGTTTGGCTTTTCTTCCCAGGGATTAGTTTTGCGTGTTCTAGAACTCCCCAAAGAAGAAATGATGCTGCGTCTCCTCTCTTCTTTCCAGGTTCATTAGCTCCCCTTTAAGCCTGTGGGCTGTGTCCATGCTCACTGTTCTCTTTGAGCAGCGTGTTGTTATATGAACCCACAGCCGTGTGTTTATCTATCCTCCTAAAGATGGGCGTTTGGCTCATTTCTGGCGTTTGTCTCATTTCCATCTTTGGGCAATCACACGTGATGCTGCTGTGAATGTTCTCGTACACAATGTCTTTTTTCATCTCTTTTTTAATTAAAAAAATTTTTTTTTATTGAAGTGTAGTTCTACAATGCTGTGTTAGTTTCAGGTGTACAGCAAAATGATTCAGATTCTTTCCCTATATGAGTTACTACAAAATATTACACCATACAGTAGGGCCTTGTCATTTATCTCTTTTATATATAGTAGCGTGTATGATGCTTTTGAACTGGGGTTCTGAAGAAGACCCTTAAATCCCTTGGATAGCAAGGAGATCAAACCAGTCAATCCTAAAGGAAATCAACCCTGAGTATTTATTGGAAGGACTGATGCTGAAGCTCCAGTGCTTTGGTTACCTGATGTGAACAGCCAAGTCACTGGAAAAGATCCTGATACTGGGAAAGACTGATTAGAAGTAGCAGGAGTAGAAGCGGGTGACAGAGGATGAGATGATTGGATGGCACCATCGACTCACTGGACACAAGTTTGAGCAAACTCCGAGAGACAGTGAAGGACAGGGAAGCCTGGTGTGCTGCAGTCCATGGGGTTGCAAACAGCTGGACACGACTTAGTGGCTGAACAACAACAGTGTGTATCTGTTAACCCCAAGCTCCTAATTTATCCCTCCCCACAGTCCTTCCCCTTTGGCAACCATAAGTTTGCTTTCTTTTATTTTTTAAATTATTTTTTATATGGCTGTGCCAGGTCTTCACTGGAGCGCATGGGCTCCTCGTTGCAGTGACTGCTCTCGTCGTTGAGCACAGGCTCGGCAGTTGTGGCACATGGGCTTAGCTGCTCTGTGGCATGTGGAATCTTCCCAGACCAGGGATCAAACCCGTGTCTCCTGCATTGGCAGGCANAAAAAAAAAATGTGTATTTTTCAAGGTACTACGTATAATTTTCACATATAAAAGCTTGCTCACATTGATGGACTTTTCTCAGACTTTCATCTAGTGTCTCTGTATTTCATTGTGTCACAAACACCTCCAGGCTGAGTGGCTTCAAGCCACCACCATGATTTGCTCACGATGTGCCCTCTGGGCAGGGCTCAGAAGGGAAAACTAGCTTTCCCTACTCTATCTAATGTTGGCTAGAGAGGTCACTGTGGACTCGCGATGGCGTCATTCAAGAGTGACATCTCACCCCAGGCGACTGGAGGGGCTGGAGGGCTGGGGGCCTTTCTCCCCTCGCTCCCAGTCTCTCCGGCTCCAGAGCCTTTCTCCCAGCAGGGCAGTCTGACTTTATCACACGGTGATTAGGGCCTCCAAGAGGGCGAGGAGAGACGCTGTCCAGTCTCTCAAGGACCAGGCCCAGCAGAGCATCACTCTTGCTACACTCTGTCGGTTGAAGTCAGTCCCAGGGCAGCCCAGATGGAAAGGAAGGGAAGGAGACTCTGTCTCTTGAGGAGTCATACCGTGAAGGCACAGGGAGTGACTGGAAGAATCGCTGGTACTCAGCCTTAAAGACAGGCTACCATATCTTACTTCCTAGTCTTTCTTGCATGCATTGGAGAAGGAAGTGGCAACCCACTCCAGTGTTCTTGCCTGGAGAAGCCCAGGGACAGCGGAGCCTGGTGGGGTCACACAGAGTCAGACACGACTGAAGCAACTTAGCAGCAGCAGTCTCTCTTTACACCTGTTACATTCTTCTCTTTCCCCCCTCTGGTCAACTCATCTTCGCTGTAATGTTTCAAATGACAGACACGTCTCATTTAATGTACTTCCTTTTCTTGCGCTTTGCAGATACTGTGTTTTTAACAACTTGGAAATTTGTGGCAAGCCTCCATTGAGCAGCTCTCTCGGCACCATTTCTCTGACAACATTTCCTCACTTCATGTCTCTGTGTCACATTTTGGTAATCCTCAAGAATATTTAAATCTTTTTCATTATTATATTTGTTATGGTGATCTGTGACACTGATCTTAGATGTTACACAGTAAAAAGATTTCAAAGGTTCAAATGATGGATAGCATTTTTCAGCAATAAAGAATTTCCTATTTAAGCTATGTCCCTTGTTTTAGACATTATGTTATTGTACACTCATTAGACTATGGTATAGTGTAAACACAAACTTTATTCTATCCACACTAACAAAACAGAAACAGACTCACAGACTTAGAGAAGGAATTTATGATTGCTGTGCAGAAGGCTGGGGGGAAGGGATGGTTAGGGAGTTTGGGATGGACCTGTACACACTGCTGTATTTAAAATGAACAAACAACAGGGACCGACTGTCTGGCATGGGAACTCTGCTCACTGTTATGTAGCAGCCTGGATGGGAGGGGAGTTTGGGGGAGAATGGATACATGTATATGTATGGCTGATACTCTCTGCTGTGCACCTGAAACTATCCCAACACTGTTAACCAGCTATACTCCAACATAAAACAAAAAGTTTTAAAGAATGTGTTTGGAGGATGTGATGATTCTCAGTTGCTATAGCCTTACTGAGGCAAGAGATGTGATGATGTCTTCTTGGCCAGAGAGTTCCTATCAAAACATCATTGACATGGTGTTCCTTGCCTTTCCCAATCTTCTGCTAATTTACATAGTATCCAGGGCAGGTGACCTCCTGGAGGACATGCCCTGCCTGCCCAGCTGTGCCCGACCCAAGCACACCCCTCTGTGAGGTAACAGGAGTTTGGAGCATTGAGTGCAACTTAATTTTTCTTTTCTTTTGCTCAATGAGAAGCAAGAAGTACATGGGCTTTAAAGTTATTCCAGGCCAGACATACAGAATATTGAAATGCACTGATATTAATATCTATAATCAGTCTCTCTATATTTATAGCTATATACTCTCATTCATGGACTTCTCAGGTGGTAAAGAACCTGCCTGCTGATGCAGGAGACTAAGAGACTAAGGTCAGTCCCTGGGTTGGAAAGATCCCCTGGAGGAGAGCATGGCAACCCACTCCAGTATTCCTGCTTGGAGAATCCCATGGACAGAGGAGCCTGGTGGGCTACAAAGGGTTGCAAAGAGTCAGACACAACTGAAGTGACTTAGCACGCACATTCACGTTCATGTAAATATCTGTGGTATCTATTTCAGTGGCATTCCAGAGCTGATTAAAAATCTTTGTATTCAGTCATAAAAAAGAAAGAGATAATGCCACTTGCAGCAACATGGGTGGACCTACGGATGGTCATACTAAGTGAAGTAAGTCAGAGAAAGACAAGTATCATATGATATCACTCACATGTGGAATCCTAAAAATGATACAAATGAACTTATATACAAAACAGAAACAGAATCACAGAGAGAGAAAACTAACTTAAGGTTATCAAAGTAGAGAGGTTGCGGGGCGGGGGGGGGGGGGGGGGAGAAAAAGAAAATAAAGA
>SJYT01050408.1:309192-325917 GCA_006410635.1 Cephalophus harveyi | reverse complement strand
CCTGCCCTTCACCATCTCCCTGAATTTGCTCAAACTCAGGTCTGTCTCTTATACACATCTAGATGTGTATAAGAGACAGGAATAAATGAAAGAGTTTGAGATTAACAGATACAAGCCACTATATATAAAATAGATAAACAACAAATAAAGTCGGGCTATACAGCATTGCTGCTGCTAAGTTGCTTCAGTCATGTCTGACTCTGTGTGACCCCATAGATGGCAGCCCACCAGGCTCCGACATTCCTAGGATTCTCCAGGCAAGAACGCTGGAGTGGGTTGCCATTTCCTTCTCCAATGCATGAAAGTGAAAAGTGAAAGTGAAGTCACTGAGTCGTGTCCAACTCTCAGCGACCCCATGGACTGCAGCCTACCAGGTTCCTCCGTCCATGGGATTTTCCAGGCAAGAGTACTGGAGAGGGGTGCCATTGCCTTCTCCGCTATATAGCACAGAGACACGTAATAACCTATAATGGAAAAGAACATGAAAAAGAAAACATATACATACATATATATATATATATCTGAATCACTTCGCTGTACACCTAAAATTAACACAACAATGTAAATCAGCTATGTGCTAAGTCGCTTCAGTTGTGACTGACTCTTTGTGACCCTCTGGACTGTAGCTTGCCAGGCTCCTCTGTGCATGGGGTGATAAGGATACTGGAGTGGTGGGCCATGCTCTCTTTCAGGATCTTCCCCACCCTGGAGTCAAACCCATGTCTGTTGGGTCTCCTACACTGGCAGGCACGTTCTTTATCATTAATGCCACCTGGGAAGCCCCAGCTATACTCCAATAATAATAATAATAATAAATCTTTGGGTGGTTCTGAGACCTTGGGGCCTTGGTTTTCTCTCTGTTGTCTCTACTTTTGCCTTTTCCAGCAGGATCTTGTTTCCAGTTTCTGGCCCCGAGGCCTCTCCTCCAGCAGAAGCATTTGAATAAGGAAGGGACAGACCTCAGAAGCAGCAAGAAACTCTCTGGTGGGTTTTTTCTATCTTAGTTTAATTAGCGTAGATAACATCGCGTACAGGAACCCACTCAACGCTGTAAGCCTCTCCTCTGTATCTGAGGGATCTGGCTAATTGAAGAACAAAAATATGCCAGCGCTATCGGGCTGGTGGGTGAATGGTATGGGAATAACTACATCACAGTACGTACGCATGTGGCAGGAATTTATATTAGGGAGTGAATTAGCATTCCTTGAATTAACTCAGGGTTCTAGTTTAATACATTTTCAAGACTCTGATAAAATGAGCTAGAACAGAGAGTTTTTCCTCTTAACAGCACTACATTTTTAAACTTAAGAGAGAGCTTTTCTCTTCCTTATTAGCATCAGGCAGTTACAAGAGAGGACCAAGTTCTACATGAAAAGACGTGTCATTAGGGCTAACAGATCTGTCACTGGGATGCTGAGATGCCAAGAGTCGTGAGAAAGATGTCGCATCTGATTCTGGGGTGTGGGATGCCCTGTAGTTGCGGATGACATTGGAGGGAGGCAGTCTGAACTAACCTGGTGGCCTCAGAGAAACATCCAGAGGAAAAACATTTGGTACCGAGGAATGACAGACCTGTCCATCCATCATGGAGCCAAGAGGGAGAGGGACTCACAAAACGAATGACATTTGCATTATATCCTATCATACTCCCTAAAGATGTGTACCGGAGCGTGTGTGTCCTTGATGAAGATTTTCCATATTTCCAATCACTTGCACGCCAAGAGCACTTGTTCTCCACAACTTATGTTTGTTTTTTTTTTTTTTAAAGAAAGACTAGCTCATGGTGTGAAACAGTGCACAAATGTCTCCTGCCTCCTCATGCCAAATGCCTCACTAATCCCAAATCCAAACAGCCCCGGAGCATCTGAGGCTAATTTCATTATAGCAGCTGAGATTCAACAATTGTCGGATGTGGGGAGACTTGGCCCATGCCGGTGGCTTCCAGCAGGTTCGGAAGGTTTCCCAGGAGCCAAATTTTGGTTCTTATGCATACACAGATAAAAGCAAATAAGCCAAATGCCCAAGAAAATTGGCCGTTCAAGAGTATGTAAACAGCCCACGCTGCAGGCATCTGCTAAATACTGGGGCTTTTGAAAATGCTTCTATTTTACCCTAGGTGTTTGGCCAGGTTGAAAGCAGAAAGCCACAGAAATGGTCCTTGAGCCAAGAAAGAAGCAGCTAATTCAAACACAGCAAAACAGATTTTGCCTAATTGGTGCATCTAAGTTTAAAGGTTCATATAGTCAAAGCTATGTTTTTTTCCAGTCATGTATGGATATGAGATCTGGACCATAAAGAAAGCTGAGCGCCAAAGAATTGATGCTTTTAAACTGTGGTGCTTGGACAGCAAGGAGATCAAACCAGTCCATCCTAAAGGAAATCAACCCTGAATATTCATTTGAAGGACTGATACTGAAGCTGACATTTCAATACTTTGGACTCCTGATGGGAAGAGCTGACTCACTGAAAAAGACCCTGATGCTGGGAAAGATAGAAGGCAGGAGGAGAAGGGGATGACAGAAGATGAGGTGGTTGGATGGCATCACCGACTCAAGGGACATGAGTTTGAGCAAGCTCCAGGAGACAATGACAGACAGGGAAACCTGGTATGCTGCAGTCCATGGGGTTGCAAAGATTCAGACATGACTTAGTGACTGAACAAAACAACACATTTCTAAATGAAGATGTCTGGCTGATCAAGAGGAAGGGTAAGAATGGCTGGTGTTTTGTACTGGACACCTCCTGTGCCCTGTCTCATATCCTCTTGCCTGCATTTTAACCTTGGTGGTTGCTGCTGGAATCAGCATCTTGCAGGACTAGCCCAAAGGCTTCTCTCTGGTTGCCACCTGGTGCCTGGAGGAATCCGTCCAAGGGGTGACCAACCGTTCTGGGTTGCCCATGATGGAAGAGTTTCCTAGGATGTGGGACCTTCAGTGCTTAAGCTGGGGCAGTCCTGGGCAAATCAGCTGGTTACTTCATTTGGCCTTAGGAAGGCACGTGCATACTTGAAGCGCAAGGGAGCTAACATCCCTGGTGGGCCATGGACCAGTGCGGGAAGGAAGCTGGTAGGGAATTACTTCCCTTCCTGGAGTCATGAACACATGATTCCCAGATGTCTTCTTCATGTCCCCTCTGAGGGCTCTGAGCAGGACGGAGCCCTGTGGTCCACAGCTTGCTGTGTTGTTTTAGTTATTAAGTTGTGTCTGACTCATTGCAAACTTATGGACTGTAGCCCGCCAGGCTCCTATGTCCATGGAATTTCCCAGGCAAGAATACTGGAGTGGGCTGTCATTTCCTCCTCCAGGGGATCTTCCTGACCCAGGGATTGAACCCACATCTGCTGCTGATATGAATAAATACATTCTTCACTCTCCCCAGTCCTCCAAACCTGTTCCTTGGGTTAACTCTCCAAGATGAAGTTCGTGAGTTTGAAAATCAAAGGTCTGTTTTGGGGTATGGGGAAACAGAATTATGCTCTGAAGTAGTTTTGAGCACTGTGACGGTTGCTGTGATGTAGCCCCCACCCCAGACCTCCATCTCCAGGAAGGAAGGAAGGGTGAGTTTACTCAGCTGCCAGTGGTACGGCTAGAAGGTGCTCCTTCACTGTCAGCCCTCAGGGGGTGGCTGCAGCCAAGAAAACCACCGCCCCCAAGGTGGCTCTCCTTCCAGGGATGCCTGTGCCTGGTGACTGATCAGTGTGGGGGCATAGAGGTCCAGCCATCTTGCTCTAACTTAGCCCCAGGTCCTCCTGGGGGCCCCTCACTGAGCCCTCCCGGGGGCTGCAATGCACCCAGCTTCTCCCTCCTCCCCACTGTGCTTCTGTCTCCTCTCTTTCACAGGTGTGGATCCCCAAGGAATATCCTGCAGGCTGACTTCCATCTTGGGGTCTTCTCAGGGAGCCCAAGCTGCTAAAGCACTTTCTAGAATGTTCTAGACACTTCAGACATAGCAGCCAAAAAGTCCTGTCTTCGTGGAACTTTATTCTAGGAAGGGATGTGGGCAATAATCAGAGACAGACAGATTTAGGGGCTTTCCTGGTGGTCCAGTGGCTAAGACTTCATGCACCCAATGCAGGGGGCCTGGGTTTGATCCCTGGTCAGGGAACTACCCTGTGTGCCATAACTAAGACCTGGTGCTGCCAAATAAAGAAATAATTTTTTTTTTTCAAAGAAAGAAATAGATTCAGAGCACAGTGTCAGAGAGTGAGAGGCTCTACGAAGATCAGTAAAGCCTGGTAGGGTGTGGAGAGTGAGGGCTGTTCTAGGCAAGGTGATTAGAAGGATGTTCTGGGGGAGGGGCTATGCTTTAAAGAATCAGTGAGCCAACATGGGCTACAGAAATTAGCAAGAACCTCACACCTGCCGGTTATCTTGGATGCACACTTGGATGCTGACTAAGTCTAAAATGTTGAGGCTGAGCCCAGCGTGTGCTTTTCCACCCATTAGAATCATCTGGATAACTTTAAGAAGGCAAATTCCTGGGCTTCCCCAGTGGTCCAGTCATTAAGACTCTGTGCTTCCACTG
The DNA here is from genome assembly GCA_006410635.1 of Cephalophus harveyi. Taxonomy (NCBI): domain Eukaryota; kingdom Metazoa; phylum Chordata; class Mammalia; order Artiodactyla; family Bovidae; genus Cephalophus; species Cephalophus harveyi. The sequence goes on along the minus strand of SJYT01050408.1, from coordinate 321,393 downwards.
CAGGGAATTTGGGTTCGATCCCTACTGGGGAACTAAGATCACACATGCTGTACAGAGCAGCCAGAAAAAAAAAAAAAAAAAAGCCAATTCCCAGGGCCCTTACCAAGAGGTTCTGATTCACCTGGACAAGAGCAGGGCCCAGGCATGAGCATCGTAATGCCCCCGAGTGTTTTATGTGCATTTGGGTCAATACCAGTCACCTAAACACTTGTTCAGTTGATCTACCTGGAAGAGTGTGACATACAGATAACAAAAATTACTAATGAGAAACTGAAACACAAATTGTGTCTTTCCATGAAATTACATTATGTTTATAGTCATATTCATCACATATGTGCGTGCTCAAGTTGCTTCGGTCATGTCCGACTCTTTGTGACCCCATGGACTGTAGCCCATCAGGCTCCTCTGTCCATGGATTCTACAGGCAAGAATACTGGAGTGAGTTGCCATTCCCTTCTCCAGGAGATCTTCCTGACCCAGGGATCAAACCCATGTCTCCCACACTGCAGGCAGATTCTTTAACATTTGAGCCACCAGGGAAATCCATGTATCACATACACGACCGCATAAGTGTGTATGAACTCAGAACACATTGGAGTGGTATTCCAGATTCCAGTGCATTTTCCTGCTTTTGGGGTCCAAAGATGCCTGTTTTGAGAAGAAACTGGCACCCTCATGTTAGAGATTCTCCTAAAAATTGCAGGTGGTGAGCAGGTGTCAGAATCCAGCACACTCAAAATATGTTTAATGACAAAGTCATGAAAAAGAAATCACCAAGCAACGCTGACTTTATGCTTAAATAACAACCAGCTCTAGTTTCCTGAATTTTCATGGACTCTATTAGACCCAAATAGCTCGCTAAGATTCGGACACGACTCAGTGACTTCACTTTCACTTTTCACTTTCATGCATTGGAGAAGGAAATGGCAACCCACTCCAGTGTTCTTGCCTGGAGAATCCCAGGGACAGGGGAGTCTGGTGGGCTGCCGTCTATGGGGTCGCACAGAGTCGGACACGACTGAAGTGACTTAGCAGCAGCAGCTTGCTCTAATAATTAAATTCCTACTAAGAGCTCTTGGACACTTTCAATGAACTAACCAAAATTAAAAGCAAATATTTTCTTAATATTTTCAAACTTTTGCAGGAGGACAAACACTGAATTTTTAGCTGGGCTTCACTTGAATGCTTTCTCATTTAGCCACCCCAAATTGTTGAAATCAAGACTGCAAAGATTCATGGGTGTAAAGCAATTATGCTCTGTGTACAAAAGAGTTGAATTCTAAGTTCTATCCTACCTTCACTCTCGTTTTTACTTGCAATCAGTAATTTAAAAAGGATTTTTAAGGGAAAGAAAAGCTAGTATAATTCTATTGCTCTTATAGAAATGCTTTCCTTTAAATATGTTTGCCAGGAATTTGTTTGCAAAGTAGTAAGAAAAATACACACACACATTACTAATATATATATTATGTATATATATATATATACATATTTAACTATGTGTGTGTTAGTTGCTCAGTCGTTTCCAACTCTTTGCGACCCCATGGACTGTAGACCGCCAGACTTCTCTGTCCATGGATTCTCCAGGCAAGAATACTGGAGTGGGTTGCCATTCCCTTCTCCAGAGGATCTTCCCGACCCAGGGATCAAATTCTAGTTTCGTGCATTGTAGGCAGATTCTTTATTGTTTGAGTTACAGGGAGATCTCTCTCTATATTACTATATACATGTACATATAAAATGTATAACATATCATATACACATAATATACATATAATAAAATATAAATTATATACTGTGTATATAATTGCATAATGTAATAATAATATTATATCTCTATATAATATATTTATATTATCTATATCTTAAGTTCCTAAATTTATAGCAGTCAATCTTAAGGAAACAGAAATGCAATTCTCATACTTACAATTTTAAAATAGTTAAATTATGAGCAATTGTTTCTCTTGTCAATTAAAAGCAACAATTTACATTTTCATTGATATTTAATAAACAGACAAAAAGAGATTTGTCCCAAGCAAATGGTGAAAGACAGAGTAACCTGGTGTGCTGCAGTCTGTGGGGTCACAAAGAGTCAGCCACGACTTAGCGACTGAAAGACAGACCTTGACTCCAAGTCTCAGTGACTGCATGTCCCATATTCTATTCACCCCTCCTCAAGCTTGGTGCTCACCCCTTTCTGCCCCTACAGTGTTCGGTGCCGCAGTGTGTCTTTCTGCCTTCCTAATCTTCCTTGAAGATGCCAGTGGCTATGTGATACCTTTTGGACAATAAGAAGCAGGCTGTTAAGTTCTGGAAATGTTTTGCTTCCCTGATATAGCCTGTGCCCCTTCCTGCTTCATTCTTTTTCCTACTTAGAATGTAGGAATGTAGACTTGTGGCTGAAGGTGTGGCAACCATCTTGTGACCATGAGGCAACAGACCTGAGCATCAAAACCTTGATGCTAAAGACAGTGCTGCAAAGAAGGAGAAAGAGACGGCTCCCTGTTATCATTGCTAAACAGCGGCAACAACTCTGGAGTTGAACCTCTGGACTTGAACCTCTGGACTCCTTGTCACAAGTCCAACCCTAAAAATAGAACTTTGGTTCTTCGGCATGTTGCTATTGTCAGATCCTTGTTATTTTAAGTCACATGTGACCCTAATCTGATCCCCAAATACAAATACAGCTTCCTTCTGTTTCAGGAATGCTGGTTTTTAAATTTTTCCCTAAAATTTTTAATTGAATTTGGTGGTCACCAAAGTCCGATAACTACAGAGGGTTTATATACATAATATAAATAGACGAGTTAAATGTAAACTAAAAAGCTCTCTCCCAGGCAGAAGAAGAATAGCTCTTAAGATTATCCAACTGTTGCCCTGTTAAAAAAAGGGGTCACTGCTGCCAGCTATTTTATTTTCTAAAAAAGCTATAAATCCCATTTTAAATGCAACTTTTAATATAACAATCCCAGATTTCAAAAATTTGGCCAATATTAAAAGACTTCAAGGCCAAACACATTGTGTGTATTGGCTGCACGTAACCCAAGGACCTCGAACCGGCAACCTCTGACTTAGAATATAAAGCTGGCATTGTGACATTTAGTTTAGGATATTGGAGAAGAAAAGAACCATAAGAAAGCAGGCTGGGACTCTGTGATCTTTGAACCAGCCGTAAAAACCAACAGCAAAAACATGTTGACAAATAGAATCTTTTCACATTGCCATTGTTCATCACCATCAACACAGAGACTGGAAACCATGAAATATTGTGACGGGAAGCCCCTTCTTCAGCTTCTGCTGTGTCTCTAATCGTAGTACCCACACCAGTGACCCCACCTTCATTCTGAAGACAAATGGCTGCCCCCAGACTTAAACTTGGATGCTGATTTCTAGTGTTGTAAACAGCAGCCCTGACTATTTTAGTAAGAGCACATTAAAATCCTCCCCTTGCCCAAACACTTTTTTTTTTTTTTTTTTGCAATAGCAGTTGAAGCTTGCAGGAAGCAGGAAAGATGAGTCCCAGTTCAGTTAGGAAAAGAGAGAGAGGGGAAAAAAATATCAATTTTCCAAGGTCCTGCAGGAGGGAGTCTGATGCTGCCCGGACTTGGCTGCATGACTTAAAAAAAAAAAATATAAATATATATATATATATATATATATTTAAATTTATTTTTATGGTAATTAATTTTTGTTGGAGTATAGTTGATTTACAACGTTGTGTTAGTTTCTGCTGTAGAGCAAAGTGAATCACTTATGCATATACGTGTATCCACTCTTCTTTAGATTCTATCCCCATCTAGATCATTACAGAATGCTCCCTCTGCTATAGAGTAGGTCCTTATTAGTTATCTATTTTATGTATCGTAGTGTGCATGTGTCAATCGCAATCTCCCAATTTATCCCCTCCCCCTTCCTTAGTAAGAGAGTCCCTTGGACAGCAAAGAGATCAAGCCAGTCAATCCTAAAAGAAATCAACCCTGAATACTCATTGGAAATATGCATGCTGAAGCTGAAGCTCCAGTACTTTGGCCACCTGATGCGAAGAGTCCACTCATCGGAAAAGACCCTGAAACTGGGAAAGATTGACGGGAGGAGGAGAAGGAAGCGGCAGAGGATAATATGGTTAGATAGCATCACTGACTCAATGGACATGAGTTTGAGCAAACTCCTGGAGAGAGTGAAAGGCAGGGAATCTTGGCAGGCTGCGGTTCTTGGGGTTGAGGAGAGCTGGACATGAAGGCAACTTATCAACAACCATAAGTTTGTTTCTGCTTCTGTGACTCTATTTCTGTTTTGTAGATGGGTTCATTTGTACCATTTTTTTTTCAGATTCCACATGTAAGTGGTATCATATTTGTCTTTCTCTGTCTGACTTACTTCATTTAGTATGATAATTATGACCTTGCCTACTTTTTTGCTCCCACAGGAAATTCCCTGGACATTTAATATGGAGCTGTCTTGTGACAGCTGAGTGCCACTCCATTCATTATTTAGCTTTTCTGTTGTTGGACCCTTATCTACTCAAAGAGCTGATCAGTGGCCTGAGGGCTAAGATGGTATCTTCTCACCTTGCTTGGTACCCTCTCCCACACCTAGCATCAAGGTTTCCTCGCAGAATCTCAATTAATGAAGAAGAGAAGTGGGGAGAAAGGAAAACAGGGATGCACCAGGGTGAAGGACAAGGCTTAAAACTCCAGAAAAAGCAGAGCGTGGAAAAGACACACCAGGAATCATATACTAGTCACTCTACAGTAGAGGTTGTGCTGCTGCTGCTGCTGCTGCTGCTAAGTCGCTTCAGTCGTGTCCGGCTCTGTGCAACCCCACAGAAGGCAGCCCACCAGGCTCCCCCATCTCTGGGATTCTCCAGGCATGAATGCTAATGGCCCCTAATCACTCATGCCCCCCACTAGCCAAATCCTTGGGATTAGGGTCCCTTTCCATGTTGACTCTGGGCTTCATGTCAAAATGATGATTTTCCAACTTGTTCTGGCCAAAGTAGCTTTGGCGAGCACAACACAGAGGCTTGCTAGGTGCCTAGAGAGGAAGCTCTAGTTGGCAAGCGGAGAAGCCTGGTGCAGGAGAACCAAGGCCACCAGCTGACAGCCTGGCTGATGCTCAGACCTGTGAGGGGGCATCTGGGACCACCCAGCCCTGATTGGGCTGCTGGACGACTCTAGCTACCTGTGTGTCCACAGCAGAGGTAAGTCCAATTTGCAGTTATATCTGTATTTATACAACTTAAGAGACTGAACAGCAACAATATATGTAAATATATTTACATATAAATTATTTGTTTGAAACCACTCTGGCTTTTCTGCAGTAATAGATGATTGATGCACACTCCATTTGCAATGATCTTTGAATGGCACCCCACTCCAGTATTCTTGCCTGGAGAATTCCATGGACGGAGGAGCCTGGTGGGCTACAGTCCACAAGAGCAACTTCACTTTCACTTTCTTTCAAGGCAGTGTATGTGTGTGTGTCTGTGTTTATATATCTGTATATATAAATACAGGGCTTTGATGGTGGCTTTGAGAAGGCAATGGCACCCCACTCCAATACTCTTGCCTGGAAAATCCCATGGACGGAGAAGCCTGGTGGGCTGCAGTCCATGGGGTCCCTGAGGGTCAGACACGACAGAGTGACTTCACTTTCACTTTTCACTTTCATGCATTGGAGAAGGAAATGGCAACCCACTCCAGTGTTTTTGCCTGGAGAATCCCAGGGACGGGGGATCCTGGTGGGCTGTCGTCTATGGGGTTGCACAGAGTCGGACACGACTGATGCAACTTAGCAGCAGCAGCAGCAGATGGTGGCTCAGAGGGTAAAGAATCTGTCCACAATGCAGGAGACCTGGCTTTGATCTCCCCATGTCGGGAAGATCCCCTGGAGAAGGAAATGGCAACCCACTCCAGTATTCTTGCCTGGAGAATTCCATGGATAGAGGGGCCTGGTAGGTAACAGTCTTAGGGTTGCAGAGTTGGACACGACTGAGCAACTAACACACACACATATAAGCACATATAGGAATTTATATGCATGCATTATTTTATATGCATATAGACTGAAACACAGTGTTCATATATAAGCACATATAACCAAAATGAAAGTTGTAAAAATAAGACTTGCTTCTGTTACATGCATGACAGTATTTTCTATGCCTTTCCTTTCCTTTATTCCATTCTTTCATTCCTTCTCTCTTTTTCTCTAATTCTGATCAAAAACCCACTGAATTGATTTCATAACCCACTAATGGCTCATTACTCACACTTGGAGTCCCTGACATGGAGAAGAGCTTTTTAACTTGGACAAGGAGGGAGGGACTTCTGGGATGACCTTCCAGGGTCAGTCCTTAAATTTACATGAATATTTTTTAGTGCAAGTGGGCTTCCAGGAGAGAATCCCAGATTTCATCAGATTAAAAGAACCCACCACTGATCTTTGCCCTACCTGGTGATGTCATACACAACAGCATTGTCGTCAAGGTGACAGTGATAACTCTGAGTCTCTGTCTCTGACCCTGTGCTCTGGGCTCACAGCCAGCAGCCCACTGGACTTTCCATCTGATGTCCTTCAGTTCAGTTCAGTCACTCAGTCGTGTCCGACTCTTTGCGACCCCATGAATCACAGCACGCCAGGCCTCCCTGTCCATCACCAACTCCCGGAGTTTACCCAAATCCATGTCCTTTGATTTGGTGATGCCATCCAGCTATCTCATCCTCTGTCGTCCCCTTCTGCTCCTGCCCCCAATCCCTCCAAGCATCAGGGTCTTTTCCAATGTGTCAACTCTTTGCATGAGGTGGCCAAAGTACTGGAGTTTCAGCTTCAGCATCAGTCCTTCCAATGAACACCCAGGACTGATCTTTAGGATGGACTGGTTGGATCTCCTTGCATCCAAGGGACTCTCAAGAGTCTTCTCCAAAACCATAGTTCAAAAGCATCAATTCTTCAGTGCTCAGCTTTCTTCACAGTCCAACTCTCACATGCATACATGACTATGGGAAAAACCATAGCCTTGACTAGATGGACCTTTCTTGGCAAAGTAATATCTCTGCTTTTCAAAATACTATCTAGGCTGGTCATAACTTTCCTTCCAAGGAGTAAGCGTCTTTTAATTTCATGGCTGCAATCATCATCTGCAGTGATTTTGGAGCCCCCCAAAATAAAGTCTGACACTGTTTCCACTGTTTCCCCATCTATTTCCCATGAAGTGATGGGACCAGATGCCATGATCTTCGTTTTCTGAATGTTGAGCTTTAAGCCAACTTTTTCACTCTCCTCTTTCACTTTCATCAAGAGGCTTGATGTCCTTAGGGCACCCCAAATGCATTGTTCCAAAATTTTTCAAATTTTTTATTGTGCAATTTTTGAAAAGAATTTAATACATTCAATGCTTTTTCTTCCGTTTACGCTATCATCCACTATAAAGTATTGTTCACTTCACAACATAAAACCATTTCCAGATAATTGTTGACTGTATCAAGAAGTAGGTAAGCTAAAACCAACAAATCCGTACAGTTGGGAGAAATCATAATTGCCAGGACCCAGCAGAAGCATTTTGAGCCCTTCTGCCTCCACACTGTGGACCGGTGGAGTCCATCTACAGCCTTTAGGACTTTTCAGGATGACAAGTGCACATCCTCCACCCCAAACCAGCTCCTCCTGCCATTTTCCAAGCCAGAAGTCTGGAAAGACTTCATTAAAAAAAAAAAAAAATCATTGAAGTACAGTTGATTTCTCACATCATGAGAAATGCCAGGCTGGATGAGTTACAAGCTGGAATCAAGATAGGCAGGGGAAATATAAAAAACCTCACATATGTGGATGATACTACTCTAATGGCAGAAAGCGAAGAGGAACAAAGAACCTCTTGATAAGGGTGAAGGAGGAGACTGTACGAGCTGGCTTAAAACTAAATATTAAAAAAACGAAGATCCATTACTTCCAGCCCCATTACTTCATGGCAAATAGAAGGGGAAAAGGTGGAAGTAGTGACAGATTTTCTCTTTTGGGCCTCTAAAATAACTGTGGATGGTGACTGCAGCCATGAAATCAGGAAATAATTGCTTCTTGGCAGGAAAGTTTTGATAAACCTAGACAGTGTGTTGAAAAGCAGAGACATTACTCTGCTGAAAAAGGTCCGTACAGTCAAGGCTATGGTCTTCCCAGCGGTCACATATAGCTGTGAGACCTGAACCGTAAAGAAGGCAGAATGCCAAAGAATTGACGTCTTCGAACTGTGGTGCTGGAGAAGAGTCCAGAAAGTCTCTTGGACAGCAAGGAAATCAAATCAGTCCATCTTAAGGGAGATCAACCCTGAATATTCATTGGAAGGACTGATGCTGAGGCTGAAGCTCCAGTATTTTGGTCATCTGATACAAACAGCTGACTCATTGGAAAAGCCCCTGATGCTGAGAAAGATTGAGGGCTGAAGGAGAAGAGGGCATCAGAGGAGATGGCTGGCTGGCATCACCGATGCAATGGAAATGAGCTTGGGCAAACTTTGGCAGATGGTGAGGGACAGGGAGGTCTGGGATGCTGCAGTCCATGGGGTCGCAGAGAGGGACATGATTTGGCAACTACACAGCAACAATAGGTGATTTACAATGTTGTGTTCATTTTAGGTGTTCAGTTATGTATACATTCTTTTTCATATTCTTCTCCATTCTCATTTATCACAGAATATTAAATATAGTTCCCTGAGCTATACAGTAGGATCTTGTTTACCCATCCTATATATACTAGTTTGCATCTGCTAATCCTAAATTCTCAATCCTTCCTTACCCCTTGACAACCACAAATGTTTTCTATGTCTGTGAGTCTCTCGGTTTCATAGATAAGTTCATTTATGTCACATTTTTGATTCCACTTATAAGTGATTTTCTATATTTGTCTTTCTCTCTCTGACTGACTTCCCTTATGACTGATGATAGTCTCTAAGTCCGTCTGTTTTGTTGCAAATGGCATTACTTTGTTCTTTTCTCTGGCTGAGTAATATTCCCTTGTATGTATGCACCAGATTTTCTTTCTCCACTTATCTGTTGATGGCCATTTAGGTGGTTTCTATGTCTTGGCCATTGTGAAGAGTGCAGCTATGAACATAAACTTGCATATATCTTTGTGAGTTACAGTTTTGTCTGGATATATATGCCCTGAAGTAGGATGGCTGGATCATATGGTAACTCTATGTTTAGGTTTTTTAAGAACCTCTGTCAGAGAAGGCAATGGTAACCCACTCCAGTACTCTTGCCTGGAGAATCCCAGAGACGGCGGAGCCTGGTGGGCTGCCGTCTATGGGGTTGCAGAGAGTCGGACATGACTGATGCAACTTAGCAGCAGCAGAAGCAGCAGCAGGAACCTCTGTCTGTTTTCTACAGTGGCTGTACAAACCAACATTTCCACGAACAGCATAAGAGGGTTGGGCAGGTATTCTTGATGTTTCCTCATCACCCACCAAATCGCGTCATTCAAACTGTGCAGATTCTACTCACTGTATCTACTAGACATCTCCAAATCCTTTCCTCCCATTTGGCCTTCCTGCAGTTTTCCAGGTTCCAGTTCTCATTATCTGTTCCCTGGATGGTCACCATCGCTCATGACTTGCTGGTCTGTTATTTTGATTGGTCAGGTTCATTTTCTACGATGCCACCAAGGTGGTCTTTGAGAATTACAACTTTTATGCCACCACTCACCTGTGTGAAGTGAAGTGAACTTGCTCAGTCATGTCCGACTCTTTGCAATCCCATGGACTATAGTCTACCAGACTCCTCTGTCCATGGAATTTTCCAGGCAAGAGTACTGGAGTGGGTTGCCATTTCCTTCTCCAACTCACCTGTCTGGACCTACATTAATCACTCAAATGCTAACCACACTACAGAACAACTAATAACCTTCCTTTGTGTGGGCAAGAGGCACTTCATAGTCTGGCTGCATCTCACCTGTCCATCTTGCACCACATCCCACCTCTCACTGCAGTTTTCAGCAACATTTCTTGCAAATCGGCAATGCTCTTATCGTACGTAGGCAGCTGGCAAACTTTGACATATCCTCCAGATCTCAGTTAAATGTTACCTTTCCTGCGGATAATAACACAGGCAGTTCTGCTGAGCACAGAATCCTCTTCCAGGGGCTTCACATGAATTAGTTCATTTGAGCTGCACACAGTCCAACCAGGGAGGTGCTGTTGAAATCCTTATTTTACAGATGGGTAAACTGAGGCTCAGGGGAATCACAAAATGGGCTGAAGTTAACAGAGAGAAGGAGAGGGTACAGCTGAGATTCAATCCCAGGCAAGTCTGGCGTCTGAGTTCACACTGTGTTCATTAAAAATTGCTTTTCATTTGGAAATAATGTCAAGCTTACAGGAAAGCTGCAAAAGTAATACAAAGAGGGCTTCCCTGGTGGCTCAGTGGTAAAGAATTCACCTGCCAGTGCAGGAGACCCACCGGTTTGATCCCTGGTCCAGGAAGATCCGACATGCCACAGAGCACCTAAGCCCCTGTACCACATCTACTGACCCTGGGCTCTGAGCCTATAGCTCTAGCCATGCTCTGGCAACAAGAGAAGCCGCCACAATGAGAAGCCTGTGCATCCCAACTAGAGAGTAGCCACCGCTCTCTGCAACTAAAGAAAAGCCTGAAGAGCAACGAAGACCCAGCACAGCCAAAAATAAATAACTAAAATTAAATGACAAATGATAATACAAAGAGTTTTCTTGACCTACATTCATCTACTGTCAATATTTTACCCATTTGCCATAATGTGTTCTAAGCATGAATCCACTATCATCAGTTTATTAATCATCTGCTATTCATCTATCTATCTATAATCTAACATCTATCCACAATTTCTTTTTGAACAATATGAGAGTGAGTTACATACATCATGGGCTATTGCTCTTAGATACTCAAGTATGAATTTGTCAAGAGCAAAGATATTCTTGAGAAATTCATATTTGAGTATTTAAGAGCAATGGGCCATGATAACTACAGTATAGTTATCAAATTCAAGAAACAACCTTTCAGTTAAGTTCATCTGATCTTCCATTCATATCCCAAGAATGTTTTCATAATTATTTTTTCTCTCCAGGACAAGAGCCTGGAGTCTTAGATGGGGCATTGCATTAGGTGTCATAGTTTTTCTTTAATTTGGAACATTTCATTGTATGATATCACTTAAGTGTGTGTGTGTGGGTGTGGGTGTGGGTGTATACATGCTCAGTCTTGACTCTTTGAGATCCCATGGACTGTAGCCTGCCAGGCTCCCTTGCCCCTGGGACTTTCCCAGGGAAAGAATACTGGAGTGGGTTGCCATTCAGAATTTTAAAAATGATACAAATGAACTTATTTAGAAAGCAGACTCAGCAAATGAATTTTTGGTTACAGGGAGGGAGGGATAGTGGTCGGGAGGGAGTATGGGATGGACAATGTACACACTGCTATGTTTAAAATAGATAACCAACAAAAATCCACGGTATAGCACAGGGAACTCTGCTCAGTATTCTGTAATAACCTACACGAGAAACGAATTTGAAGAAGAATAGGTTGAAGAACTTGGAACATTTCCTTGACCTTTTGTTCTCTTTCACAATATTGACATTTTTGAGGAGTCTGCCAATTTTTAAAAATAGGATGTTCCCCATCTGGGCCAATCTAACAGTTTCCTCATGATTAGATAACTCTATGCCTTCCCATCTGGGAAGCTGCCCAGGGGATGCTGTATTCTTCTTGGGAGAATTCCATCCACAGGCATGGGATGTCCATCTGCCCCTCATTAGTGATGTTAATTTTAATCACCTCTGATCAAGGTGTAGTTTGATTTCTTCACCCCAGAATTCCTACTTTTTCTTCTTCTTGTAACTTATAAGTGTTGTGAGACACCTAAGACCGTGAGAGTATCCCACTCCATCCAACACCCTCCTACCACCCTAGATTTAGCGTGACTGACAATTGTTGTCAGAACTAACTTGAGTGTGATCATTTTGAAATCATGACTTTCTATTTCTAGCACTATCTCCATATTTCCTGGCCAGCACCTGCACAGATGCCATGATTCCTTTCATTCTTCCAGATTTAGGCATCCCATGTTTACATCCCCATGCTACTATGACCGGAATTTACTGCTTTGTGATTGCTTTGTTGACCTAGCCTTTTCTCTATTAAATCTCTGAGCTGACTGAAGGCAAGTTCAGTTCAGTTCAGT
>SJYT01050408.1:126732-308519 GCA_006410635.1 Cephalophus harveyi | reverse complement strand
TTTGGAACCAGTCTGTTGTTCCATGTCCAGTTCTAACTGTTGCTTCCTGACCTGCATACAGATTTCTCAAGAGGCAGGTTAGGTGGTCTGGTATTCCCATCTCTTTCAGAATTTTCCACAGTTTATTGTGATCCAACACCCCACCTTTTCCTCTTTGCATCTGCAGTGCTGTTAAAGAGCTTGTCCTAAAATAAGCATTCAGAATTTGTTTTTTAAAAAACTACTTATTTTTATTTATTTAGCTGTGCTGAGTTTTAGTTGTGGTGCATGGGATCTAGTTCACTGTCCAGGGATCGAACCTGGAGCCCCTGCAGGGGAAGGGCGGAGTCTTAGCCACTGCACCACCAGGGAAGTTCCAGCATTTGCTTTTGAAAGAGATAAAATCTATAGCCTAGTAGGGTGGATAGACGAATGCCTCCCCCCCACCCCACAAGATGTCCACATCCTAAGCTCTGGAACCAGAGAATATATTGCTTGTGCAGGAATGGGAATGTTACAGATGTGACTCAACTAAGGATCTTGAGATGGACAGATTATCTGTTTGGCTACCCCAGACTCCTTCCTGGGACCCTCCCTCTAGACATGCCCAATTTACAGCAACTAAAGGTCCATCCTAAAGGAAATCAACCCTGAATATTCATTGGAAGGACTGATGGTGAAGCTGAAACTCCAATACTTTGGCCACCTGATGCAAAGAACTGACTCATAGAACCTGGAGCCCCTGCAGGGGAAGGGCGGAGTCTTAGCCACTGCACCACCAGGGAAGTTCCAGCATTTGCTTTTGAAAGAGATAAAATCTATAGCCTAGTAGGGTGGATAGACGAATGCCTCCCCCCCACCCCACAAGATGTCCACATCCTAAGCTCTGGAACCAGAGAATATATTGCTTGTGCAGGAATGGGAATGTTACAGATGTGACTCAACTAAGGATCTTGAGATGGACAGATTATCTGTTTGGCTACCCCAGACTCCTTCCTGGGACCCTCCCTCTAGACATGCCCAATTTACAGCAACTAAAGGTCCATCCTAAAGGAAATCAACCCTGAATATTCATTGGAAGGACTGATGGTGAAGCTGAAACTCCAATACTTTGGCCACCTGATGCAAAGAACTGACTCATTGGAAAAGACCCTGATGCTGGGAAAGATTGAAGGCAGGAGGAGAACGGGAAGACAGAGGATGAGATGGTTGGAGGGCATCACTGACTCTAAGGACGTGAGTCTGAGTAAGCTCCAGGAGTTGGTGATGGACAAGGAAGCCTGGCGTGCTGCAGTCCATGGGGTCACAAAGAGTCGGACACGACTGAGCGACTGAACTAAACTGAACTGAAAGGGAAGGCCAGGCTTCTGGCATTGAATCTGCTGTCGCCTGTGCTTGGTTAACAAAGGCACCTTTGTAACATATCTGTATATCATCAATCCAAATCCATATGCCTTTAATTTCATTATTTAGTTACTCCAGAGGTTAAAGCGTCTGCCTCCAATGCGGGAGACCTGGGTTCGATCCCTGGGTCGGGAAGATCCCCTGGAGAAGGAAATGGCAATCCACTCCAGTATTCTTGCCTGGAGAATCCCACAGACGGAGAAGCCTAGTAGGTTACAGTCCACGGGGTCGCAAAGGGTCGGACACGACTGAGCGGCTGAACTGAACTGAACTGTGCCTTTTATAATTTCCAGCTTTATCAAGGCATAATATTACAAGATATTAGAAGTGCACATGGCGGTGATTTGATATACATACAAAGGATTCTGCATGAAAGGATTCTGCAATCTAGTTAATTAACACATCCATCACCTCACATATTTATCTTTGCTTATTTATTTTTTTTTTGTTGTGACCATTTAGGTTTCTACTCTCTTAGCAAATTTTACTGATACAATACCGTGTTCTCACCTGTAGTCACATTGTACCTTCAATCCTCACATCTCATCCTATGTACCTTTGAATCAAATTACTTTTGAAGTCAATTTGCTTTATGAATTATATGAAATATTTAAATTGCTACATAGTTAAAAAAATCTTTTTTAATATCTTTTTTTTAGCTGTGCCGCTGGCTTGTGAGATCTTATTTCCCTGACCAGGGATCTAACCTGTGCCACCTGCAGGGGAAACATAGAGTCTTAATCACTGGACTCCCAGGGAATTTCCTTAATCAATTCACTTTAAAGCAAACAAGCAGTGCACTCTGGGCTTCTGTAGATGGGCTGGGACTTTTCCTGCGAGGTACTCTCTCTGTCACTGGGTGACAGGGTGTTGAAACAGAATGTTTTCCCATATTCCTGCCAACTTGAAAATACCATCAGCCGAGGTGGTAATGCAGAGCCTCCAACCCATCTCATCGTCAATCTGCCTTTTGATCAGTGTCAGGGGAGGGGAAGCAGGGGCAGTTGGGTTGTTAACTCTGCAGTCCTCTTAACCTTCTGTCCAGTATGGCAGGAGCACCGAGGATGTGCTCGAAAATCCCCCAGGTGGGGCCTGAGATAGGTCTGGGCTCCAGTGGGAAGGCATTGCAGTCGCCAGCACTTTGTCTTGGAATGGCTGCCCTTGTGAGACTCTCCAACCATTGTTGCAAGGGCGTTTTCCCAGCCAGAGGGGTTCTGGAGCATCCCCGGGGAGAATCAGGATTCTGGGAGGAAGGCTCTCTCTCTCTTGTGTAACGCAGAAGTTATATCCTGGGTGCCTGGAATTTCCTCCTATGATTTTCCCTGCCCTGCTACCCCCCATCAGCACTGCTCTGAATCACAGGTCTTTGCAAACTATTCCCAGGCTTCATGGTCAGCTGGCTTCCAAGTAGGTTCAGCCAAGTGGAGCACTGGTGGGGGTGGAGAGGGGTGGGGATACTGGGGGAGATCCAATAATATGATACAGGAATATCACCTATAGTTACATTGTACTTCAAATCCTCACACCTCACTCTGTCTGTGTTCAGGACAGCATCTCTGATAGGGGCTGGGTGACTCCGTGGTTCCAGAGATACCACCTCATCCATTCATCCTTCCAGACCTACTACTCATGGTGCTTGCTGCCCACTGCTGCTAATGTCTCAATTCTTTCACGATCTCTGCTTGGCCCTTTCAGCTATTTGACACCAATCCCACACCTTAAATTCCTTCTGTGGAGGCTTTTGCCTTGGTTTCTGGTGTCCTGATTGCACATGGCTTAATGCACCAACTTTGTATCCAGGCTGGTGCCCAGCACGGGGAGAGAAGGATTCAGATACAATGATGTATAGACCAGAGAGATGGCTGTACATCCTTGGGAGAGTTGATGATCACCGATCATAGACTTTAAATGTGATGCTGCCTGTAGTATACGGAGTCTGAATATGATGGAACCAGGGATTTCTGCCTACACACATGGAAACAGATGTTCTAAGGCTTTTCTGTCTCCCCCTCTAAAGCTGGAGCTCAGCGTTCAGGTCCCAGTGAAATGCCACAACCTCCTAGGTTCTGAAGGCAAGGTTGGAAGGACAGCTGTGTATACTAATTATTTCTTTCTACCTTTGACTTTTCTGTGCTTTCCTTAATGATTCTCAGAAGCTGACTTGGTGAGGACTTTTCACACTTGTAAACAGATATAATAAAGATTGCATCTGAAAAACTAACAGATGCTTTTCAAAACTGCCAAATCAGAAGGAAGGAAGGTGACTTTTCAAAGAACCCCAGGCTTGGCTGGTGATGACCACCACTGCCAGTCAAGGCCAGGAGTTTCTGGGAACCTGATCATTTTAGTTGAGAATCAGTGATAGAGATACAGGTATCAGGTGGAGTTTATTGGGATGACTCTGGGGGTGGGGATGGTGGTCCTGCATCTTCTCCTGTGTGCCCAGGATGGTGTAGGCTTTTATTTCAGTTGGGAGTCATTTCACAGACTGGAAAGTGACATAGGAAATGTATTTTGCAGGAGTGGAGCCCATTAAAAGTCAGAAGATGATACATCACAGCTTCCCATTCTAGGCAAGACTTATTCAGAGCATTTACTAAGTTTCTGGTTATTCTCTCAGTGTCACAATTTTCTCTGAAAATCATAATTCATCTTATATTTAAAATGCATGACATCTGGGCTTCCTTGTGGGTTCAGTGGTTAAGAATCCATCTTGCAATGCAAGGGACACTGTTTTGACCCCTGGTCCTGGCAGATCCCACATGTTGCAGAGCAACGGAGCCTGAGCGCCACAACTACTAACCCAGTGCTCTCGAGCTCTCGAGCCACAATGACTGAGCCCATGTGCTACAGCTACCGAAGCCTGAGAGCCTACAGCCTGTGCTCCACCATGAGAGAAGCCTCCACAATGAGAAGCCCACGCACTGCAATGAAAAGTAGCCCCTGCTTGTTTCAACGAGAGAAAGTCTGTGCACAGCAACAAAAACCCAGCATGAGCAAAAATAAATACAGCTAAAAAAATGCATGACATAGTCACATGTCATTGCCTCCTTCTCGACAAATAGGGACAGTGTGATAGATTCCTGGGTGGTCCACAGACTGCAGTTTGAGACGTTCTGGGGATGCGGTGAGAGACAGTGAGCGAGAGACGGTTCTCCGGTGGGATTACAGTGTAATAGGATAGTAGAGAGACAGGCTGGAACAGCATCCAGAGGACCACATGTATCATTTCCATCTGAGTACTGCTTTCCTTCCCATTTTTAGAAATCGTGAAAAACATGCTTAAGTTTCCCCAACTTTGCAATGTACATTACAGAGCTAGGATGAGGTGATATAGATTGATTCATTGATTCCACAAATATTGACTCTTTAGCATTGATGATGATTCAAGATGTACAGAGTTGCATAAAGGGTGGATTTTGTTTTGGGGTACTGTGTCTTCAACATTTCGCATCCTCAGATCATTTAATCAGTGTTTTGATGCAGAGCACAAGTTTATAAATAAGATATAATCTTTTGAGATTTAATAATAATGATACTAATATTACTAAGAATGATCATATTTCTGATGATTACACCTCTGAGTCAGTGACAGATAGCTTCCACCCCAAGCATGCTTGCTTTCTTTTGCTCTCTCTTTCTTCCCTTTTCTTTCCTTCCTTCCTTCTTTCCTCCCTCCTTTCCTTCCATTCTTTCTTTTTCCTGGCTCAACAGAGACAGCAGGTAGAATGAATTAGTTCTAATACTTCTGGATGTCTGAAGTGACCACAGACTCAGAGCATTTGCTGTGGCTTTTAATTGCCAACTGCTTCTGGAGAGTTATGTAATTCCTGACCCTTTTGCTGCACACCCCTTGAATGGACACATTCCCATTCCATCTTTGATCATGTTTACACTTCTCTGACATTAGAGTCAAGATCAGGTAGCATATTGTCGACCACAAAATAATGAACAGAATATGAAGTCATTTAATATTTCCTTCTCATACACATGAGAAACAGCACACACACTGAGAGCTGTTTTGTATGAAACATGCATTTGTAAAATAAAATATTTGCAAGAACACACTGATACAAGTAATTGCTTTTCTGCAGAGAAAGTTGTCTGATAAAGGAACTTACCAATACTGTACTGCACTCTCTCTCCAAGTATATCTGGTATTCAATTTGCATCTGACTTTGAAGCTTTCTTAGAACTAGTGTGCAAGGTACTCATTTCACTCTACAAGGAAGACATACATCTTTGATGGTGATTATGTAATTTTGATTTCTTTACCTTTAGCCATGATGCTAATTTGGTATAAAAAGCATTATGTTGCTTTTGTTATAAAATGATTATTAGAGAAGTACTTCTTTTTTGAAATGTCACAAACATTTCCATGGCTTCCAGTCAGTTAAATAAAATCCAATTTTCAGGGAGTCATTATTATTCTTACTAGTTACTCTTTTCTTCTTCATGAAAGCTCATCATATTTTCAGATTCACTGGCCTCAGTACATTCAGATCTACATTTGGGATTTGCCCACTCTTTATGTTCATATCATCATTCTACATAAAATACTAATATTACTATTTTAATCACTAAGTTTGATACTTAGTTAACCTGTGTGGAGTCACTGACCTGTTTTTATGATTTGGAGTATAATGAAAACACGATAGAAACAATCTACCTTGCAAACTTAACAAATGTCAGTGAAAGCCACAAATTATATAAAAATACATTAGCTGATATTAATTCCACCCTGATCACTGAACATTCAGTGCAAACAAAACCCCAGACCATCTGGTCTTTGCAATGCCTATACAACTTTAAAGTTGTAACGATTATTAAGAACATAATGTAGTTTCTTTGATAATCACATTTCATCTTATATTTAAAATTTATGACATCTCTAACTCCATTGCCTTTTCCTCTGCAGCTGTCAACGCACTAGCTAGATGGCTGGATGTAATCTACTAGGAGAAGAGGAGTGAAATTTATAGCACAGCGTGTTGGTGGAAGTGTAGTTCAGTTTGGCTGGAAAAATACATTTTGACAGGTGAATGGGGACAAGGTGGGAGAAGGGAGGGAAGCAGAGGCCAGATCATGACATACTTTGGTACCAGAGTGATAGATCAGGTTTATATTTTAGTGGCTTGGCAAGGGTAAAACTGGGGACCCAAGAATGATGTAGGAAGTTGTTGTAGGTATGCAGGTGAGAGGTGATGGTGGCCTGGTTGAGGAGACTTGTGACAAAGAGGAGAGAAGGACTTCCCTCGGGGTCCAGTGGTAAAGAATCTGCCTTGCAGGTTCTAACCCTGGTCAGGGAACTAAAATCCCACATGCCACAGAGCAACTAAGCCTGCACATTGCAACTACTGAGCCTGTGTACTCTGGAGTCTGCTTCACAACTGTAGAGTCTGTGTGTCATAAGCAGAGAGTCCATGCGCCACAAGGGAAAATCCCATGTGCTGCAACTAAGACCCAACGCAGCCAAATAAATAAATAAATAAAAGGAGGGAAGAAGACAGCTTGAAGATATATTAAGGAAGATAAGCCTCAAATCAGTGGTTGACTCCCAGTGATCAAGCATGTGTACGTTTTGCAGGTAGGAGGAGAAAACTGAAGAAGAAGGAGGAATCAGGAATGACTCTCCTTTTGAAACAGAAAATGCAGTTGGATGAGGAGGTTGGGGGTGTGTGCGTGCTTTTGATTCTGGACATTTTGCATTCAAGTAATCCACGTGATAAGTGAGCAGGTATGTGGCCCAGACACTGGTTTTCAAGACAAGCAACTGGGTTGGAATTCATACCTGAGGATCACCAGCTGATGTATGACACTGGAAATGTGTGGGGACTCTCAGAGTGAGTGACACCATGAGAAATGAAGAGGCAGAGGACGGGACATCAGTCTTTAAGTTGCCAACTGAAGAATGTTGCCTGGCCACCGGCTCTATAGGGTTGAGTCATTTGGCACCGTGGTCACTGACTTTCAACACACACTGAAAGGAGTTCAGGGTGGAGATCAGGATTAGGGTCCTCTGTGCTCTGGGAAAACTGGCAGAACAGGCCTTCTGATAGATATTTTCAGGAGAAATTTTTTGCAAACCTGGATTCTTGCATCTTCCCATACATTGAAAAGCACCAAAACCATTAACTAAGACATCTGTCCCTTATGACTAGCAGAAACCTTCTATCGAGATGTATGACTGCTTGTAAGTATCCCCTTCAGCAAAATCACATATATATTGACCTCCTCCCTTATCTCTTCAGACCAGTTTCTCAGAGGTATCTGAGAGGCTGTCTCCCTAGCTATAGTCCTCAGTACAATGCTGAATAAACTTGACTCACAGCTTTTACATCATGTATTTTTTTTTTTTTTTAAGTTGACAAAGTCTTGGCCAGGAGGATAAGAGCCAAATGAAGGAACAGGAGAAAAACTGGAAGAATGTATTATGGAATTTCGGGGAAGATGGTTTTTCAAGGAAGAGAGAGTGGTCAGTTTTACTAAATGTTGTTGGGAGTTCAAGCAAGATGTGGATGGAAAGTGTGTCTTTTTTAAACAGCAACTATTTGGTTCTGTGACCCTGGCAGGAGCATTTTTAACCCAGTGACATGATAGATGACAGTGGGTTGGGGGTTGAGATTGAGTAGGGTATACGAGAGGACCTCATGGGTGCAGGCGACGCCTACAAGATTCTAAGCGTGAAAAAGCCCCAAACTGGTCACTAGCTGGAGGACACCCTACCTAGAAGGTCACTCTTTTCCCCCCTTTTAACATAGAAGGAACTTAAACATGATGTCTGGGGAAGAGAGAGAGATGAGAAAGACAAATATCACATGACACTGCCTATATGTGAAATTTAAAAAAAAAAAAAGATGCAAATGAACTTATTTAAAAAACAGAACCACAAACATAGAAGACAAATTGATGGTTACCAAAGGGAAAAAGGGGAAAGGATAAACAGAGTTTGAGATTAACAGATACATACTATCATCATAAAGTAGATAAACAATAAGGTCTTACTGTATAGCACAGGGAACTATATTAAATATTTTGTAAGAACCTATAAGGGAAAGGGCTCCCCAGGTGGTGCTAGTGGTAAAGAACCCACCTGCCAATGCAGGAGATATAAGAGAATTCAGTTTCACCTCTGGGTCAGGACAATCCCGTGGAGAAGGGCATGAGAACCTATTCCAGTATTCTTGCCTGGAGAATCCCACGGTCAGAGGAGCTTGGTGGGCTACAGTCCATGGGGTTGGACATTACTGAAGTGACTTAGCACACATGCATAAGGGAAAACAATCTGAAGATTTCATACATATATATGTGCTGTACACTTGAAACTAACACAACATTGCAAATAAGCTATACTTCAATGAAAGACGCAAGAGATGCAGGTTCGATCCCTGGGTCAGGAGGAGCAAGTGGCAACCCACTCCAGTATTTTTGCTTGGGAAATCCCATGGACAGAGGAGCCTGGTGAGCTATAGTCCATAGGGTCTCAAAGAGCTGGACATGACTTAGTGACTAAACCACCACCACCACCACACACACACACACACACACACACATACAAAGCGCAACACGTGATATGCAGAATAGAAAAGGAGAATGAAAAAGACAAGGATAGTTGGGATTCGGAGAGAAACAGGATCAGCTATGACTCTAAGCAGAGGATGGGCACATCATCCCTGTGACAAGAGGGAAGGAGGGTGGAATGACTATAGATGCAGGTGGGTGTTTTGATCTGACTCTTTCTGGTTTCTCTGTGGACTAAGTACTGAGTTGTTGCCTGAGAGGGGTGAAGTGGCAGAATAAGAATAGAAAAGTGTGGGTCACATGTAAAATATCCACAGTTGTACATGAAGTGAACCGTCATCAATTAAAGAGTACATCACAGTTGACTGTGTTTCTGAAGGAATCTACACTTTGCTAGAGCATCAGTTCCTGGTGGATATTTGCTGGGCATCTGTTGTTTCATTCTGTACCAGCCCCACTGCATCCTCTCTTAGATACAGAATTCCTATTTCCCCTGGGGAATCACCTTTCTCCCACTCTCAGGCCAGGTGGTTCAAATGGCTCATTTGAAAACAGGCATGCACCCATGTCTTGCCAGTCAATCAATCCCATTCTGTCTAGTCAGGTGGATTGGCTCTGCTGCTGCTACTGCTAAGTCGCTTCAGTGGTGTCCAACTCTATGCCACCCCATAGACGGCAGCCCACCAGGCTCTGCCATCCCTGGGATTCTCCAGGCAAGAACACTGGAGTGGGTTGCCATTTCCTTCTCCAATGCATGAAAGTGAACAGTGAAAGTGAAGTCGCTCAGTCATGTCTGACTCTGTGCAACTCCATGGACTGCAGCCCACCAGGCTCCTCCATCCATGGGATTTTTCCAGGCAAGAGTACTGGAGTGGGGTGCCATGCTCAGAGATGGGCAAATAGCTCAGAATACACAAATCAGACTCAGTCCCAGGGTACTAGTTTGAATTATTGGTGAAAAGAATGTCTCTTTCAATTGTACTGCTGACTGTGTGGATCATGTAACTAAAACGGCTGACATCCATTTTATTTGAGAATGAGGTCAACCTGTGGGCGGCCAGAGTCGTGAGATGGGTAGAGACTCATGTTTATGAGATTGTTTGAAACCCTAGTTCAAGCCGTACCTGAAAGAAGCACCCCTATATTTGCAGTTACACAGGTTAACAATTCCATTGGGATTAAGTTTTCTGATCTTCCAAAGGAAGGTTCCTGGCTACTACAGAATGATACGGCCTGATAGATTTGGGCACAGACTGGAAAGTTATCTGAGATAACTAAAGAGAAGAAAGAAACAGGACTTGATGACTGACTGAATATGAGAGATGGCAAAACGGGAGCTTTCCAATGTGAGTGCCTGAAAGAACAGAGATGCTATTTACAGCAATGCAGATCACGAGTTGAGGGAGATAACAGATTCGGCTTTAGATGGGCTGGTCTGAGATGTGGTCGGATCACTGTAGGCAGACTAGTCCATGCTAACACAACTTGGAGAATTCAGGGGATGCAGTGTTTAATGGAAAATTTTGGTTCATTTCTCTTAGAAATGAGAAGTGAAGCTGCAGGAATGGATCAGTAACCCGAGGGAGAGAAAGAGAGAAGGAATAAGGCTGAAGACAGGACTTTGCAAGGTGTCCAAGTTGCAGGATGAATGATAGATGCAGTTAAAGAGGCAACTGAGAAATCAGGGGTCCTGGCAAATGGAAGGATGTGAATGTAGGCAGATATTATGAGAAGAATAAACAATTTACCAACAACACCCAGAAAGATGGAAGATAGATGATGGGGATGGTCTGAGGTGGGGGTATGGCAAAGAAAAAATGCCATTCGATGGTCAAGACAGCAACTGGCTGAAGGAAAAGGCTGAACTGCTGAGCAGAGGGTGTGGTCTGGGATCAGAGAGGCATGTGTAAAGTTAAGGAGCTGAAAAGTGGCACAGACTAAACAATAAATTCAATATGTATAGAGGTCCTCTGCTGTTTTTTTTTTTTTTTTTTATTCCTCCAGCTTTATTGAGATTTAACTGACTTGCAACATGGCAGAAGTTTAAAGTGTAGACTGTGATGATCCAATAGGTGTTTATGTTGCAGAATGATGACCACAATAAAATGAGTTACATTTCCATCACCTCATACAGTTGCCATTTCTTTTTCTACTGAGGACTTTCAAGAACTACACTCTTGGCAACTTACAAGTATATGATACATTATTGCAACTATAGACCCTGTGCCATACATTAGCTCCCAGAACTTAATCTGCTTATAATTAGAAGCTTGTACCCTTGGTCCCACATCTTCCCATCCATCCTTTGCCCCATAACTCCTGGCAAACACCATTCTACTCTCTGTTTCTATGAGCTCTTTTTTTTTTTTTAAACAAAGAGTTTCTATGTAAGTGATTTCATGCAGAACTTGCCTTTATCTGATTTATTTCACTTAGGGTAATGCCCTCAAGATTAATTGATGTTGTCTCAAATAGTGGACTTTTTATGACTGAATAATATTCCCTTGGATATATATACTACACTTCTTTATCTGTGCATCCATACATGGGCACTTAGGTTATTTCCACACCTTGGCTATTGTAAATAGTGAACATGTGGATGCAGCTGGCTCTTCAAGAGAGTGATTTCCTTTCCTGAACACACGATGAAATGTACATTTATTTCTTATGCTTACTATACTGAAAAAAAAAATCAGAGTGGAAGCATTTAACTGAGTACCTTAGACTTTTGGAACAGGCTTGCAAATATAAAAATCCAGAACTCTCTGGTGAGCAAAACTTTCTGTGGACATTTAGCATGATAACTGATTTATCTCAAGGCGCTATTTCAGAGGGCTGAGAAAAGTTATAATACATTCTTTTTTTGTGAACAAAATGAAGCATATAATATCTCACTTCTAAACCAATCCTTTATGCATTTCCAATATTTTGCAATCTCTTATATAACTGCTCATGTGTAAGAAGTTAGATCATAATCCTACTCTTCTCTTTCAGCTTCTAGTAAAGCATTACTTCCTAAGAACTTGCTGGTTTTCTGTCGAACTGCTAAGTTCTTCCTATATTTACCTTATTGTTTGGACAATTTCACTTTTTCCCTGGCTTTTTATTTTTCACAGCACCAGCAACGCCAAGATTTTTGTTAGGATTTTGTTTAAAAGCTAAAACTTTGAGCAGATTCTGAGAAGAAACATTCTTCTTCCTTCATGTGCTCACAACTAGCTCCTTTTTTTGGGGTGGGGCGTAAATGAGTTTAATGTGTTACCTTTACCTTTTTAAAAAATTATTTATTTTTAATTGAAAGATAATTGCTCTACAACATTGCATTGGTTTGTGCCATACATCAACATGAATCAGTCATACAACTAGTTCTGTCTTGTTACATCGTAAAGCCCCATGTCATAAATTTCTCTTTGCTTCTCTCTACAGCCTGGATTGATTCTGACATGGTGGGTACATTAACATGCTGGCTGGCTTCTGTTCCAGTTATTTGGTTTGTTATTGCTTACTTGATGAGTTGTGTTTGACTCTTTGTGACCTCATGGACTGTAGCCTGCCAGGCTCCTCTGTCTATGGAATTTCCCAGGCAAGAATACTGGAGTGGGTTACCATTTCCTTTTCCAGGAGATCTTCCTGATCCAGGGATCGAACCCATGTCTCCTGCCTGGCAGGCAAATTCTTTACTGCTGAGCCATCTCTGTGCCTTGGCCATTGGGAGTCAGACGTGCTACCTTTGCATGGTGAGGTCGTGGTACACCTGGCCATTCTGGACAATGAACTGCTTTAAATACCAGCTCTTCTACATAGGAACCAGGTAATCAATCCCCTGAATCCTCTGTCCTCTTCTTTCTCCTCAGGTCCTGGAATGAAAAACGTATACTCTCCTTTTGAAAATAGTTGTAATAGACAGGAAACATCAAAACACCCCTCATTAAGAAACTGATTAAATAAGTCATGATGCATCCATGCCACAGAATGCTACAGAGCAGTTACAGCAGAATGAGGCAATTCTATGCATGTTGGTATTGTGATTTATAAGAAATCACATTAGAAATATACATTTGGTCTTCTCCATGGTTCCTGGCTCATAGCCCCCCAGACCTTTGAGATTTCCTCAGCTACAAAAACAATGGGAGCATCTTTTACTATAACATTTGGCCTCTTGTCCTCAGTTCCTGAAAAACTGCTTCAGAACCATGAAGATGAAATGAGTGTCTTATTATTCATAACAAGCCCCTGTCAACCTCAACAGGGTTCATGCTAATGAGGCAACTTTTGGAAATTCTTTAAAGATGGGGAAGCTGGTTGCCAGGGGAACAAACCTTGAATAGAAGGTTAGAACTTTCAGTCCCATCCTCTGATTTTCTGGAGAAAATGGGAGAGGGGCTGGAGGCTGAATCAATCACCAACAGCCATTGATTTTGTCAATATTGCCTGTGAAATGAGGCTTCCATAAAACCCAAAAAGATGAGGTTCAGAGACCTTTCAGGTTGGGGTATCAGAACATGTTTTTATGCCTTCTGTTGGGGCTCAGACTCCCCTAGGAGAGAAGCTCCTTTGTTTGGGACTTCACCTTAAATATCTCTTCCTCTGCCTGTTGATTTGTACCCTTTAATACCCTTTGTGATAAACCAGTAATCCAGGGAATAAACTGATTCCCTGAGTTATGTGAGCCATTCTAGCAGAATAGTTGAACCCAAGGAGTAGGTGCAGGAAACTCTGACTTACAGACAGTTGATCAAAAGCACAGGTGATGACTATGGACTTGCAATTGGTGTCAGAAGTGGGATGGGGGCATCTTGTACAATTGAGCCTTTAACCTGTGCGATCTTATGCCCCCAGGTAGAGTGTGTCAGAATTGAGTTGAAATGTCGGACACCCAACTTGTGTTGGAGAATTGCTTGCTGGTGGGGAATTCCACCCCACTCCCCCAACACATACACACATTTGAATTGATTCCAGAACTTTTAGTATGCTAATCTGATGTGATCACTGAGTTTTAGGGTCGAGTAGAGAAAGCAAGATGCGGGACCCTAGAAATAGTGTGATACATTTTTGTATCAAAAAGGAAGGGGCTAGATATACAGAGGTCTAGCAGCTCACTGGGGAGAAGGCAATGGCACTCCACTCCAGTACTCTTGCCTGGAAAATCCCATGGATGGAGGATCCTGGTAGGCTGCAGTCCATGGGTCACTGAGAGTTGGACACGACTCAGTGACTTCACTTTCACTTTTCACTTTCATGTATTGGAGAAGAAAATGGCAACCCACTCCAGTGTTATTGCCTGGAGAATCCCAGGGATGGCAGAGCCTGGTGGGCTGCCATCTATGGGGTCACACAGAGTCAGACACGACTGAAGCGACTTAGCAGTAGCAGCAGCTCATTGAACATTTGAAGTGGATGCTAAGTAGAATGGGTGTCTCAGGTGGATGAGCTGGGCACCTGGGTTCAGGTGTGTCTTTACATCATTTCACTCATGAGAGAGCATTAAAGTCCTATACATGAGTTGATGTTAACACACGAGTCCTATAAACAGATAGCCTGGGTACCAATCCCAGCCTCTCCACTTACCATGAGTCACCGCACACAAGTTATTTAACTTCACTGAGGCTCAGTTTTTCTATCTCTATAGTAGAGATAATAATAGTACTTACTTTATATGGTTGTCACAAAGATTATATGAATTAAGGCATGCTTTTTTAATTGGCTCATATTAAGGACTATATGAGTGTTAATTATTACATGATCCCTTGCTGGAATGCTGTATCATAGACATGTAAAGCCTTTGTTAAGTTATGTGTGAAAATGTGTGAAAATAGATGAAGGCAAAAAAATAAAACATTTCACACATAGACTTTGACTGGACTCAAAAGGACCTCTTGTCAAGCCCAGGAAATGAGTGATCTTTTCTCTTCACTGCCTGCCACCTCAGCTCCCAGCTTCACCATAGATGAAAGCAGAGAGAAGCAAGGCTGCCCAGAGAAAAAGGCAGCACTTTGGAAAAGAACTGAATAACTGCGTCCAGATGCAGTAAATGCCAAAGGAGATGGAACCCAGAGGTTCTCAAGTCAGGGGATTCCAGCTGAAAGTTGACTTGAAAATTCAAATAAACTGGTTGGAGCCTCCATCCCACCTTCTACGGTGAGACCTTCCTGGCCTGAGAAACAAAAAATACCCAGGTCTTCACACTCTTCTGGTCAGTTCCATTTTGAGCCCACTTCCTCTTTACCTTTTGGCCACGGTCCTGTGGTTCTTTTGTACATCCTGTCACCCCTGTGGAACAATGCCACATTCGCTTCCTCCTCCTCCAGTATATCTCCTTGAGGTAGCAAACACACCAGACTTTTAATGATCTTCTGGACTAAGAGCGAGGTCTGCTGGGCAGAGGGCAGACCTTTTACCTTTTCATCCTGGACATTGGGCCAGCACATGTAGTTCCAAGTCCAGCCACTGGGGGGCGTTGACTGGCCACCGAGCTCTATTGTTTCTTCCTAGTCCTTTTTCTTCTCTTCCTTCCAAATGCCAGTCTCCAACCTCCACTTGGTGGCTTCTATGCTTACAGCACTCAGTTCATATTTGTCCCCTCCTTCTAGACTATACCTTGTCCTTAGGGTTAAACATGGTGGCAGGGAAAACAGTGCAGAGTGGAGGGGGGCACTGGCTTATTTTCTGCCCTCTAACAGCTATTAAAGAGGTTTCTTAACTCTATCAACACTTTCCTGAACACATCTTCTCTGATATAGCTTTGCCTCTTTCTCCATCCCTCTAACAGGCAGAGATGTAGTTGGAGGACCATTGAAATGGTCATGGTCCAAATGGTCCAAATGAAATGGTCCAAATTAGGCCAGCCTGTCCTATGCAATCAGTAGTACCCACAGGCCTCCTTGAGGATGACCTACTTTGCTGTATCAGAATCTCATTCTGAAAATGGAGCACTATGAAGCATCTATTGTCCTGGAGAAAGCAGATAGTAAAAATTCTTGTGGGCTTCTGAAGCCGAGCCCTCCTAACACTCCTTTAGGAAGTGTCAGGAAGTGTTAGGAAGGAGGCAGATTTTTAAAATCAAGTGAGGGTACTGAATGATCCAAAGAAGTATGCTAACCAGTAAGGAGAGCCTGACTTGCTGACTCAGGATTAGGACAAAGCCTAATGGTTTGGGGACTTCCTTGGTGGTCCAGTGGTTAAGAATCTGCCTTGCAATGCATGGGACCCGGGTTCGATCTCTGGTTCGGGAACTAAGATCCTACATGTCACAGGGTAACTGAGCCCGTGTGACTCAACTAGAGAGAAGCCTGACACAGCCAAATACATAAAGTTTTTTTAAAAGCCCAATGAATGATTTTGTTGCAGAGTATGTAGTCTCACTCTCTGAAGTGTCATGCTTTGAGAATTAACAATTTTACCTTTAGACTAAATTGTGTCTTTTTCCCACCTTAAGTTGCTATGTTGAAGCCCCAACTCCCAATATACTTGGAGATGGGTCCTTTAAGGAGGTGATTAATGTCATGAGGGTGGGATTCTAATTCAATAGGACTGGTGTCCTTAAAAGAGAAGGGGAGACATCAAGTCCTCCCGCCCCGCCCCTTTCCTGAATGCACAGAGGGAAAGCCATGTGAAGACAGGGCAAGAAGATAGCCCTTTGCAATGCAGGAAACCGGCACTGATAGCCTTGATCTTGGATGTTCAGCCTTCAGAACAATGAGAAAATAAACTCCCGCTGCCTAGTCTCGGATATTTTGTAACAGCAGCTCAAGGAGGGAAAGGCAGGGAACATGCGAAGTGAGTATTGATCTTAGAGTCTGTGCAGCCTTGTCTCAATCCTGGTTTAACAAGGTCTCCACCCCAACATCAATCACCAGGCAGTACTCGGCAGTGCCGCCAAGTGGCCGCAGGATGCAACGGCAGACGTGAACCCGTCGCGGGGAAACCTCCTCCGTGCTCCCCCTCTCCCATCCTCCTTGTTCTCTGCAAGCCCCTGTAGTTCTTGGACAATGCATGAGTGGGTGGCCATTGAAAGGAAGATTCTAGACATCCTGATAATAAGACAGGTGTGTGCTTAAGAAATTAGTTTGCAACAATACAAGAGGTAAATTAATTGTATTTGTGTCCAAATTGGTGAAGCGTTTCATGAGATAACAATGCTAAAGCAGCTGCGCAGTTATTGTTTTAAATAGCATTTTAATTTCTTCTTCCTACATCCAAGCAACAGCTTCTATGATTTCAATGAGCTTTGGGACTGTACTTTATTTTCACTCCCTACATCTCCTGATACATTCTCTGCCCTTCCCTTCCCTTGTCTTCCCCCAGGAAGTCAACTTCCATGAATCAGATCAACAGATTTCCTTTTTTAAAAAAATATAATTTTATTTATATGTTTATTTTTGGCTTTGCTGGGTCTTTGTTGCTGAGTGGGTTTTTCTCTGGTTGCAGTGAGTGGGGGCCACCCTCCAGTCGTGGTACATGGGCTTCTCATTGAGGTGGCTTCTCTTGTTGTGGAGGCTTCTCTTGTTGTGGAGCATGGGTTCTAGGCCATGCGGGCTTCCGTAGTTGCAGGTCCTGGGCTCTAGAGCACAGATTCAGTAGCTGTGGTGCACAAGCCTAGTTTCTCCACAGCATGTGGGATCCCCCCAGATCAGAGACTGAACCCCTGTCTCCTGAATTGGCAGGTGGATTCTTTATCACTGAACCACCAGGGAAGTCCCACCAGATTTCCTTTTTCCACTAGATCCTGGGCTGGGTTTGACCAAAGGAAGACACTGACAGGAAGTCTGACTAGCAGTGGAGAAAGGCGGGATATTTATTCTCCCAGCTCCTCCCTGCCAGGCTGCTGATTGGTCCCTGGTGCCTTACTTCCTGTATCCGTGTGCACAGCTGCTCCTGAGCAGCGTCTGTCCTGCTCTGACTTTGTCTGGGGTTCAGCACCAGCAACTTTCCCTGACCCTTTCCCCCAGGAGTTGACAGCTTCTCATTGTTACTGTTTCCCGGGTTCTGCATCATGTTTGCCCACGCCTGTGAAAATGTCCTTCATTCAATTCTGTTCAGTTACCTCTGCAAGTCTCCTGCTAACCCTGAATGTTGTTGTTCAGTCGCTCAGTCGTGACCCATTGCGACCCCATGGACTGCAGCACACCAGGCTTCCCTGTCCTGCACCATCTCCCGGAGCTTGCTCAAAGTCATGTCCACTGAGTCAGTGATGCCATCCAACCATCTCCCGGAGCTTGCTCAAAGTCATGTCCACTGAGTCAGTGATGCCATCCAACCATCTCGTCCTCTGTCATCCCCTTCTCCTCCTGCCTTCAGTCTTTCCCAGCATCAGGGCTTTTTCTAATGAGTCAGCTCTTCACATCAGGTGGCCAAAGTATTGGAGCTTCAGCTTCAGCATCAGTCCTTCCAATGAATGTTCAGGACTGATTTCCTTTAGGAATGACAAATTTAATCTCCTTGCAGTCCAAGGGACCCTCAAGAGTCTTCTTCAGCACCACAGTTCAAAAGCATCAATTCTTCAGGGCTCAGCCTTCTTTATGATCCAACTCTCACATCTATACATGACTACAGGAAAAACCATAGCTTTGACTATACGGACCTTTGTAGGCAAAGTAATGTCTCTGCTTTTTAATATGCTGTCTAAATTCTTCCAAGGAACAAGTATCTTTTAATTTCATGTCTACAGTCACCATCTGAAGTGATTTTGGAGCCTGAGAAAATAAAGTCTGAAAACAAACCCTGAGTGGTACAGGATAATTGACTCCTTATTCTACTCCAGTTCAACCATCTTTACCCCTTAATCTTCTTCACCCAAACTCTACTCTGTGGGAAAGAGAAACGTTTAGGTGAATTAACTGGATGGAAAATGACATCACATGGATGGTCTGTTCTTTGTCCAAGCATGTGGTTTCTGTGACACTGCATGGCCCCCTGTGTGACCGAGGACCCCCAATACTGCAGTCTTCTCTGGCAAGTTTCCCCATGGCAGCTGGATTGATATGCAAAGTCAATCAATTGTGGGGAAACTCACGATGCATGCCTAGGGTCTGGAAGCTGATGCGGCATCCTTTCAGCTTCCAGCTTTGTGTCCCCAAGAAACACGTTCCCCGGTCAGCTGGTGGTAAGAACGGGATGTGATGCTTTTGTTCTGAACCAGGTCAAGCGTTGCTGCCCCTGACACCCACAGCTCTGCGCTGTTCTGGTGGCTCCTTCAGCACCAGATCTGACAGTGCACCCGCTGGAGTGGCTGCAATTCAAAGAGCTGGGAGCATCATTTAAATATTGCTTGGATGCTGGCAAGAACATGGAGCAACTGGAACTCAGACTTGGTGGGTGGGGAGTTTGGCTCTTTCTAATTGTAGGGTTTATGACCCAGATGTTTTACTCATATTTACAAGACAGCAATGAAAATCATGTCCACATAAAGATTTCCATATGGGGCTTCCCTGATGACTTGGTGGTAAACAATCCACCTGCCAACGCAGGAGACACGGGTTCCAGCCCTGGTTCGGGAATCCCATGTGCCTCCGAGCAACTACGCCCGTGCATCACAACTATTGAGTGCTTTCTCTAGAGCCCAGGAACCACAATTACTGAAGCCTGAACTCCCTAGAGTCCATACTCCACAACAAGAGAAGCCACAGCAATGAGAAGCCCACGCCTCACGGCTAGAGAGTAGCTCCTGCTTGCCGCAACTAGAGAAATGTCCGCGTAGCATTTAAGACCCAGCACAGCCACAAATAAACAAATAAAATCATTCTTAAAGGGATTTACATATGAATGTCCCTCTGTCCATGGGGATTCTCCAGGCAAGAATGCTGGAGTGTGTTGCCATGCCCTTCTCCAGGGGATCTTCTCAACCCAGAGATCTAACTCAAGTCTCCCACTTTACTGTCTGAGCCACCAGGGAAGCCCCAAAATTATTTTTTAAAGGATTTACATATGAATGTCCATACCAGTACTCATATGAGCTAAAAACTGTAATCATCAACAGGAAAGACACAAACAGTGGGATATTCAGAGAAGAGAATGGAAAACTCTCCAGCCTTTAGAAGGAAAGAATTAGTGATTCACATGATAACATGAATAAACCTCAAAAATATTGCACTAAATGAAAGAAGTGTTCCATACACGATTCCATTTATGTGAAATTTTGAGACAGGGAAACTAATCTATTGAGAAAAATCTCAGAAGAGTGGTTGCATCTGAAGAAGGCTAGGGTTGACTGGAAAGAGGGATAAAGGAACTTTCTTTTTTTCCTAATTTTACTTTCATTGGAGTATAGTTGATTTATAATGTTGTGTTAGTTTTAAGTGTTCAGCAAAGTGACTCAGTTGTACAAATACAAATATTCACTCTTTTTGGGATTCTTTCCTCACATAGGTTATTCCAGAATATTGAGTAGAGTTCCCGGTGCTATGCAGTAGTTGAAGGAACTTTCTTAAATGGTGGGAATGTTCTGTCTTGACAAGTGTTTTGGGTACAAAGGTATATGCTTTTGTCAAAACCCATCACTTAAGGGGACATTCCTGGTGTTCCAGTGGTTAAAAATATGCCTACCAATGCAGGGCACATTGGGTTCAATCGCTGGTCCGGGAAGATCCCACGTGCCATGGGACAGGTAAGCCGTGAGCCACAACCACTGAGCCTGCACTCTAGAGCCCAGGAGCCTGCATGCTGCAAGTACGGAAGCCTAAAGCTTTGAAACAAGAGAAGCCACCACAATTAGAGGTCCAAGCACTGTGGTGAAGAGTAGTCCCCACTTCCTGCAACTAGAGAAAGCCCATGTGCAGCAATAAAGACCCAGTGCAGCCAAAAAAAGTAAAAATAAAATTAAATGACTGTTTCCTTTAAAAAAATCACTTAGTACTATTAAGATCAGTGCATTTCATGCCATAAATTTCATGGAAATAAACTGAAACAAATACTGAACTCCAGTTAATGACAGACATACTTAAGTGTTCAGAGGTGAAATGGACTGATATCTGCAACTAACCTTGAAACATACAAATAAATAGGTCAGCGGTAGTCTGTATGAATAGATAACTAAAGTATAATAAAGTAAATATAGCAAAATATTAATTGCAAAAATTCAGTTCAGTTCAGTTCAGTAGCTCAGTCATGTCCGACTCTTTGCGACCCCATGAATCACAGCACGCCAGGCCTCCCTGTCCATCACCAACTCCTAGAGTTCACTCAGACTCGCGTCCATAGAGTCAGTGATGCCATCCAGCCATCTCATCCTCTGTCGTCCCCTTCTCCTCCTGCCCCCAATCCCTCCCAGCATCAGAGTCTTTTCCAATGAGTCAACTCTTCGCATGAGGTGGCCAAAGTACTGGAGTTTCAGCTTCAGAAAATTAGACCTTTCCTAACATGATTTCTCCAGCATTATTCTCTACATGTACTCCTGTGCTGTATGCTAAGTTGTTTGAGTCGTGTTCAACTCTGGGTGATCCCACGGACTATAGCCTTCCAGGCTCTTCTGTCCATGGGATTCTCCAGGCAAGAATACTGGAGTAGGTTGCCCTTCCCTTCTCCAGGGGATCTTCACAACCCAGGGATCGAACCCAGGTCTTATGAATTGCAAGCAGATTCTTTACCATCTGAGTCAAAATTACAAACCGATGAAACGTACTCCTACCACCCCCCAAGTGGCAACAGACTGGCATCACAAATGTAGACTTGGCCATGGACGGGGCGGTGTCACAGCTTTCTACCCCTGCTCTTTTTTTTTTTTTGCCTGCAGAGGACATGCACATTAAAACAAAGCATTAGAGAAAGTTAAATAATGACACCAGGAACGCCATCCCAGAGAGCCTTAATTCTTCTGGCTAGATGTTCCCTAGGTGGTTTCTCTTGGTGTGTAAGTACAGAAAAAAAAAAAAAAAAAATCATAAAACTGATGCCTGTATGATCATTGGCAGAGGCAGGCACTGCCATGGAATGCATAATTTATGACTTTTTCCTTTAGAAGAATCATCCTACAGGGTCCTGGTAACTTGACAACAGCTAGTGTTGCAGAGAGAAGTCAATTCTGATTCCATGTCAAACCTGTTCCTTTGATTTGCTTTCTGTTGCTTTTGTTATAATCACACATAAAGGCCCACCTCAGAGAATCCTGCCCCTCTGCCTGATACTGTTAAGCTAAAGTGCCTTTGTCATAACCCTGTCTACCTGTAGATGGCAGGAAGGAAGAAATCAACACATCCCCCTGCCTGGGGCTTGCCATTCTAGGAGATATTTGCAAGATTAATGGGCTTCCTAGTTTGTTTTCTCCCCTCCCATCCCCCATCTCTGATCCATAAAAGAACCTGGAATCCAGACCCTGACAAGATGGTTATTTTGAGACTTTAGTCTGCCATCTTCCCGGTCAGCCAACTCTCCGACTTTTAAAGCTGTATCCCTCGCCCAACACCTCGTCTCTCAGACTCATCAGCCCATTGGGTGGCGAGCAGAACTTGGACTCAGTAACACTTAGACCAATATCTGAAGCCAAATGATGATGTTCTTGACTAAGGACTGAATATTTACTTCCTCCCCAAGTTCATATGTTGGAGCCTTATCCCTTAACATGTTGATGTTAGGAGGTGGAGGCTTTGAAAGGTTTAGGCGAGGTCATGAGAGTAGGGCCTCGTGATTGGATTGGTGGCCTTACAAGTAGAGGAGAGTGACCAGAGCTTGCCGTCTCTCTCCCCCAAGTGGGGACACAGTATGAAGATCATCTGCTAGCCAGGCAGAGGGCTCTCAGCAGGAACTGAACCTCCCAGGCTTTGATCTTGGACTTGCCAGCCTGGCGAGCCTTGAGAAATAAATGTCTGTGGTTTATGCCACCAGCGTATACTATTTTGTCACAGTAGACAGAACCAACTAAGACATTCATGACATTATTAATAGCGACCATTCATTTTACAGTTTACTTTGGGCTGAGCACTGATTTATCTTATTCACATGTATTCTTTTTAATTCTCACAGCCGCCGTTTGAAAGTACAGTTAGTATGAACATCATTTTAGGAGTGATCAAAACGAGGTTCAATGAGGTTATGTAAGTAGCTACGTCACACAGTGAATCATTAGGGGACTGGGACTTTACAACTAGTCTTTAGGATTTGAAACCCGGTGTCAGAAACTCAAATGCCTGCAGGGCTCAGGCTGGAAAAGAGCAGCAGTGGGCTTTGTGCAAAGGGGAACGCCAGTTCACTCTCACTTGATTCAGTGTTGGGGTTGAACTGGGGTTGGTGGGGACTGCAGCAAACCAGACCTCCGTGCTCTGCCTCAGTTTAAAGGGCCAGATTGATTTCAGCTCCGTGTATGTGGACTGGGTGTTGCAGGCTTTTTGGTATCTCAGTCAGTCAGTTCAGTTCAGTCGCTCAGTCGTGTCTGACTCTTTGCGACCCCATGAATGGCAGCACGCCAGGCCTCCCTGTCCATCACCAACTCCGAAGTTCACTCAGACTCACTCACACTGACTCATCGAGTCGGTGATGCCATCCAGCCATCTCATCCTCTGTCGTTCCCTTCTCCTCCTGCCCCCAATCCCTCCCAGCATCAGAGTTTTCTCCAATGAGTCAACTCTTTGCATGAGGTGGCCAAAGTACTGGAGTTTCAGCTTTAGCATCATTCCTTCCAAAGAACACCCAGGACTGATCTCCTTCACAATGGACTGGCTGGATCTCCTTGCAGTCCAAGGGACTCTCAAGAGTCTTCTCCAACACCACAGTTCAAAAGCATCAATTCTTCAGCCCTCAGCTTTCTTCACAGTCCAACTCTCACATCCATACATGACTACTGGAAAAACCCTCACCTGATGCCAAATCTATATTCTGACCCCAAATACCTAAATACTTAAATATCAGAAATGAATTCAATATTAAAGTGCTGTAAATTATCCAGTGTTACATTAACCTTAAAATACAGTATTAAAATATAGAAGTGTACATGGGTGCACGCTAAGTAGCTTCAGTCGTGTCCGATTCTCTGTGACCCTGTGGACTGTGGACGCTTCTCTGTCCATGGGATTCTCCAGGCAAGAATACTAGAGTGGGTAACCATTTCCTCCCCCAGGGGATCTTCCTGACCCAGGAATCGAACTCCCATCTCTTACATCTCCTGCATTGGCTGGTGGGTTCTTTACCACTAGTGCTACCTGGGAAGCCCAAAATATAAAAGCAAACAATCAGTTCAGTTCAGTTCAGTCACTCAGTCGTGTCCAACTCTTTGTGACCCCATGAATCACAGCATGCCAGGCCTCCCTGTTCATCACCATCTCTCGGAGTTCACTCAGACTCATGTCCATCGAGTCCGTGATGCTGTCCAGCCATCTCATCCTTGGTCGTCTCCTTCTCCTCCTGCCCCCAATCCCTCCCAGCATCAGAGTCTTTTCCAATGAGTCAACTCTTCGCATGAGGTGGCCAAAGTACTGGAGTTTCAGCTTTAGCATCAGTCCTTCCAAAGAAATCCCAGAGTTGATCTCCTTCAGAACAATAACAAAACACTAAAACTTATTTCTGAGCAGAACAGGGAACTTCTGTTGCAAGACTCTGGATGTGACTACTACATAAATTGCCAGGCATTTCTGGCCCTATGCAAAGGCCCACTTATGGTGGGTAGCAGTGGTCAATGGCAGAGACACAAAAGACACCATGCTGTTGCCTGGGATTGCTGGGCAACCACGCTGACGCTGAGATGGATAGCAAGCAGAATATTTCTTAAGTGACCTCAGGAATTCCATGTGTTCCTCGGGTAGCAGAATCACTGGGGCCAGTGGTTCTGGCCATTGCACAGTGGGAGGCATGTAGTAAACTCAACATCTTATGAGATCAAGGGCTCATGCCCCCCGCCGGGAGGGGCGGCAGAGTCACTACCTACCAGGCAGCTCGCTTCCCTGACAAGCCCTATAAATAACTGACATCTAAAACCAGACTGCTGCTGTCTAGGCTGTCTACTGCTCTACCAGCTGACAAGGTTGCCTCACACCTGCCAGGTAAAAAGCAACTGCGGCAGCAGGAGTCAGGGCCCCTCTGCAGGTTCCCCGCAGCCCTTGGTCTCAGCACATCTCTCCATGGAATGAGGGAAGATCGGGAAACTTGCCCTCTCTGGCTGCTGCTGCTTTTTAAATTTTTATTTATTTATGTTGGCTGTGCTGGGTCTTCACTGCTGTGTGTGGGCTCTCTCTAGTTGTGGGGAGAGGGGCTACTCTCCAGCTGCGGTGTGTGGGCTTTTCGCTGTGGTGGCTTCTCTTGTTATGGAGCATGGGCTCCAGAGGGCGTAGGCTTCAGCAGTTGTGGCGCACAGGCTTAGTGGCCCAGCAGCACGTGGGACCTTCCCGGACCAGTGATCGAACCCTCGTCCCCCGCACTGATAGGCAGATTCTTATCCACTGCATCCCCAGGGAAGTCCCTCTCTTGCTTCTCCTTGATTCATGACTTTCCCCATGAAAGCTCACCTCTGAAATACACAATGTGGAATTTCCACATTGACATTGTGGAATTTGCCTTAACCCATTTTGCACGAGAGTAGCCATGACATAGGTCTACAGGATAATGTGAGCATTTATGTA
This sequence comes from Cephalophus harveyi, assembly GCA_006410635.1. Lineage (NCBI taxonomy): Eukaryota > Metazoa > Chordata > Mammalia > Artiodactyla > Bovidae > Cephalophus > Cephalophus harveyi. The sequence continues at coordinate 283,077 of SJYT01050408.1, read as the reverse complement.
AGATTTAAATAATCGAATTTTGAATTCAGACGGCAGCTGGTCAAACTGGGAGCCAGCCCACGTACTGCATTTGGAGTTACTAAGATATGCAAGCTTGGGGAAGAATTACCTTGACCCCAAATACTCCAGAGGCTGCAGTGAGCACAAAGGGCTCCTGCACTTCTAGCTTCTTAAGGAAAGCGTGAGGATGGTTGGAAGAAGAAAGCTGTCAAAAATAGTCTTTTTCATAGCGATTACCAAAACAATCAAGCTTTTTGCAAAGAGTAAAAATAATAGCCATATTCACGGAGATAAGATGACATATTCAGAGCTAATAGAAGGAAAAGTACCCAGTCATGATGATTCTTGGAAAAATGTATTCTCTTTTGAAAAAAGCTAGGGCATTAGCAGCGGGAAAATTGCAGCTTTTTCTATGAGATAGCACCATGGTTTCTCAACAGAAAGAAAAGTCTTCAGCACGGGGAATGGTTTTACTAAAGAGTTTTCGGTTTAGGCTTTTCAATTTATCCCTCCTTTTCTTCCCCCCAATAACAGCTTTATTAAGGTATTGTTTCTATACCATGAAAATAATCCTCTTAAGTGCACAGTTAAGTAGTTTTAACTATATTCACAGAATTCTGTAACCGTCACCACTTCCAGGTTTCATCACCCCAAACAGGAAACCCCCAGACCCATTAGCAGTCAATATTCTTTACCCTTCATGCCAACTCTGGGCAACCAGTAACCTACTTTCTTAAGGATTTGCCTCTTCTAGACCTTTCATACAAATGGAATCCTACAACACATGGCCTTTTGTGTCTGGCGCCCTTTGCTTAACAGAATGCTTTCAAGATACGCCGCTGTTGTGACATCCCCAGAGCCATCCCAGGGTTCCCCAGCCTTGGCACTATTGACATTTGGGGCTGGATAACTTTGTACTGTAGGCCGTTTAGCGTCATTCCTGCCTTCCACCCTGCTAGATGCCAGGAGCGTCTCCTCTCGTGGCAACCAAAAACATCCCCAGATACTGCCAAAGGTCCTGCGGTGAGAGGAATTGCTCCTGGTTGAAAACCACTGATCTGATCAAACCTCCTCTCAAAACTCCCCCCGCCCTTGCACTCCTATCACCGCTTAAATAAATGAAATCTGGGAAGTTAACTTAATTCCTGACGATCACCATCTGCAGATTTTTTATTATCTCTGTATTTCCACTATCTAGAAGAAGGTCTGACATTCAGAGGGTATTCAAGATGTACTTACTCGCTGAATGAGTGAATTTACTGCTTACCCTTGTCAAGCTTCAGTCATCCATGTATACCATTTTTACTTTTGCCATGTATCTAAGCACCATTTCTAATATTAATTTTTTTTTCTATTTTTTGGTTGCACCCTAGGGCTTGTGGGATCCTAATTCCCTGACCAGGGATCAATCCAGATCCCCTGCAGTGAAAGCATGGTGTCTTACCACCAGAGCACTGGGGAAGTCCCTATTACTATTTTTTTTTTTTTTAACCCTAACCTTCTTCCAAGTAAAATATTTGCGATCCCAGTTTTGACATGTTACTTACAGTTTCTAAGAGATTAAATGAAACACATAAATACTGTGTTTCAAAAGCATCCATCAATGATCTATGTACCACCAAGAATTCTTATACTGGCTATGAGTTGAATCATGTCCATACTTAGGGATACCCTGCTGGACTGCAGCCAGTCCTTAATTGGGTCCAGGGCGGTCTGACTTTTTCATGAATAATCAGGAAGTCTCCAAATCCCTTTCTCACTTAGAGTTGCTCTTGCCAGGTTAGGGGTGAAGCAATGAGGGGAGATTGTTTCTCGAATGCTCTTAGCGTATGCAAACTGTGAATAAATAAAAGATGATGACATCGGAGGCTGGCAGAGAAGATCCTCGAGGCAGGAACTAATCACCAACAGATGTGAGGTACAAATTACAGTGAAGAGAGCAAGCAAATATGCCCAGGATTTATTGCTATAAAGATGAATAAACCTTGCCTCCTCCAAACGTCTCTAAAATGGACTGTTTTAAGAAAAACCACTTGTGAGATGAAGGGCATGATACTTTGTGTCCCTGGACGTTTCTCCTACATTGTACCTAAAAAATTGTAAAAAACATCTCATTAGGATGTTCTCTAATGAGACATTATTTCTCAGGCCAGCTCAATAGCCTGCTTCTAGCTGCCTCCTTTTGGTCCAAATGCTGCTTATTTCTCATCAAAGATTCCCAGCCTGGGGGACTCTTCATCCCATGAGTACATGATCTTTTCAACATCAGCAGGGCAGTTTCTGACTCTCACATTGCATTAATGCAATCTTCTTTTGTGATTTATATTTATGCCAATGTTCAATTCTTCCACTTTCTCCTTCCCACAGCCTCAATTTCCTCTCCAATTCTTTTCATCCTGATAATATCATTTTTGAAGCTAAGTCATAGGCTGTCACTTTGCATTTGTGAATGGAGACAGAGATGTGTGTGATTATTTTTATGAATGTCCGTAATGACAAATGCATTGAGTGAATTCTGGGGGAGGGGCTTTAACTTCCACCTAATGGATTGTCTCCTCGCCCCCACAAAATGCTCAGGTTTTTAACAATCTGCCTGTGTGGAACAGGTGATGAAAATCTGTCATTCTTTTTCAGGGTTTTCAGAGATTGTGAAAAAAGCCAAGCCTATCTTCCAATTGCTTGAATTTCAGAATCATTTTAAGTTGTGGTTCAAAAGAAGAAGGAAATGCACTTCTATTTTAATAAGAATTGGACCAGAATGAGCTTAGCCTGGCTATATAAATACTCCTTCAAAGTCATAATTAGGCCGTCTGCAAAAACGATGATCTGTTTTTCAAGGGAAAGCATCATGGTGGGCTGAGACAACCCCAGCACGTGATATTCAGAGCTAGGTTTCTATGTCACTTCTGATTTGGCCATCAGATACCAAGAAAGTCATTTAACATTATGTGTTTCCGCTTCCTCATCTGTCTTACAAGTTTCTGTAAATGAGGAGAATATAAGAAAGTATTTGGAAACCTATACAGTGCTATCGGAGAAGGCAATAGCAAGCCACTCCAGTACTCTTGCCTAGAAAATCCCATGGATGGAGGAGCCTGGTGGGCTGCAGTCCATGGGGTGGCTAGAAGTCGGATGCGACTGAGCGACTTCACTTTCACTTTTCGCTTTCACACAATGGAGAAGGAAATGGCAACCCACTCCAGTGTTCTTGCCTGGAGAATCCCAGGGACAGGGGAGCCTGTTGGGCTCCTGTCTATGGGGTCGCACAGAGTCGGACATGACTGAAGCGACTTAGCAGCAGCAGCAGCAGCAGCAGCATACAGTGCTATATAAATGAAATCATGCTAATAAAGCAAGGCTGCTTAACAAAATTGATTATTGTTGCAAATGCAACGATGCTTTGTCTACCTAACATCCTGGAATTACGATCCTTAGCCTTCCAAGTTTGTTCTTTTAAAAAGAAATAATTTTATTTATTTTTGACTGTGGTGGGTCTTTGCTGCTGCCGGGGCTTTCTTCTAATTGCAGAGAGTGGGGGCCACTCTCTAGTTGTGGTTTGAGGGCTCCCCATCGTGATGGGTTCTGTTGTTGTGGAGCACGGGGTCTAGGGCGGGGGGCTTCAGTAGGTGCGTCTCCTGGGCTTAAGAGCACAGGCTCAGTAGTTACGGTGCATGGGCTGGGTGATCCACCACATTTGGGATCTTCCTGGACCAGGAATTAAACCTATGTCTCCTGTATCGGCAGGCAGATTCTTTGTCACTGAGCCACCAGGGAAGGACCCAAGTTTGTTTTTGTCATGCCCAAGAACCTTCTAGTTTTAGCAGAATGAAATCTCCTATTGGGGTGAGGATGTAAGGCAAAATATTTTGCAGAACTTACACTTTCACCCCCCTCATTGCAAACTCCTTTGAGAAGCATTGCGTTGGACCCAGAGACTGTCTCAGTAATTTCAACACGGTCCGGCACCTTCCCAGCTCTAGAATTGGTCATCATTTTTCGGTTGAGCGCTGGATCCAATGAGGGGGCTTGGGTCAGGGGCCATGCTGTGTGAAACTAGGCATTTTCAGAAGCTACTGCAGGGAGATGCTCACATCCTGAGGACTGTCTGGGGAGGGGGATCATTGGGGAAGAGTAGATTCTGGCTCCCTTCTCCCCATTGCCCCCAGGAAGCTCCTCTGCATCTAGAAGGTGTGAAATCCCCTTATTATTTGATTAAGACTTCTCTTTTGAGGGACTTCCTTGGTGGCCCATGATTAAGACACCAATGCAGGGGGCACAGGTTTGATCCCTGGTCCTGGAACTAAGATCCCACAGGCCTCATGGCATGGCAAAAAAAAAAGAAATTTTTTTTTCTCTCTCTAAGCTCATGTGTGTACTTGAATTTCCATGACAAATTCACACACGATATGGTTCTACTGGGCTCAGATGCAGCTGCCATTCATAACTATAACTCCTGAATATTCATTGGAAGGAATGATGCTGAAGCTGAAGCTCCAATACTTTGGCCACCTGATGTGAAGAACTGACTCATTAGAAAAGACCCTGAGGCTGGGAAAGATTGAGGGCAGGAGGAAAGGGGGGTGGCAGAGATGAGATGGTTAGATAACATCACTGACTCAATGGACATGAGTTTGAGCAAACTCTGGGAGATAGTGAAGAACAGGGAAGCCTGGTATGCTACAGTTCATGGGGTCAGAGAGTCAAACATGACTTAGCAGTTGAACAACAACCTGAACTTCAGAAGATCTTCCCACCACATGGCAAAAGCCATAGAAGAAAGCAGGTCTCCAAGAGAAGTCTAAATATTAATTTAATTTTTTAAAGAAACTTATTATTTTTTGGCCACACCAAAAGGCATGCACGATCTTCACTCCCCAACCAGGGATTGCACTTGTGCCCACTGCAGTGGAATCCTGGAGTCTTAACCAGTGGACTGCCAGGGAAGTCCTGAGACATCTAAATATTAGAAACATCACTTTTTTGTTCTCTGTGCTAGAACCGGGTGAATTCTGGTCTTCTGGAACTCTCCATCCCCTATTCACTTTGCTTGGATGACTTTCTACAACCCTACAGAGAATACATTTCTTTTCATTACAGGCATTAAAATCCATTTTGAGGCTTTTGCTGGGGCCTCTGAGAAAATGTGAGGATCTCACTGTCAGTAATTAGCTTTGCTGAAGGGCAGACAGTGATGGCAGCCTGGCCCTGCCCGTCACAGGTGTGAGGACCAAATTCAGCAATTAGTGTCTGAGATATACAGCTACTTTCCTCGACATGCGTCTTGGGCATTGCCCAGTCCCAGCTGTGACCAAGCAAAGTGCCAGGCATGGAGGTGTATTCAGGCTGAGAATAAAAGCTGCCATTTGGGAAACAGTCTGTCAAACACATTGGAAGGGAAATATGCCAATAAAGCCAAAGGTTGCCTTCAATGGCTTTGCCCAAATGCCATAGCTTTCTCTCTCTCTTTTAATATGTATTTGTTTATTTGGCTGCATTAGGTCTGAGCTGTGGCACGCAAGATCTTTCCTTGTGGTTCATGTGCTCAGCAGTTGTAGCGCATGGGCTTAAGTGGTCCATGGCACGTGGGATCTTAGTTCCTGGACCAGGGATCAAACCCATGTCCCTTGCATTGGAAGGTGGATCCTTAAGTGCCAGACCACTAAGGAAGTCCCATTAGAGTCTTCTCTTTAACATGGCACATGGTTTGGAGATTCCAAAGTCCTGAAAATTATCTTCTGGCAAAACCACAATGGGTGATATTTAATTCTCAGGAAATGGGGAATTAGTAGGATGAAAGGAAAAAAATATCATTAAATACTTACAAGCGGAATCACAAGGGAGGTTTACTCTCACTTGTAAGTTGTCAATGAATTCATTCATTAAAACAAATATTTTATTGAGGACTGAATGAATGCTCAATGAGAAATGTTCCTACATGGGCTCCATCAGTCAATAAAACAAAAATTCCTGTTCTTGTGGGGCATGTATTCTAATGTGGGTAGAAACAATAAACAGTCACTATGATAAATATGATAAATAAGTACACGATGTAGTAGGTTGGAAAATGATGAATGATATGAAAAAATCAACCAGAAGATGGAGAGCCCACATGGTTTTAAATAAGGGTGGATTCTCTGGTGGTCCAGGGGTTAAGAACCCACCTTCCAATGTAAGGGTCATGGGTTTGATCCCTGATAAAGGAACAAAGATCCCACGTGCCTTGGGGCAACTACACCCACACACAACTGCTGAGACTGAGTGCCACAGCTGAGAGAGCCCTCGCACTGCAACTGTGTCAGCACCGACATACTGAGCTCCTACTGTGTGCTCTGCACTGTTCTAGGCATCCAGGAGATGCTGGAGCCAAGGAAATCAGGTCTTTGCTTTCATGGATATCACAGGGAAGCTTTTGGCTAACATGGCAAATAGATGGGAAAACAATGGAAACAGTGAGAGACCTTATTTTGGGGGGCTCCAAAATCACTGCAGATGGTGACTGCAGCCATGAAATTAAAAGAAAAGCTATGACCAACCTAGACAGCATTTTAAAAAGCAGAGACATTACTTTACCACAAAGGTCCATCTAGTCAAAGCTATGGTTTCTCCAGTAGTCATGTATGCATGTGAGAGTTGGACTATAAAGAAAGCTGAGCACTGAAGAATTGATGCTTTTGAACTGTGGTGTTGGAGAAGACTCTTGAGAGTCCCTTGGACTGCAAGGAGATCCAACCAGTCAATCTTAAAGGAAATCAGTCCTGAATATTCATTGGAAGGACAGATCCTGAAGCTGAAACTCCGGTACCTGATGGGAAGAACTGACTCACTAGAAGAGACCCTGATGCTGGGCAAGATTGAAGGTGGGAGGAGAAGGGGATGACAGAGGATGAGATGGCTGGATGGCATCACTGATACAATGGACATGAGTTACAGTAGGCTCTGGGAGTTGGTGATGGACAGGGAAGCCTGGCATGCTGCAATCCATGGGGTTGCAAAGAGTTGGACACGACTGAGTGACTGAACTGAAAGTGAACTGAAGGTCTGTGAAGGAAATGATGGGAAAGATTAAGCAGAGCAATGGGACTGCTTAAGATGGGGGTGGTCAGGAAAGGTCTTTGAGAAAGTGACATTTGAGAGTCAAGTGATGGGAAGGAGGTAGCCAACCCCAGATGTGGGGTAAGAGCATCGCAGACAGGAAGCAGAAAGGGCAGAGAGCATAAGTCCCTTCTGTTGGCTCCTGGCTCATCAAGCACTGCCCTCCAAAAGAAAAGGAAAGCAGACCAGGGTAGTCATAATCCGGTAAGGGGAACATGGTAAGAGTTAGGGTCAGATGACATCGAGCCTTATAAACCATGGAAAGGAGTTTAGATTTTTTTTTAATAAATAAGTACACGATGTAGTAGGTTGGAAAATGATGAATGATATGAAAAAATCAACCAGAAGATGGAGAGCCCACGTGGTTTTAAATAAGGGTGGATTCTCTGGTGGTCCAGGGGTTAAGAACCCACCTTCCAATGTAAGGGTCATGGGTTTGATCCCTGATAAAGGAACAAAGATCCCACGTGCCTTGGGGCAACTACACCCACACACAACTGCTGAGACTGAGTGCCACAGCTGAGAGAGCCCTCGCACTGCAACTGTGTCAGCACCGACATACTGAGCTCCTACTGTGTGCTCTGCACTGTTCTAGGCATCCAGGAGATGCTGGAGCCAAGGAAATCAGGTCTTTGCTTTCATGGATATCACAGGGAAGCTTTTGGCTAACATGGCAAATAGATGGGAAAACAATGGAAACAGAGAGAGACCTTATTTTGGGGGGCTCCAAAATCACTGCAGATGGTGACTGCAGCCATGAAATTAAAAGAAAAGCTATGACCAACCTAGACAGCATTTTAAAAAGCAGAGACATTACTTTACCACAAAGGTCCATCTAGTCAAAGCTATGGTTTCTCCAGTAGTCATGTATGCATGTGAGAGTTGGACTATAAAGAAAGCTGAGCACTGAAGAATTGATGCTTTTGAACTGTGGTGTTGGAGAAGACTCTTGAGAGTCCCTTGGACTGCAAGGAGATCCAACCAGTCAATCTTAAAGGAAATCAGTCCTGAATATTCATTGGAAGGACAGATCCTGAAGCTGAAACTCCGGTACCTGATGGGAAGAACTGACTCACTAGAAGAGACCCTGATGCTGGGCAAGATTGAAGGTGGGAGGAGAAGGGGATGACAGAGGATGAGATGGCTGGATGGCATCACTGATACAATGGACATGAGTTACAGTAGGCTCTGGGAGTTGGTGATGGACAGGGAAGCCTGGCATGCTGCAATCCATGGGGTTGCAAAGAGTTGGACACGACTGAGTGACTGAACTGAAAGTGAACTGAAGGTCTGTGAAGGAAATGATGGGAAAGATTAAGCAGAGCAATGGGACTGCTTAAGATGGGGGTGGTCAGGAAAGGTCTTTGAGAAAGTGACATTTGAGAGTCAAGTGATGGGAAGGAGGTAGCCAACCCCAGATGTGGGGTAAGAGCATCGCAGACAGGAAGCAGAAAGGGCAGAGAGCATAAGTCCCTTCTGTTGGCTCCTGGCTCATCAAGCACTGCCCTCCAAAAGAAAAGGAAAGCAGACCAGGGTAGTCATAATCCGGTAAGGGGAACATGGTAAGAGTTAGGGTCAGATGACATCGAGCCTTATAAACCATGGAAAGGAGTTTAGATTTTTTTTTTCCCATGGGGGGTATGACAAGATACAGGAGGGATTCAGCAGAGAGAGAACATGATTTGATGGACTTTATGGGATCGTGGAAGGAAATATGGAGACCCATAAGAAGGATGTTGCAATTATCCAGGTAAAAGATGATGGTGCTGGACTCAGGTCGTAGCAGTGCGGATGGGATTAGTGAGCAGACACAGGAAACGCTACAGGCAGCGCATACTCATTATAAACAAACTATGTTCATTTCTCTTCAAATTTGTTTCTTCTCTTGCTTAGAGGTCAGGTGCTGCTCTCCATCCAGAATTGTGGAAGCCGTCTGAAATTCCTCCTCCTCCTTCATTTCCGATACCCGATCAGTCATCCAAGCTGGCAGACTCCATCTAGAATAGGGCCTCTAAAATACGTCCTCTTCTCTGTATCCCTACTTTATCATGTCTCACCCAGACTCCAGATTGATCTCTCTGCCTCTGATTCCTCACCCTGCTTTGACTGATTCTGCAACATGAGGGAGAGTTTTCTGAAGTGGAAATCTGAAGATGCCATTGCGTTTCTGAACTCTACGCAATGGCTCCCATCCCTGCAGGATAAAGACCAAACTTTAGCAGGGCACATGTTTTGCTCTCCAGATGATCCCTTCCCACCTCTCCTGCCTGATTTCTCAGCGAGGTCCTAGCTCTAACTCTAGGTTAACCTGCTGGATGTAGGATCCAGGCTGTTTTCCCCTCTGCCTTGTGAAAAGCCATTTCCTTTGCCTAGGATGCATCCCTTCTAAACCACACACTGAATGAGACCCTGTTTAATCTCAGCTGATCCAGCTTCAGACTCATTCTTTGATCACCCTCTTCCTCTGTGCAGCTGTGACTGTTCCCTCCTGTGCAGACCTGTTACGCTCCATTCATTTTTCTATCATCTCCCATGTAATACTTTAGTGCACTGATTTGAAAAGCTGTTTTTCTTTTAGTGCAGACAGATTCCTCTGCTTCTTACTGCCACCATGTGTTTTATTCATCTCAGTGTCCCTAGCACCGAGCGAAGCTTCTGACGCACATCAAACACAGAGCATAGGCGGGGGTAGGCATGAGCGAAGGTATGAAGGATTTCTCTGCCGCCATATGAATGAAATGTGGAGCAAAAGCAATTGACCTTCCTGTTGAATGGGGGGTGCATCTTGCAACCACAAAGTAAGCAAGACCAAAACCACCCACACTTGCCTTGGTGGGATGGTGTATCAATCAGGGTTCTCTAGAGAAACAATGTGTGTCTCTGTATACATACATATCTACTTCTATAGATATCAGTGGATTTCTATATCAGCTCTCCATACCTTGTGAGAATGCTCAGTCCTGTCTGACTCTTTGCGACCCAATGGACTATAGCCTTCCAGGCTCCTCTGTCCATGGAATTCTCTCGGCAGGAACACTGGAGTGGGTTGCCATTTTCTTCTCCTGGGGATCTTCCCGACCAGGGATCAAACCCACGTCTCCTGCTTGGCAGGTGGATTCTTTAGCACTGAGCCGTGAGAAAAGCCCACCAATAAAGCTGTTACCCACCAAAAGAGAGAGAGAAAAATTTTACCCAAGAACCTGGATTTGTAGTTTCTCTTGAAGAGTTACTAGCTCTAGCAGCATTGGGCCAGTGTCTGGTCACAGGGACGATTATCTGGGGCTGGGTGGTCAGAGAGTCAATTCCTAGGCAGGTTGATAAAAAGTCTGGGGATGAGGAGAGAGGGGTCTGGGGTTCTCAAAGAGGAGATAGGGGTCTGGAATTCTCCAGGAGGAAAGGACAAACTTTTTTTTTCTTTACATTCCTTAGTCTTGTCACATTAAAACAGTTTTTTTTCTTTAAGCTGGGAACTGATGATTAATAACAAACAACTTAGTTTAAACTCTGTACTAAGGATTATATAACAACAATGTATCCTGCTTGAGGACAGTTTCTCCTTCCTGAAAACCTTCTGACTAATCCTGATTTCTTAGAACGTATATTATGGGAGTGGGCCTGGTAGGATCTTTCTATTGTTGAGTTCTAATCCTGTTATACTAAAATGTAAACTGTGGGAGTGGGTCTGGTAAAATTTTTACAACCTTGAGACATTCTTTTGATTTACTGTAATAACTAAATTAAAAAGTATGTAATTCCCTTCCTTGCTAACTCTAGCAAGGGGGGCGTTCTCCATCCCCCTGCTGCTGTTTATGTCAGAAATTTTCTTTGTCCCTTTTCACTGTAATAAAACTTCTGCCACACAAGAGCCTTGAGTGGTCAAGCCTGGTCTCTGGTCCCGAAACTAAATCTTCAGATATCATGAATCAGACATCGTTCACCGTAAGCTATCAGTGGTGGCTTCCCCCCTTTAGTGGAGAGCTTCTGCTCAGTTTTATAGAAAGCCCTCCATGTTTTCCCTCTTAAAAGAAGTTACATGCTGGTTGCCATTTATTGTTGAGCTAATGCTGATGTTTTTCTTTTCATAGAGGTAAATATCCCTGCAGACATGGTTTTATTACAAGAGAGACAACAAAAGCTGCCTTGGGAGAATTGTGCACACACGTGACCTCTACATCCCCGCTCCCCAACCGCTCATCTCACCATGCTCCCTGCCACCACTGAGTCTCTGGTCCTCAGCAAGGCAGACTCTAATGGAGCCAGGCAACCATGCAACATGCCAGCAACAGGGCAGGGAAGATAGAAGGATCTGGACGGGCTCCAAGAGGACTAGGGATGCTCTCCTATCTCATGCCTCTCACTGTCAGAATTCCTCATGTCCCACAAATAACCAGGACTGAACGCAGAAGCTGGTCTTGTTTCAGGAGTGCCCGTCTGCTGCTGCATTTCAGTAGAGGACTGAGCTCTTCCGAGCTCCTGTCCTCTGCGGGCTGTCCTCTGTGTGGGCTGTTCCGAAGCAAAAGAGAAGATTACCAGCTGATGAGGTTTTGTGGGGCCAAAATGCTTACAGGAATGGGGGGTTCAGGGGTGGTCAGTCCTGGGTATATTCATGGCATCCCCATAGAGCTACACTGGATGTTAGTCTCTTCACGGCTTTATATGTGAAGTTCAAGACCATCCATCCTCAGGCACAATCCACTCTAAGAATATACACATGTGATCATATCTTTGGGACTATTTTTTTTTTCCTTCTTTTTTCCCAGTGACTTGTTCTCTTCGGCCCTGTATTATCTGGTGATCGAGAGAAGATGCTGAGTCTGACTCAGAGGGGGCTTCATGCCCTGCCCCCCCTTAGCCTACTTCCTCTTTCCTATAAAAATCTCCTTTGGTTGTTTCCTCAGAAATGTTTCATGCATTAAATTCGGTTGAAAAACAGGACAAGCGTTTGGGCAAAGCCAGGAGGCGGGAGTGTGTACTTCTGCTTCAGGTGACCTGAGCTGACCCAAGGCTGATCCCCACAGGAGAAGAGAGGGGACTAATTTGCTAAACAAAGCAAACAGAACCTGGGTGGAAATTATTTCACAGAACCTCAAGTCTAACACCAATGAACGCGAGCCGGGTTGAATCTGGGCTGAACTTGTTTATTTTCTAAAACTACAGAATCGTCTTGGAATTGAACTTGAAGTTGATCAGGTTAAAATTCCCACTTCTACCTCCAGAGAGAGAAGATGCAGGAGCTTGTTGACATTGCCACAAGGAAAGGACCAGAGGATACGCAGAGCATGGAGGAGGGTAGAGGAAAAAGCGTTTCTAAGGTTTCAGGAAAAGACAGTTTCTATTATCTGTCAGCATTAGGACAAAGCGTATAGCAGGACAGAAAAAAGAATCGCGTTTTCAATCAAAAGAGCATTTAAAACAAACAAAGGAGGACTTCCCTGGTGGTCCAGTGGTTAAGAATCCGCCTGCCAATGCAGGGGACATGGGTTTGATCCCTGATCCAGGAAGATCCCACATGCCATGGGACAAGTAACCCCCTGCGCCAAACAGCTGAGCCCACGTGCTGCAACTACTGAATCCCGTGTACCTAGAGCCTGTCCTCTGCAACAAGAGAAGGCACTGCAGCTTATGCTCTGCACCTTGAGAGTAGCCCCTGCTTGCTACAACTAGAGAAAGCCTGTCAGCAACGAAGACCCAGCAAAGCCAACCTAAACAAATAAATAAAAGGAACTGATGAAGACAAGTCATCATCACATTGCAAATTCTTGATGAATTTCTCCACCTAGAAAGTCAAGCTTTTCCCCGTAGTCATTTCCAAATACACCAACAACTGGGAATTTAGTATGTACAGCATTCTAAGTTTACTTCTCAAAATCGGTTGGTTTAAGATTTCCCAAAGGAATGCTTACAGTTTCTTTCTATCTATCTATCTATCTAAAAGAAAGTGAAAGTTGCTCAGTTGTCTTTGCCACCCCATGGACTATACAGTCCATGGAATTCTCCAGGCCAGAATAATGGAGTGGGTAGCCTTTCCCTTTGCCAGGGGATCTTCCCAAACCTGGGATCAAACCCAGGTCTCCTGCATTGCAGATGGGTTTTTTACCAGCTGAGCCATCAGAGAAGCCCGAGAGTACTGGAGTGGGTTGCCATACCCTCCTCCAGGGGATCTTCCTGACCCAGGAATCCAACCAGGGTCTGCTGCACTGCAGGTGGATTCTTTACCAACTGAGCTATCAGGGAAGCCCACCTGTCTATCTATCTATCTATCTATCTGTCTGTCTGTCTATCTATCCATCTAATCACTCCACATTGCTGAACTTAAGCAACTTCGCTCTGAAGTAGAAAGCATAGGGGGTTTCCCAGGTGGCTCTAGTGGTAAAGAACCTGCCTGCCAATGCAGGAAACATGAGACACAGGTTCGATTACTGGGTCAGGAAGGTCCCCTGGAGGAGGGCATAGCAACCCCCTCCAGTATTCTTGCTTGGAGAATCCCAGGGACAGAGGAGCCTGGCAAGCTACAGTCTATGGTTGCAAAGAGTTAGACGCTACTGAAGCGACTTAGTATGCAGCCATGCATAGACTAAAACAATCCAGAGGCCCTGGAAATGTGTTCTAATAAAGAGATTTTCCTCTGACAACACCATGAAAAACCTCTCAGTGGAGTTGCCACTAGAAATGCTCAGACTTGTGGAGGGTTGCATTAAAAAGTCAAGATTAGGCGTTAAGCCTGACTCCCATCAACAGCAGGGTTCAGAGAGGCTTGAAGTCTGCAAAAAGCCAGACCCTTCTGTAGGGTCTTGAGGAGCTGCTGGGAGCCCCTTGGAGGGGCAGGGAGTAAGTCCAAGGGGGTTCTGCTTGTTCCTCTATTCAGAGTGCAGAAACATCTGCATACCTGAAGTCCAGGTGAGCCAAAGGCCCCTGTCTGGTGCACCTCTGGCTTAAGTCCTGCTTGTCAAGCCTGATTTGGGCAGTTGTGTTTTGTAGCCACATTCAGGAACGGTCTGGGTGCACCTGCCTGTGGCTCAGCTTCACCTGCTCTACTGGGGCCAGACTCCAACCTTCATTGCTCCCAGGCCTCTGCATATGGTCATGCTCCACTAGAAGGGGTCCAGGAATCTCCTGTGCAGCAAAGGGGTCTGCTTCCTCCCTGCCCCATCCTTTTTGTGATCATCCACCCCATCCCTCTGCTGGCTGCACTGTTACTGCCTCCCCACCTCCTGAAAAAGGCCTCTCCCTTTTGTCTCCTCCTTCCTCACAAATTGTCTTCATCTGTGATGAGCATCCTGGTGAAGCCTGGAGCCAAACAGCCTGAGTCCAAGCTTGGGCACATGCCCCCGGTTCCTCATTTATAACACAGGACCTTCCTAAGGGTACATTAGGAAGGCGAAGTGAGTGATGGGTCTAAGTGCTCAGGACAGTGATGGGACCAGCAAGACCATGAAGGGTTAGTGTACACTCATCATTACTTGCTAAACTGCAACAGCAATTACAAATTCATTGCAAAAGGGCAACTTCATTTCTTTACAATTGATTTTGCATGATATTAGTATCCTTTTTCTTTTTGGCTGCACAGTGCAGCATGTGGGAATCTATGTTCTTAGACCAGGGATCAAACCTACTCTCCTTGCATTGGAAGTGTGGAATCTTAACCACTGGATGGCCATGGAAGTCTTAGTATAACATTAGTTCAACCCATCCATTCTGAAGGAGATCAACCCTGGGATTTCTTTGGAAGGAATGATGCTAAAGCTGAAACTCCAGTACTTTGGCCACCTCATGCGAAGAGTTGACTCATCGGAAAAGACTCTGATGCTGGGAGGGATTGGGGGCAGGAGGAGAAGGGGACGACAGAGGATGAGATGGCTGGATGGCATCATGGACTCGATGGACATGAGTCTGAGTGAACTCCGAGAGATGGTGATGGACAGGGAGGCCTGGTGTGCTGTGATTCATGAGGTCGCAAAGAGTCGGACACAACTGAGCAACTGAACTGAACTGAACTGAACTGATGAAGGTTCAGAATTTATTAAAACAATGTTTATTCTCAGCAGCACTATTTACATTGGCCAAGACATGGAAGCAACCTAAAGGTCCATCAACAGATGAATGGATAAAGAAGATGTGGTACTTATACACAATGGAATATTGGTGGTTTAATCACCAAGTAATGTCTGACTCTGTGCGACCCCATGGATTATAGCCCACCAGGCTCCTCTGTCCATAGGATTTTCTGGAGAAGAATACTGGAGTGGGTTGCCATTTCCTTCTTCATAATGGAGTACTGAAGTGAAGTGAAGCCTGGAGAAGGAAATGGCAACCCACTCCAGTACTCTTGCCTAGAAAATCCCATGGATGGAGCAGCCTGGTGCAGGCTACTGTCCATGGGGTCCATAGGATTTTCTGGAGAAGAATACTGGAGTGGGTTGCCATTTCCTTCTCCATAATGGAATATTACTTAGCCATAAAAAGGAATAAAATAATGCCATTTGAAGCCACATGGGGGGACCTAACGATTATTATACTAAGTGAAGTAAGCCAGACAGAGAAAGACAAATATATGATATCACTTATATGTGAAATCTAAGATATTATACAAATGAACTTATTTGCAAAACAGAAATAGACTCACAGACATTGAAAACAAACATGGTCACCAAAGTGAGGGTGGGGGATAAATCAGGAGTACAGGATTAACATATACACACTACTGTATAGGAAACAGATAATCAACAAGGCCTTGCTGTATAGCACAGGGAACCATATTCACTATCTTGTAATAAACTAAAATGGAAAAGAATCTGAAAAAAATACAAACACATACATATATATATGTATATACATGAATAAAAGAATCACTTAACTGTACCCCTGAAACACTTTAAATCAACTATACTTAAATTTAAATTTTTAAAAAGTGAATAATACATTTTAGATATCATATTTTTATGAGTTATAAAAATCTGTGGTAAATCATACCTTTCTAACATGACACGTGTCAATTTTATATAAATAATTAGCTGACTACAGGCTCTCCTACTTCTTTATTATTATTTTTTTTAATTTTTACTTTATTTTACTTTACAATACCATATTGGTTTTGCATTCTAACACCACACACAAAAATAAACTCAAAATGGATTAAAGATCTAAATGTAAGACCAGAAACTATAAAACTCCTAGAGGAGAACATAGGCAAAACACTTTCCAACATAAATCACAGCAGGATCCTCTATGATCCACCTCCCAGAATACTGGAAATAAAAGCAAAAATAAACAAATGGGATCTAATTAAAATTAAAAGCTTCTGCACAACAAAGGAAACTATAAGCAAGGTAAAAAGACAGCCTTCTGAATGGGAGAAAACAATAGCAAATGAAGCAATTGACAAACAACTAATCTCAAAAATATACAAGCAACTCATGCAGCTCAATTCCAGAAAAATAAATGACCCAATCAAAAAATGGGCCAAAGAACTAAACAGACATTTCTTCAAAGATGTACGGATGGCTAACAAACACATGAAAAGATGCTCAACATCACTCTCCTACTTCTTTAGACCTGAGTCGCCTCCACCCAGAGAACTTCTTTGTCAGTACACACCTAGACTCCCTTGCACTTAGGTAAGACTACGTGACTGCGTTCCAGCCAATGACAGGAGAGCAGAGGCACATCGTGCTTAGGCCTAGCCATCAATCATTGTGCGTGATTCGCCACGCTCTCCGAAGCTCCACCAGATGGCGCTAGAGGAACCTCAGGGGATGGAGAAGCCACTAGATGGAAGGCGCTCCGATCCCTGAATCACCACGTGGAGGATGACAACCAATGCCAAGACTGTAGAAAGGAAAGTAAACTCTGATTGTGTTAGGCTTCTTAAATATGGAGCTTTATTTGCTACAGCAGCAAGCCTTACTGTAACAGATACAGATGGAGAAGGAGAGATGGGAGAATACTATTAATAAGTGAGTAGCGTCAAGGTTCAAGCTTCAAGCTGCAAGAAGATTCAACCAGTCCATCCTAAAGGAAATCAGTCTTGAATATTCATTGGAAGGACTGATGCTGAAGCTGAAACTCCAATACTTTGGCCACCTGATGCGAAGAACTGACTCACTGGAAAAGACCCTGATGCTGGGGAAGATTGAAGGTGGGAGGAGAAAGGGACGACAGAGGATGAGATGGTTGGATGGCATCACCGACTCTATGGACATGAATTTGAGCAAGCTCCAGGAGTCAATGATGGACAGGGACGCCTGGCGTGCTGCAGTCCATGGGGTCACAAAGACTCGGACACAATGGAGTGACTCAACTGAGTTTCAAGGTTTTGGAAAATGGGGCTGGAGGAATTTAGGCAAGGGTGTCAGGGATGTGATGGTGGTGATGGAAGGGTGAGCAGGGAGAAATTGGAGTGAAAGTCTCAGACTGTATTACTTAAAAGGTATTTTAAATTTAGCTTAGGTTATAAACCTCTATCATAATCATGAAACCAGAACTTTTAATTTAAAAAATATATATATTTATTTGGCTGCCTTGTGTCTTAGTTATGACACATGAGATCTTCAATCTTTGAGGCAGCAAACAGGATCTTTAGCTGTGGCATGTGGGATCTAGTTCCCTGACCAGGAATTGAACCTGGGCCCCCTGCATTTGGGATTGTGGTCTTAGCCACTGGACCACCAGGGAAGTGCCCAGAACCTTTACTTTTTTAAAAATACTAATAAAGTCAGCTATACAAAGTGGAGGTTTCTTTTTTGTACCACTGCATCCTTACAGGTAGAATGATGACCTATAGTTCTGGCATTCTAGGAAGTGACGATGAATCATTGGATGACACTGGGGCCTTACCCGTGTCTTTTTCTATAGAATCATACTTTTAATGAGTACACAACAGAGCCATCTCCCATTTCTGTGAAGAGGGCTACCCACGCTTATTGAAGAAGGTAACAGTTTCTCCACTTTAATGCAATCGTATGTCAACGCGGCGTTGTCTGATCCCTTGTCTACCACCTTCACTGCTTGTTATTCTTCCCACGTACCACCTGTATTATCGTTTACTAATATGTTTCTTTACATCTTCTTTATACCAACAACTTTTTAAATTTAGTCTGGTCCCAAGGAAGAATATCCGTAAAATCACAGTTGGATGTCCCAGGCATATGTTAGCCTAGTAAACATTAAAATAAATAGAAACTGCTAATATAGAAAGTGTTCTTCTCACCCTCTAGAAAAATGTTATATATTCTACCTTAGAAAACACTGCATGAAAGGATCCAGGACGTGAATTTTCCTTAAACTGAACAGCTCAGTGTGTGAACCCCAGAGGCCTTCCAGAATCACTACCGTGTTCCTTCCAAGTCTAACCTCAGGGGTGACTTTTCCTTTGGAAATGGCATTCAATTATAGATTGCTATTCAGTGAGGGACTGCTTTCCGGCTCTGAGCCACAGAAAACACATCAGTGCTCATGGTTCAGTTTCTCTGAGCTCAGAATTCTTGCCCTAAATATCAGATGCACCCCACCCAGTGCAGCAAGCACAGCCCCTTGGCTCCCATTTGGGGTCATTGCACACCCTGGTTTGCCCAGGACAAGTCAGCTTTACATCTTTCATCATGAATACCATCTCCCTCCATTCTCAAAAGTGGCCCAATGTAAGAAATATACTAAATTACATTCTACCTATTAGCTGTCCCGATTACACTATTCCTTCAGCATCTGAAATATCAAACACAGCGTGGCTATATTGTTTGAACTTTACATCTCCTCCTGCCCCCATGAACCTGCTTTTCAGTATTTTGGTGAATGGAAACACTGTCCCCCAATATGCTCCAGTTAGCCATGGCTGGTCATCGAGGGGATTGGGATTGCAGAATAAAGGGTTGTTTCATTGTGGGAGGATAGTGTTTCTGAGAGGAAAATCTCTCTGGTCCTCAGGCCCCCAGGAGAGAGGAGAGGAAAGTCCTTGAGAGGTTACTGTCCATCAAACCATCAGAAGGAAGCCCCCCAGACACCTATAGCATTTCGAAGCATCCAAACTATTCCCCTTCACAATGTCAGAGGCTGGTGACCCATACTCTGAAAGTGTAGGAGCCCTGAACCAACAAAGTGTCTGATACTGCTTGGAGATAATTAAAGTGAGCCTAAAAGTGTGGTTTGAGGTGAAAACCTCAGGTCTCCAACTGCTGAGAAGTAAGGGAGAGGGTTCCTGCTCAGGCTTTGGCATTAAAGCCAAGAGATTAGGTGATGGTGGGGGTGAGCTTGCAAGAGGNTGAAAGTGAGCCTAAAAGGGTGGTTTGAGGTGAAAACCTCAGGTCTCCAACTGCTGAGAAGTAAGGGAGAGGGTTCCTGCTCAGGCTTTGGCACTAAAACCAAGAGATTAGGTGATGGTAGGGGTGAGCTTGCAAGAAGCAAGAGGGACATGCAAAGGAATATGGCACAGGGCCACCACGCACTCCTGCAAAGTGTAGCTGGATATGAAGGGCTGGGCTGGGCTGACCCAGTCCCCGCTACTGATGGATAAAACATGTGATGTTCAGTCTGAAGGAAGGTGTGCATGGCCATCGCAAGCCACAGGAGACCATGTTTGGTTTCTCTCTCTCCTGTTGTGTCACCTTTAAGCCAGAGATGTTCGTTAGGAGAAAAGGGTGTACGTGACACTTTGTCGTCTAAATATCCAGAGAAGCACCTCAGGTTGCCTGAGACATTGGCAAGGTAGCCTGGGTTGGGCAGGACAACGTGCCCCCAAGGATGTCAACACCCTGCTTCCTATAAACTGTGCACATATTGGGTTGCATGACAGAGGTTGTAGATGGAACCAAGTCTGTGATCAGCCGACTGTGAGACACAAAGACCATCCTGGGTGATTCAGGAGGGCCCAGCGTAGCCAGGGGGCCCTTGGAAGTGGAGGACAGAGGCAGAAAAGGAGAATCAGAGCGAGCACAGAGATGCAACTCTGCTGACTTCACCGATGGAGGGAGGAAAGGGCCACAGACAAGGAGATGAGGGTGGTCTTTAGTTACTTTCTTAAAGGCAAATTTTCAGTTTCAAGTGGGAACACCTTTGAAGTATTAGCCAATATGCCTCCTGCTTTGAATATTTAGACACACCTTCCCTAAGAATACTGAAAAGTAAAACAAGCAGAAAGAACCCTTTTAAAAATCTAGGATTTGCCTAAAGCAGACTTTACAAGCCTAGTAGGATTCTGTCCCTAAGAAAAGGACTGAATTTCATCTGTCCTTAGACTGTTCTCGCCTTCTCTCTGTAACATCACCGAAATCAGGATGCGCTTCACAATCAACAGTGTCAGCCTTGGGTCACGTTTTACCTCCAGTATTTTTCTTTCTTAGAGGTATTTGAAATCAGTGTGAAAATCAACGATGGATTAAGTCAGATGAAATATGAAAATGGATTTATTCTTTCATTTTTATAAGCATCATGAAGCCTTATTTCAGTTTATTGTACTTTATTACTTTGTTATTACAGCTATCATAATCCTTCCTGTTTTTATGCGTTTTGTTTTCACAGAGACAAAAAAACAGAATCACCCCTGGTTTCAATATTAGACCTGTTTTTTGCTGTCTTTCCCCTCCTTGCTTTAATGAGATGTACTCAACATGTAACATTGTGTAAGTTTAAGGCATACAACCGTGATGATTTGACACATGATCCCACATGCCACAACTAAGATCCTGACTTAGCCAAAAATTAAGATTAATTGATTAAAAAAGATGAAACTTTCTATAGGATATAGATAGATTATATATATAGAATATATATATGTAAATATGTATCTGTAAATAAACAATATGCAAACAGGATATTTACATATATATCCTATTTTTCACCTCCATGGAGAAAACTATATATGTGAAACTACATATACATGAAAGTATAGATATAGGATATATATCTGCCTACACATGGGTGTGTGCTATGTTGCTTCAGTCATGTGACTTTTGTGACCTTACGAATTTTAGCCCACCAGGCTCCTGTTCAAGGAATTCTCCAGGCAGGAACCCTGGAGTGGGTTGCCATGCCCTCCTTCAGGGGATCTTCCCGACTCAGGGATCGAACCCAGATCTCTTATGTCTCCTGAATTGGCAGGTGGGCTCTTTACTGCCAGTGCCCCCTGGGAAGCCCATATCTGCTTATATATGAAACTATATATTATAGGTTGTATCAGCTATAAAATTTATAAGAAAACATCTCCTACTTTACTCCTCTGTAAATTATATGAAATTATATTATGAAGAAATATGTATAAGATATAGGGGATATAGTATATATACGTGAAAATAGGATTTTCTTTTTTCCTCTTGTAATCATGAGGGCAGGACTTTGTTTTGCTCACTCCTGAATCTACAGCTCCTGAAAACCATCCCTTCTGTGCATCAAAAACTCAGTAATTATTTGCTGAATGATTTATGTTTATAATTAAGCTCTTCATTAGACTAGTTATAAGCCTTTCGGTGCAGTTTTAATTTTGAATACCATATGGTAGCCTCCACAATATTTTCTGAACTTTGGGCCTCTAGAGTCTTAATCTGACTCTGGAAAAAAAAAAGATATGTCCTTGGAGAGTGGTGGCCTGAATGCTCACCTCTGGTTTTCTTCAATACCTGGGCATTACCTTGGCTGGCCTCTGCTATTTCTTATGGACTGAGCTATGCCCAGACTGGAGAGGCCTGGGACCTGGGATGGATCTCTGAACACTCCAGCCAGATCAGAGTTGCTCAGAGACTTGAGGGTCCAAAGAAGTCTGCATGTGGGATCTGAAACTACGCTGATTCTACTCCTTGACTGTGACCACTGCCTCCAAACTGAGAACTCCGACTCACTAGTTTTACTTGCAAGGGCCCCAAGCTGGGTTTTTGTTTCAGTCACAAACACTCATTATGCTCCTGGCATTTTCTCTCCTCTTCTTGGATCAAAGATCATTCCCTCGGGGAAAAGCCAGCAGAAGCTTCTGTAACTCACCCTAAAATTAAAGTCAAGGCTCTGTGTCAAGTTCTTATAAGGCAGAAACCCTCAGTGCCAGGCCTGGAAAGACAAATAATGGAAAAAAACAAAAAACAAACTCCACAACTTTTGGCTAAGTATAATGTCAAATGTAGATTTTGTATGTACATTTTTGCCATCAAACCCCACCTCTATTAATTTTAACTCTGTAGAAGCAGAAGGTAAAGATATATTGATGGGTTGGTACTAATTATCTCCTGCTATCTTCATTGATGAGAGTTTCTGATGTGAGTTGGGGTTTGAATCACAGCAGTGTGTTGTACACTCACATCCATTTTAGATGTGATGTGCGAGCTGCTAGCTGCATGCCTCATTTTACTAGCAATGGAGGTTTGACTCCTAAATCAGCATGCAAAACACCATCGTTCTTATGTTGGGTTTCAAAAGAAAAGTGCAATGGCTCTTTGCCAACAACACGCACCCTGTGCAGGACAGCGTTTAAATGTCTGAGCATTGACTCAGAGGATTTAAAAGGGCTTGGGACCTATAACTCATGCCTTAATGCACCTGTTGTCAATATGTTTTCCTTCTTCATATAACAATGTACTTGTAGTCACAAAATTGTAAGTCAAAGTAATAATTTCTATCACAGAAATGGAGGGAGGTTGAGCCGGGATGTCAGAGAGGGAAGACACAGGGTCAGTGTCTCCCCACACCTAGGACACTCACCAGATGCTGGTGGGGGACCTCTGACAACCAGGTGGGCAGGAAGAGCCCCTGAGTGACCAGCACTATTTACAATAGCCAGGGCATGGAAGCAGCCTAGATGTCCACCGACAGATGAATGAAGGAAGATGTACACAGGGTCAGTGTCTCCCCACACCTAGGACACTCACCAGATGCTGGTGGGGGACCTCTGACAACCAGGTGGGCAGGAGGAGCCCCTGAGTGACCAGCACTATTTACAACAGCCAGGGCATGGAAGCAGCCTAGATGTCCACGGACAGATGAATGAATGAAGAAGATGCGGTACCTGTATACAATGGAATATTACTCGGTCATAAAAAGGAGTGAAATTGAGTCCGTTGAAGTGATGTGGCTGAATCTAGAGCCTGCCATACAGAGTTAAATAAGTCAAAAAGAGAAAAATAAATATTGTATATATATTATTGCATACATATGGAATCTAGAAAAATGGTACTAATGAACCTATTTGTAGGGCAGGAAAAGAGGCACAGACAGAGACAATGGACTTGTGGACATGGTGAGGGGGAAGAGAAAGGGTGGTGAACTGAGAGAGCAGCATTCAGACATACACACTACCATGAGTAAAACAGATCGCAGGTGGGGAGCGGCTGTCGAGCGCAGGATCTCAGCGCAGTGCCCTGCGATGACCCAGAGCGGAGAGGTGGGAGGATGGAAGGCAGGCTCAAGAGCGAGGGGATATGGCTGATTCACGGTGTTGTTTGGCACAAGCTGACACAATAGGCAGGAAGAGCCCCTGAGTGACCAGCACTATTTACAATAGCCAGGGCATGGAAGCAGCCTAGATGTCCACCGACAGATGAATGAAGGAAGATGCGGTACATATATACAATGGAATATTACTCGGTCATAAAAAGGAATGAAATTGAGTCCGTTGAAGTGATGTGGATGAATCTAGAGCCTGCCATACAGAGTTAAATAAGTTAAAAAGAAAAAAATAAATATTGCATATGTATTATTGCATACATATGGAATCTAGAAAAATGGTACTAATGAACCTATTTGTAGGGCAGGAATAGAGGCACAGACACAGACAATGGACTTGTGGACATGGTGAGGGGGAAGAGAAAGGGTGGTGAATTGAGAGAGCAGCATTCACATATACACACTACCACGAGTAAAACAGATCGCAGGTGGGGAGCGGCTGTCGAGCGCAGGCGCTCAGCACAGTGCCCTGCAATGACCCAGAGCGGAGGGGTGGGAGGATGGAAGGCAGGCTCAAGAGCGAGGGGATATGGCTGATTCACGGTGTTGTTTGGCACAAGCTGACACAATGTTGTAGAGCAATTATATTCCAACTAAAAATAGAAAGAAAAATGGAGGGGAATTAGTTACTCTCACCCTTACAGGCATTTTAGAATCCTGGAAGGTACTATGCCTGCGATCTGGGCTTCTGCCTGACCAGGCAGTGCTCATCAAGAAACCTTTAGCTCATAATGAACATCTGGCTCCAGGTGTAGACAGATGATCCCTCTTGGCATCCAGCAAACAATACATGCAAAACCCAAATTTCATCAAGTATGTGTGTTTGCAAAAAGACACTGTAACAGAAAATGCTATGGCAAGGGAATGGAGAGGATCTGATACTTTGTGCCTCACTGGATGTTTATCAATGCTCAATACAAATCTGGGTTTATTCTACCATTGATTCATTCCACAAACATTTATTTATTAAGAAACTGCTACATGCCAGACTCTCAGTTAAGCCCAGGAAGACAGAAATAAGTCAGAAAAGTCCCCAACCTAGAATGTCTCCAAACCTAACATGTAAGTAACTGAGGATAACCACATTCCTCACAGTCACATCTTACCTAAGAGTTAAAGTCTAAAGAAAGGTGCATCCACCTAAAGTGAAAATTACTCTTGAAAATCTTTTAAATTGGGGTTTTTTTTGGACCACAAATGTATTGCTTGACTTCTAACATCTGACTTCTGTCATTTTGATCTTTAGCATCTTGGAAGTAACAGTGTACAATTCTCCTGCACAGTCTAATTGCCTACCCAGTATCTGAGAAAGAACGCTCAGCCCCTGGCTTCTTGTTACCATTTAAGCTGCCAAAGAATCCTAATTAGCTGTCACAGTTCCTCCTTCATGCAGAAAACAGAAAATATGGGAGTAGCAACGGAGCTGGATCCCTTTCTTTCTGACCTTGCCTTTACAGCCGAGATAGTATTCTCTCTATAGCCACTCTCATATCTTTACTGTTTTCTGAGTCAAACTAACAGAGCCACTTAAATACAATTCTGCAAGTTGTCCATCAACTCATTATCCATCATCAGTTGGAACTCCTGCATGTTTTCTCTTGGTCCTGGAGAAAATTTCCACCCACCATCCTTTAAATGACCTTGCCTTTTCATATAAAGGCTAGGAGAAATTCTGCTACACAAATGAATATATAGGTGTCTCCTCACTTCAAAGAGGAGAATGCTGAGCTGGGTTACTTGCTGATTTTTTCCTTCTGTAGGGAAGTTTCTCTTGGATATCAGAATCTTCCATGTCATAATCAAGATAGATGGAGCTCTTCTGCTTTATCCACTTTGTGACTCCATAGATTAGACCCTTCCTTTCAACAGTTATTGACAAAGCAGCAGGCATTGTTCTAGGCATTGGAAAATCATCAATGGTCAAACCAAGAAGGTCTTGGCCTCATAAAGGTGGACAGTGAATAGATGAACAAGGTTATGGTGATTAAGTTCCAGGAAGAAAAATAAACCAGGGAAGTGGGGGGTGGAGAGTTGGGGAGTGATGGAGTTGACTTATTACCCTGTGAACTCGGGTCTTTGGAGCTAAGATCTGAAGGAAGTGAAGGGGTGAGCTGTGTGTGGATCGGTAGAAGAGACAGCAGATGTTTGAAGGTCTTAGGCGGGAGCATGCCTGCAAGGTCTCTGCAATCTTCAGAAGGCAGACTGGCTGAAGGGAGAGGCAGGAAATGAGGTCAGGTGGTGAAGATCCACTGGGTAGGATGGGGAGATTGGATGGTCTTAGTGGCAACTGTAAGGCATTTTAGGTTTTATTTTGAGAAAATGGAGAAGCCACAGGACAATTTTGAGTGGAGGAGTGATGTGATGTGTCTCACATTTCTAAAGGAATACTTTCACTGATGAGAATAGTTTTGGGGGTAGTTTTGGAGAGTAGTTTTAGGACAAAATCAAGAGCAGTAACATGCTTGAGGAAGTTGTGGAAAGTTCATTTTACCTTCTAATCTTGACCCCACTTATTAAGTTCTAAATGAAACTTGAAAAGATTTTGTGCAGATACTCCTGAGGTTAAGACTGTAGCTCAGAGGCGAATCCCTACTAATAAAGCAAATATACAACTGATCAAAGTGGCTCTGATACATTGCTTTCTCAGCACAGTGCAGAATCAAATTTGTCATAAGAATGTTATATCCATCTTACAACTGAAGAAACTGAGGAAAGGGAAGTTTAAATATCCAGACTTGATCTCATTTATAAAGAGCTAGGATTTAAATCCAGACAGTCTGACACGAGAGCCCAGACTCTTAAGCACCATGTGCCCACCATGTGTCCACCATGCAATAATCACACAGGATGTGGCACTGGCTGCACCTTTAGACAGGATATAAGCTGCTCAGTTTGCTGCAGTCTCTAGTACTTCCTATCTCCTTTACACGTTTAAGTTATTGTGTGGATCCTGTTTTCTGGGGTGATGATCCTTGGTCTAAATGTTTTCTGAGATCCTTTGTGTAATTCTAGGTCAAAGATGATGAAGAGGTTTCATCTCTTAAATCCATGATTGATGGTGTTGAGAAGAGTTCCAGGAATGTCTGAACATAATAGAAAGATGTGCTATATTTGACTGGTGATGCTGAGTATTTTGTATGAGGTATGTTTGCTGATGCTGCTTTTGGCTAACCCAGTATGGAAGGCAAGGTTGGTTTGTCCCCTCTGACCCAATCTATCCCATTTCCCCAAAAGGCAGAATCTCTCCTTGTCCTGATTTTGACTACCAAATAGCAAAGTTGATTTAAGCAAGTTCATTCTGACAAAATTTTCAGGAAGGGATATATATATATATGTAGTCTCTCCCAGAAGTATGTTCAGTTTGACAAAGGAGTGTAGGGAGAATGAATGGTTAGTGCAATAGTATGATGTCTTGTTGGAGGGATTGCAAGCATCCATGTGTGGAGGAGTTATTTTTGGCTGGGAGTATGGGCTTTCCATGTGCCATGGTAAATGATCACTCAGAAGGAAAGCCTGATCAGAGTCCTTGAACAGAGGTGGGCAAATATTTTCTGTAAAGAAATGGATGGTAAGCATTTTTGGCTTTGCGGACTGTGCGACTGCTCTCACAGCTACTTAAGTCTGCCACAGCAGTGCTAAAGCAGCACTGATAAATGGATGGTATATTCCCAACTTGTTACCATGGCAGCCATAGTCTGCCAACCCATATCCTGAATGATGAGTGATAGAAGCAAAAGCAAAACAGGCCTTGGAAATGGGTATCATGGATCTTGGTTTCTGATGATGTGTTAAAATTCTGCGCATTCATTTTCCAAGAGAACTTTGCAGGCAGAAATCTTGCCCTAGCCCACTCCCAACAAAATCCATTTAGAAATACAAAAATCCAACCAGATTTAATCCAATCTTAGAAAATCCTGAGCATGTACAATTTTAAACATGTGGTTTCTTTAGAGAATATCTCAGGGTGGTACGGAGTAACTTCAGTTTCCTAGATACCTTTAATCTCTCAGCAAAGGGAAGCCAATATTCAATAATTAATGCTTTAGTATCTTATTTCATTTGGAAATGACCTACCCATTTAAAAAACTCCCCCCGCCAAATCTCCCCAAATACAAACCAAAAAACTGTGTGTTCACAGCAGCCAATTGACAAAAGGCTGAAGCAACCCAAGTTCCCACTGATGGATGAATGGATAAATGGTCTGTCCATACGATGGAATATGACTCAACCTTGAAAAGGAAGGAGATTCCGACCCATGCAAAAACATGCATGAACCTTGAGGATGTTACAGTCAGTGAAATAAGCCAGACACAGAGGACAAATACTGTATGACTAATACGTGGCACCTAGAGTGGTCAAATTCACAAAGACAGAAAGTAGAATAGAGGCTACCAGGGGCAGAGGGAATTAGTGCTTAATTGGGACTTAGTGTTTAAATGGGTACCAAATTTCAGCTTTGCAAGAAGAAAAGAGTTCTGGAGATGGATGGTGGTGACGGTTGCTCAACAATGTGAATGTACTTGACAATACTGCCCTGTATACTTTGGAATCATTAAGATGGTAATCTTATATGTATTTTGTCACAGTTTAAACAAAAAACCTCCGGGTGCCTCAATATTCTTATCTGAAACATAAGATAAAAATAACACTATTTCTTGGGGTCATTGTGAGGATCAAAGAAATGCTACCTGCTGTGTAAAGAACACCCAGGATACATGAAAACATTGCTATTTCTATTTTATTATAATACTCCTCATGTTTAACCTGGACCAGGAGTCAAGACCTACTGACAACTCTGAAATGATACTTTCTATATTAGAAACTGGCAAGTGGATAGAAAGGAAGAGAATCTGGGTCTAAACACTGGGTCCAGGTTTGAGGAACAGAAATACTGTTTTCTCTAAATGGAAACATTTACTCTCAATCAAGCAATAAAAATGTTCTGACACTAGTAAGTCAACTTCAGGGAAGGAACACCGTTATTTGGTGTCCAAATAGGATGCTGCCACATGAAGAGAGATGGCAGTAGATGTACAGGCAGAGTTGATACTGTGCAGCCCATTGGCTCTTTTTCTGCCTCTGCTGTTTCATTTGCATCCAGGAGTGTCTCTACTGATGGCGAGGAGACAAATATGAGTCCCGACTCTGCATCCAGCAGGTGGCTTCACCCCATCTGTAGCTACAGATTCTATTCCTATATGTGAGGTTTATTTATTTATTTAATATAAATTTATTTATTTTAATTGGAGGCTAATTACTTTACAATATTGTACTGGTTTTGCCATACATTGACATGAATCCGCCATGGGTGTACATGTGTTCCCCATCCTGAACCCCCCCTCCCACCTCCCTCCCCATCCCATCCCTCTGGGTCATCCCAGTGCACCAGCCCTGAGCATCCTGTATCATGCATCAAACCTGGACTGGCGATTAGTTTCACATATGATAATATACATGTTTCAATGCAGTTCTCCCAAACCATCCCACCCTCTCCCTCTCCCACAGAGTCCAAAAGACTGTTCCATACATCTATGTCTCTTTTGCTGTCTCGCATACAGGGTTATCGTTACCATCTTTCTGAATAACCACTGATAAGAATCTAAATGTTAATTGACAGATAAATGGATAAAGGTGTGGGATATTTATACAATGGAATATTACTCAGCCATAAAATGAATGGAATAATGCCATTTGCAGCAACATACATGGACCTAGGGATTATCCTACTAAGTGAGGCAAGCCACGCAGAGAAAGACAAGTATCATATGATATCACTTATAGGTGGAAGCTTAAGAAAACAGATACAAATGAATTTATACGCAAAATAGACCTACAGACATAGAAAGTGAACTTATGGTTATCTAAGGGAGAAGGAAGGGGTGAGGAGGGATGAATTCGGAATTTGTGATTAACAGATGTGTGTACTCAGTCACTCAGCTGTGTCCAACTCTTCGGGACCCCATGGACTGTACCTGCCAGGCTCCTCTGCCCATGGGATTTTACAGGCAGGAACACTGGAGTGGGTTACCATTTCCTTCTCCAGGGGATCTTCCTAATCCAGGGACTGAACCCATGTCTCCTATGTCTTCTGCATTGACAGATGGATTTTTTATCTCTGAGACACGTGAGAAGCCCAATTTAACAGATACACACTACTATATATAAACTAGATAACCAACAAGGACCTACTGTATAGCACAGGGAACTATACTCAATATTTTGTAAAACTCTGCAAGGGAAAAGAATGTGACACACACACACACACACACACACATATGTATACATATAACTGAATCAGTTTGCTGTACACCTGAAACTAACACAACATAGTAAATCAATTACACTTCAATAAAGATAAAATTAAGAAACAACAAATGCTAAAAACTGATATTGAGGAAACAACAGCAACAAATAACTACCCATTGCGTGCAGATGGATTGGAGAAGGGGAATATTTGAGTGGTTATTCTAATCTAACAGCCTTGCTTAATGAAGGAACTCAAGGGATATGTGTTCACCAAAGGAAAAGTGCGTCGCCTCTATCAGTGCCTGAAAAGCATCATGCTCCTTCTTGGAGGATGCCATGTCCTGCAGCCAAACCGCTTCCCAGGAGCTCTTCCCCTGCAAGTAACACAGGAGAGTCTGAAGAGGAGGCAGCAGAGCTGATTGAACAGGCATAATCCACACGATTTCCCGATTCCTTGGCTGGTATTTAAGGAGCACTTAGGGGACTTTCCTGGTGATCCAGTGGTTAAGAATCCACATTGCAATGCAGGGGACGTGAGTTTGATCCCTGGTTGGGGAGAGAAAATCACACGTGCCATGGAGCAACTAAACCCACACACAACTAGAGAGAATCTTTATACCACAATGAAAGAGCCTGCACAATGCAACAAAGATCCCACGTGCTGCAACTAAGACCCCAAAGAGCCAAGTAAGCGAATAAATAAAACAAGAAAAAGGAGCCACTTCTCTCTGGGAGAGGACAAAAATGATGAGCCCCAGTAAAAGATCAGCAGACAGAAAAAAAAGAAGGGGCTCAAGAGGATGCCCTCTCCTCGTGGCTCTCTCTGTGGCTGATCAGGTGATGGGAAGTTCAGCAGGGGTCCCCAAAGTGGGCTGCATGGCGGGCAGGGCCCCCACTACCCTCCTCTCCTCCTCTGGAGCAAGGCCACCGCCAGGACGAGCCATAGCCTGCAGCCCACAGCACAGCGCCCCGCTGGGGAGGCACTCTCTGCTACTCCTTTCCTCTCTTGGGGTTGTTAAGTGTCTCATTCCAGTCCTGAAATCACCCTCCTTCCCCTGGCGGCGGCAGTCTGCTCCTGTGGCAGGAACATTTCTCCCTGGATCAGCCTTGGGAGAACATGTCAGGCTTGATTAAGCCCAGTTTCCAACCCTTGTGAGTTTCTGCTGGAAAGCAGGGTAGGTCCTGATGCTGTCAGAGTATTAGAAGATGCTGAAGCAGGCTCACTGAATCCAGCTGTGATGTGCAGGGGCTGACCTCCCTTCACTGGTAACAGAGGACTTTTCTGCCATTTGGGGAAGATACTTGTCTGTTTAGGAGCAGTTAATGAGCGCTTTAAAAACAACTCAGCAAAAAAAGGAAACCTCCTACACTATTGGTTGGAATGTAAATTGGTGCAGCCACTATGGAGAACAGTATGGCGGTTCCTTAAAAAACTAAAAATAGAGCTACCATATGATCCAGCAATCCCACTCTTGGGCATATATCCAGAGAAAAATCTAATCTGAAAAATAAATGCACCCAAATGTTCACAGCAACATTACTTACAATAGCCAAGACGTGGAAGCAACTCAGTGTCCACCAAGAGATGAATGGATAAAGATGTGGTATATACACACTGAAGTGAAGTGTTAGTTGCTCAGTCCTGTCTGACTCTGTGACCCCATGGACTGTAGCCCACCACGTTCCTCTATCCATGGAATTCTCCAGGCAAGAATACTGGAGTGGGTTGCCATTTCCCTCTCCAGGGGATCTTTCCAACCCAGGGATTGAACCTGGGTCTTCTGCATTGCAGACAGATTGTTTACCTTCTGAGCCACTGGGGAAGCCCATATATACACTGGAATATATTTTAAAAAAGAATAAAATAATGCCATCTGTAGCAACGTGGATGGACCAAGAGATTATCATACTAAGTAAAGAAAGAGAAAGACAAATATCACATGACATCACTTATATGTGAAACCTAACTTTTGAACTTGTTTGCAAAACAGAAACAGACTCACAGATAGAGAAAATTAATTTATGATTACCAAAGGGAACATGTGGGGTAGGGGGAGGGATGAGTTAGGAGTTTGAGATTAGAGATACACACTTTGCTTGTTGTTGCTAAGTCACTTCAGTCGTGTCCGACTCTGTGCGATCCCATAGGTGGCAGCCCACCAGGCTCCCCCGTCCCCGGGATTCTCCAGGCAAGAACACTGGAGTGGGTTGCCATTTCCTTCTCCAATGCATGAAAGTGAAAAGTGAAAGTAAAGTCGCTCAGTCGTGTCTGACTCTTTGCGACCCCATGGACTGCAGCCTACCATGCTCCTCCGTCCATGGGAATTTCCAGGCAAGAGTACTGGAGTGGGTTGCCATTGCCTTCTCCCAAGAGATACACACTACTATATATAAAACAGATAAACAATGAGATCCTACTGTATAGCACAGAGAACTATATTTAATATCTTGTAATAACTTATAATGGAATGAATGAAAAAGAATATATATATCTATAAAAATATGTATCTCTCTATTCTGTTACCATGTATCTGAATACCTTTGCTGTACAACAGAAACTAACTCAACATTGTAAATCAACTGTTGTTCAGTCATTAACTCATGTTCAACAAGTCATGTCCGACTCTCTGAGACCCCATGGACTACAGCACACAGGCTTCCCTATTCTTCACTATCTCCCGAAGTTTGCTCAAACTCATGTCCATTGAGTTGGTGATGCTATCCAACAATCTCATCCTCTGTTGTCCCCTTCTCCTCCTGCCTTCAGTCTTTCCCAGCATTAGGGCATTTTCCAATGAGTCAGCTCTTCGTGCATCAGGGGGTGTCAAACTGTTGGAGCTTCAGCTTCAGCATCAGTTCTTCCAATGAATATTCAGGGTTGAATTCCTTTAGGATTGACTGGTTGGATCTCCTTGCTGTCCAAGGGACTCTCAAGGGTCTTCTGTAGCACCACAATTCGAAAGCATCAATTCTTCGGCGTTCAGCCTTATTTATGGTCCAACTTTCATGTCCATATTTCAAGTGAAAAAAAAAAAAACTCAGCGAGCATTTCAGGAGTGACTCTTGGGCCCAAATCAGTCTTCTCTGCTATGTGTAAAAGTGTAGTTTGGCTTTGCAGTACAGCCACTTCCCACAGGGCAACTGTGG
This sequence comes from Cephalophus harveyi, assembly GCA_006410635.1. Taxonomy (NCBI): domain Eukaryota; kingdom Metazoa; phylum Chordata; class Mammalia; order Artiodactyla; family Bovidae; genus Cephalophus; species Cephalophus harveyi. The sequence goes on along the minus strand of SJYT01050408.1, from coordinate 250,179 downwards.
GGCTCTTAAAGTTCCCTGACCTCCATAGCTCTGCCAGTCCTAAGTGGCTGCATGCAGTATATGCTGTTTCTGTTTCTCGGAGCCCCCCACCGCATTCTGTGGTAACAGCTCACACAGTTCCTGGGGCTGGGAGGGCCTGCCCCTCTCCCCACAACCCCTCCTTTGGAGTGATGTAGGCAAAGAGTCGGACACGATTGAGCGACTGAACTGAGCTGAACTGAGGCTTTGGACAATCGGTGTTTAAGGCTGTCTGAGCTTCAAGGATAAGGAGGTGACCTAAGCAGGTCCCATGAGAGCATATCCCAGGACTTACACTGGACTGGCCCAGCGGACGTAGATTCTTTCCTGTTGGATTTGAACCGGTTCTGAGGCACCCATTTTGCTCCCACAAGGGCAGCCTCTGTCAGAATGAAACTCACCCACAAGAAAGTGTGGCTATATGTGAGGGGGTGGGAAAGAGAGAGAGAATGTTCCTGTGGTTCTGAACAAAACCCTCAGAAATTAGTCCTGAATGAACTCTCCAATGACGTCAGCCACACTTTTTTCCTATTTAAACTTCAGTCAGTGTGGGTGGAATTTCCTGTTATTTCCAACTCCTAAGAATCACAATAGATATTCTCATCAATATCTGAAATGCATCCGTGAGGGACCTGCTGCCTTCTTAAAAACCCAGCAGCCTTGGGAGACACAAGGTAACATGATGTAATTTACGATTCAGACCAAATGAGTTTTCCAGTGGATATCCTGAGAGATGGTTTTGTATGGAGGGAGGAGAATGCAAGAGGTTATTGGGTTTCTGGCTAGGGAAAAAAGAGAAAGCAAATGAAAGTAAAAAGATGTTGGGGGTGGGGGGAGATGGGCTTTAAAGACAGACCTACTGCTCAGAGATTTCCCAGGAGCCTCTGAGCAGGTGTTGAGACGCTTCTCCAAGGATTCCTTGGCTTTCTTTCTCAAGGGCTTCCGAATGGCACCAAAACATTATCTACAAAACATTATCTCTTTCAACACCTGTGATTCATAGAGCAGCACGGTGACAGCTGTGCAGGCTGTGGGATTTGATTTTCAACTTATTCACCAGGTGGTGAGTCCTGTGGATGGACGTGAAACTGAACACAGGCAGGTTTTCCACTTTCCTTGAGTCTCTGCATTTCTGAGAATGGTTTCATGGACTCCCGAGACGACCCAAGTCATTCTGTACTCTTTAGGGCACAAATATAAACATGGACTTCTTTGGTGACTGGTATTATAAGATAAACAGAATTGCTTTACACAGAAAAGGATTCCATTGGTTTCTGTTTAGGCAGCAATGCGGTGGGATTCGAGGTCTTGAGCAGTATCATAAGCTCTTGATTTTTCTGCACAGTGGTTCTGACTTCCTCTATTGTTTCTAATTCCCTAGCAGGTTCCTTTCTCAAGATGGAATCTGGACATCCCTGGTGGTACAGTGGAGTAGAATCTGCCTGCCAATGCAGGGGACATGGGTTTGATCCCAGGGGCCAGGAAGATTCCACATGCTGTGGATCAACAAAGCCTGTGCACCACAGCTTCTAACTCCACAAGCTGCAACAACTGAACCCATGTGCTGCAACTGTTGAAGCCTGTGTGCCTAGAGCCCGTGCTCCACAGTAAGAGAAGCCACTGCAATGAGAAGCCTATGCGCTGCAGTGAAGAGCAGCTCCCACTTGCAGCAACTAGAGAAACCCTGCACACAGCAGCAGAGAGCCAGGGCAACCAAAAATTAAAAAAAAAAAGATGGAACTTAATAGCTCTGGCATATCCTCTCAAGGATAAGGAGTCAGAACAAAAGGAGAGAAAATGTTCTCTTACAGGAGTTTCAGCCACAGTCTCAGGATTGCATTCCACTGATGGGGATTGAATACTGTGTCTCCGCCTGAGCCAATGAAATTCTCTGGAGGGATGCAGTGCTTTGATTGGCCACTGTGGGTCACATGGCCACAGAAGCTGGGTTGGACACCATACTATTTAAATTGCATAGATTTAAAACAAATGAGGCATGGTTATGAAATACTCAGCAGGGGAATACAGTCAGTAACTATGTAATATCTTTGTGTGATGACATAGTGACTAGACTTAGCGTGGTGATCATTTTGAAATATATAGAAATCTCAAATTACTCAGCTGCATAACACAAACTAACATGGTGTTGCAGGTCAATTATACTTCAAAAACAAGCAAACAGACATAAAAGAGATCAGATTTGTGGCTATCAGAGGCATGGGGTGAGGTGAGAGGGAATTGGATGAAGGCAACCAAAGATACAGACTCCTAGCTATAAGATAAATAGGTGCTAGAGATGTAATGTACAACATGATAAATAGAAGTAATACTGCTGTATGTTACACATGAAAGTTGTTATGAGAGAAAATCCTGAAAGTGAGCATCACAAGAAAAAAAAATTTTTTTTTCTATTTCTTTATTTATGTATCCCCCTGGAGTGAGAAGCAACTCACTCCAATATTGCCTGGAGAATCCCATGAACAGGGGAACCTGGCGGGCTCAGACCGACTGAGGACACAATTATGTATCCATGTGAAGTGATGGACATTTACTAAACTTATGGTCTTCATTTCGTGACGTACGTAGGTTAAATCATTACGCTGGACACCTTAAACCTATACACGCTGTATATCAATGATATCCCAATCAAACTGGAAGAAAAAATTTAAATAAATTTTAAAAAGTAAAAAATTCAAGACTCTCATACAGTGAAGTTAAGTCACAAAGAGGAAAGCAAATACTGTAGATCACTTATAAGTGGAATCTAGAAAAATGGTACAGATGAACTTACTTGCAAAGCAGAAATAGAAACACAGATGTAAAGAACACACGTATGGATACCAAAAGGGTGGGTAGGATAAACTGGGAGACTGAGATTGGCATATACACACTGCTATGTATAGAACAGATAACTAATGAGAACCTACTGAATTGCACAGGGCACTCTACTCAGTGCTGTGTGGTGACCTAAATGGGATGGAAATCTAAAAAAGGGCAGATGTAGGTATACATATGACAGATTCACTTTGCTGCACAGCAGAAACTAACACAATACTGTAAAGCAACCATACTCCAATAAAAATGAAAAATAAATAACATAAAGAATTAGGGGGAAAAAAGGAAAAAAAACTTGCATGAATTCAGTGGAGAGATTTTTAGAGAATATCCGGTTATTGTTATCAAAAAAAAAGGCAAATGGAAGCTGCAGGACAAAGCTCCCTGTCCACTGTAGGAATCAGTAGTACTTCCTAAAAGCAGTGCAAATAGGAAGAAACTCACAGTGGATGATTTACCTAATTCATAATAACCAACAAAGACTGTCTGGAATATAAAATACCACCCACAACGTTGCAAACTGGAAGCTGGTGCAAGTTTAAGCAACAGACCTCCCCGGGAGTATTTATGGTTTCCGTGATCTTCCTCTTCTGTAGGTTAATCTTCCGAGTTTCCTTAGTGTTTTCCTGGAGCCATGATGGAGAGGATCCTTAGTAAATAATAAGCTAGATCGAATGGCATATGATTTTTACAAAATTTTACAACACTTACTCAGAGGGCTTCCCTGGTGGCTCAGTGGTAAAGAATCCACCTGCCAATGCAGGAGACACAGGTTTGATCCCTGGCCCGGGAAGATCCCACGTGCTGCAGAACAACAAAGCCCCTGCCCCACAAATCCTGAGCCTGTGCTCTAGAGCCTGGGAACGGCAAATACTGAGCATACGTGCTGCAGCCACTGAAGCCTGCAGGCCCTAGAGCCCACACTCCGCAACAAGAGAAGTCATCACAACAAGGAGCCTTGCACCACAACGCAAGAGTAGCCCCTGCTTGCTGCAACTGGAGAAAGCCGGGCACACCAACAGAGAGCTAGCATGGCCAAGAATAAAATATATATATATATATATAAAACTTGCTCAGGAAAGACTTTAGCAAGAAGATAAAGGGGCAACCATCGAAGGGAAGAGAGTTAGGAGCAGAAGGGTGTCTGAACTGTTAGAGGAAAAGCGAAGTCCGCAGGGTGCTGGGAACAGAGATGGCGAGTGGGAGCATGACCAGAGTGAGGTCGGAGTTGAGGCAGGCACAGGGCTGGGCTGTACGTCCCCCGTCCTGGTAAACCCTTTGGCTTTACCTTTGCGGTGGGAGGAGGCCAGTGGATGGTTCTGAGCTAAGGAATGACATCACTAGGCTTCCATAGGAATCACCCCAGCTGCCGCAGGCGGCCACTGGGAAGCCCACAAGAAGGTCCCTGCTTGGATCCAGGAGGGTTATGGTGGCTTGGGCTGGGGTGGTGGCTGTGAGGACTGCTTGGCTCCTGCGTGTGCTTAGAAAGCGCTGCCAGCGGGATTTGCTGAAGGACTGGATGTGGGGACAGAGAGAGAACAAGGAATATGGGATGTGCTAAGACACTGGCTTAGAGGATGTGCCAAGATTCCGGTCTGAGCCACTGGGGAGATGAATGTGCCATGTACTGAGGTGAAGGGAATTCTGGGTGGGATGTGTTGTATAATATGTCACACGGCTCGGTCATCTTCTCACAGCCCTGCCTTCTCTCTGAGACACCAAGGACAGAGCCGTGCCTCTAACTTGTGGTCCCAACATCTGAAACTGGACCCAGCACTCAGCGGCGACTCAGTCTGCGTTTGTCCACTGCTTTCTCGTGAGTGGAAACACTCCCTGGGGTTCACGTGGGCTCAGAGAGGCCCTTCAGTCCCTGAGCAGAACAGGCAGGAAGGCTGGTGGGCTCTGATGAGTCCTGGGACCACAAGGATGGGAGGGCCCTGCCCTCCCCACTGCATCCCTCCCGGGATGGGGGCGTTTGCTGGGAGGCTGGCTCAGAGGAGGTGCCAGGAAGCTCTGTCTGCACAGTGGGAGGTGACAGCGTGACAAACCCCTCTCCCCTGCCGACTAGCATCACACTACAAGCTGCTTGGCAGAGCAAACTAGGCGCCCCCTCCCTCCCCAGGCATCGCATCCCCCAAAAGGCTTTTGTTTTAGATCACTTTTGCATTCAATTTAAAAGGTGAAAGAAGCAGCCAGAGAGGAGGGAGTCTTCAGCATTTAAACCAGGGATGGGGAGAGCTGATCACCCCGTCCCTAACTCATGGAGAGTCCTACTGGCTAGCTAGGGGAGTGGAGCCACTTGTGAATCCTCACCCATCCTCCAAAAACGCTTTGTGCTATGAAATCATCCTAGAGCGAGGCCGCATACACATCAACCTAGTTTCTGATGCTGCCTTCTCTCCCCTGCCCAGCCGATGCGGTCAGCGGGGGTCAGTAAGCTCTACTTGGATGGTGGTCCCTCATCCCTCGGCCATCCTCCCTGGGGGCACGGAAGAGGTCACAGCATTTGGAAACACAGACGGTCAGGATCATCACCAACCAGGATTAACATTCCCCACCACTCCCCAAGGATAAGCAGAGTGGGATGGGGGATGGGGGATCTCGGGGGACCTGTGGTCCCAGCCGGTTGGGGAGCACTGATGCTGACACGACAGTGGATTTCCGCAGGGAGCCGGGGGTGTCAACTTGCCTTAATGACGTCTTCATCAGACGATCGACACTCCACGGACTTGAGATCTGTCACCGCGCCATCCTCCTCCACAGAGACCACCTTCACAGGCACGGCCACAGTCTTCCCAGTGAGGATGGCTGTGTTCAGGATTTCCGCCTCCTGGAAGAGCAAACGTATTCCGCCATCACATCCTGACACTCATGCAGACCGCCTTCCCTCAGGCTCCCTGTGAAGAATCTGCCCCCACTCAGGCTCAGGAAGCCTGGCTTTCTGCACCAGCTGAGGGTCACGGCGGCCCAGGTAATTCCCCCATCACCCAGACTTCTGAGGAGTTGAGTATGATGGAGAGGGGGTATGGGATGCAGAGGGCGGGGGAGCAAATTCATCATGAATACTGTATTTGACAAACTTCAGCATGCACCAAGAACTGTCCTAGCACTGTATAAGTATGGACCTATGAAGTCTCACAGAATCATTTCACGTGCATTCAGATTTGCTCGACTATGTGGTTGGCGTAGAAAGGTTTTGTTACTTGACACAGCTAAGAAATGGTAAAGGTGGGATTAGAACCCAGGACGTTCAACCCCTGAGTCCACGTGTTCATGTTCCAATTGGTCTAAATTCACACAAAAGGATGCTGATGTAAGCAGTCAACTGTTGGGCAGGGAACAAGACGCCTAATGCGCGGGACATAAGGAGACTGAGAGACTGTCACTGTTTGCTGTGGCTCTTGCTTTCTTTCACTTCCTGTCCCTCTTCCAAGGTTATCCCTGCCTCTGTATGTGTCTGGAATACTATGATGACCCCAGTGACACCCGCAGAGCCCCATCAATGGGACATATGCATGCACAACACTCACACACACACTCACCCTAACATGCATTTTCCCTGCTAAACACTTCCTCCACAGCTCAGCTCAACATGTGTCCTTTGGGGCCTCCCTGTTTGCCTCTGTTATTTGCTTTCAGAGCCAAGAACATGACAGTCCCTGAGAGCCCAGGAAAGAAAGGCATGGGCTGTCCTTTGGGGCATCTGACACCACCGCAGTTTTGCTATTGCTTATAGCTGTTCAATCCTTTCATCCTTCTTCGAGACGGTAAGCTCTGTGGGGCTGCCTCTGCTTCCTACTCAGTAGAACCTCACCCAGAGCCCGTGGAAAGCATGGAGAAGAACCCAGCAAGGAAGGAACTGGAATCCACACTAGCATCTTCATCTCCTTGTTCTGTATGTTAGCCTTCTGTGCGTAAGTCCCTTCCTTTTAATTTTTTATTTTTTACTGACATATAGATGCCTGGAAAATCCCATGGGTGGAGGAGCCTGGTGGGCTGCAATCCACGGGGTCGCGAAGAGTCGGCCACGACTGAGCGACTTCACTTTCACTTTTCACTTTCATACATTGGAGAAGGAAATGGCAACCCACTCCAGTATTCTTGCCTGGAGAATCCCAGGGACGGGGGAGTCTGGTGGGCTGCCGCCATGGGGTCGCACAGAGTCGGACACGACTGAAGCGACTTAGTAGCAGATGCTTTACAATGTTGTGTTATTTGTGGTACATGGCAAGGTGATTCATATATGTATATATATATTACTTTTCAGATTCTTTTCCATTATTGGTTATTCCAAGGTACTGAATATAGCTCCCTGTGCTATACAATAGGTCCTTGTCGTTTATCTCTTTAATATATAGTAGAGTGGAAAAGGAAATGGCAACCCACTCCAGTATTCTTGCCTGGAGAATCCCATGGACAGAAGAGGCTGGAGGGCTACAGTCCATGGGGTCGCAAAGAGTCGGATACGACTGAGAGACTAACACATGCACACACACGTACACACACATACAGGAGTGTGTACCTGTTAATCCTAAACTCCAAGTTTATCCCTCCCCTGCCTTCCTTTTTGGTAACCACAGTTTGTTTTCTATGCCTGTGAGTCTATTTTTCTTTTTTGTAGGTAAGTTCATTTTAATCATTTTTTTTAGACTCCACATATAAGTGATATCATATGACATTTGTCTGCCTGAGTTCTCTCCTCTTGGCAATGGGTACCTTTTCTCTGTGTCGGGAAGATCCCCTGGAGAAGGAAAGAGCAATCCACTCGAGTATTCTTGCCTGGGAAATCCCTTGGACAGAGGAGCCTGGTGGGTTACAGTCTGTGGGGTTGCAAAGAGTTGGATATGACTCAGCAACTGAGCATGCATGCGCCTTTTCCTGGACACTGAGCAAGAATCCTCACTCTGCACTTCTGTCTCCAGCAAGCCTATGCCTTCTAGGGTTACTATCACACTCTTGTGGTTTGTGCGCAGTCCCGTGGGATCCTGTGAGCCTATTTCTCAGGTGGAGAACACTGAGCCCCAAGCAATAAGAATCTCATTCCTCTCATTCGCCTCCTCGAACCACATGAAGATCAAAATTCCCATATTAGCCTCAATCTTTGTGCAACAAGACATTCAAGTTCTAGCCCTCGACATTCTCGGTTCAATCCCCATTCATCACATGTCAGCGGTGTTCCTAAGAGATCTTATGTCAGCACGCACACTGAGTTTCTTCTATTCATCTGAATTTGACCGGCTGAGCCTTTTACGTCTTTTAGAGATAGGCTTGCAGAGATTCCTGTTAATTTGGTTTTCATGTGAAATCAAAAACGCCCATTTAGCTGTATGCCAGAAGAAGGCGTAGAAGTTTATCAGCTTAAAATTATATAACTGTTTCCCTTATGTTAACTTTCTATTTCTTATGTAAGATTTTACTTTTCCTTTATAAGACTCAGTTCGTTTTATAATTAGTTTATTTGGCTTAGCCTTTGGATATGATAATATATATATATATATACACATACATGGATATATATGTGTGTGTGTGTATATATATATATACATATATATATATATATATTGTTTCTTTAATTCTAAAAGACAAGACTACAGTTTGTAATGTTCCTGAATTTCAAAGACGATGCCTCAAACTGTCTGAATATGCATAGGCCTTCAAATGCCCCATTGCTTATGCACCTTTTTTCCCTTCCCTGTGGGTTTCCAGCGGATTTTTATTTTATTTTGGGTACAAACATAGTAAAAGAATGAAGGAACCCAATCAGCATGGTGTTGCTACTTCCCGCCGCCTCTGGGGAGGAAAAAGGCCAGGCATATTTTTCCACTCTAAAGGGTAGAGATCAAAAAGAACTGTTCACACTTCGAGAAGAAGTGGAAAAATGCAATTTAACTCTTGGGCCCAAACTGGCTCATCTCTAAGGGAAAAAGCAGACTAGAGAAACAGCATTAGAACATCAGCTTCAGGGAAAACAATTTTGCACACCAGTGGCAGAAAAGTAAAGAGCATCTCTGCTCCAACAATAAAACTCAAAAGGCCTGTAACGCACTTGCAGTCAGGTCAGCATTGTGGGAAATGACCCTGGGATAACCACTGAGCAGCTGTGAGCCCACAGGTCTGGGATGTTTTCTTATCCTCTAAACAGAATGCATCAGTCCATCTGCAAGATCTCAGTGGGGATTATGGACCAAGCTTTCGAGCCTGGCACTTTCCTGCCTCCTCTGTGTGATTCTTTGATATCAAGAAACTTCTTTTCACTCTGCTTAATATTCAGCAACAATCTAAATGGGAAAAGGAATGGAAGAAGAATAGACACATGCATATGTATCACTGAATCACTTTGCTGCACACCTGAAACCAACACAGCATCGTTAACCAGCTATGTGTGTGTGCTCAGTTGCTCAGTCATGGCTGACTCTTTGTGACCCCATGGACTGTAGCCCACCAAGCTCCTCTGTCCATGGAGTTTTCCAGGCCAGAATACTGTAGTGGGTTTCCATTTCTTATTCCAGGTTATCTTCCCGACCCAAGGATCGAACCTGTGTCTCCTGCATCAGTAGGCAGATTCTTTACTGCTGAGCTACCTGGGAAGCCAGTTTCAATATAAAATAGAAATTAAAAAAGAAACCTAGATCTAATCCATGCAATAATTCATGGACTTTATGGTTATACAAAACAACATATTTCCTAGTGCTTCAAAAAACAAAAACCGTTATTGCTGTGCTTTTTGGCATTAGTTAAGTTTGGTTCTTTTGCTTGTATTAGTAAGGTTCTGAGGGATGAAAGTGAATGAGGAGAGTGGAAAAGTTGGCTTAAAGCTCAACATTCAGAAAACGAAGATCATGGCATCTGGTCCCATCACTTCATGGGAAATAGATGGGGAAACAGTGGAAGGGCAGGAGGAGAAGGGGACGACCGAGGATGAGATGGCTGGATGGCATCACTGACTCGATGGACGTGAGTCTGAGTGAACTCCGGGAGTTGGTGATGGACAGGGAGGCCTGGCATGCTGCGATTCATGGGGTTGCAAAGAGTCAGACACGACTGAGCAACTGAACTGAACTGAACTGAGGGACTTCCCTGGTGGTCCAGTGGTTGAGGACCTGCTTTCCAGTGCAGGGGACAAGGGTTTGATCTCTGGTCCAGGAAGATCCCATATGCCGTGGGGGCAATGAAGCCTGTGTGCCACAACTTCTGAACCCCTGCTCGAGAGCCCATGCTCCACAGCAAGAGAAGCCTGAGTCCCACAGCAAAGACCCAGCATAGACAAGAAAGAAGGAAACATAAAGAAAGTTCTGAGTAGTGCAAAAAATTAAGAAAAGATGAAAAAAGAAGAGAGTCTTCTCTTGTGCATTGCTGACTTTCTCCTGGAGGTGACTGGTGTGAGAATGGCTCACAAAAGTCTCTGGACAAGAAGATGGTGGTGAATGTGCCTGCAGAGGCCTGGTGTGGGTTGAGATGTGATCCCATAAAACCCTTGCAGGCTCAGTTGCCTTATTGCTGTGAGTTCCCCTTATCACAGCCCCTGAGCCTCGGAAACAAAGGCAGGCATGTCTTGAGAAAGCCCTGTCTCAGTTCTTACTGGTAGTTCCATGCTGTCTTCTGCCATTTGGACACTACGTTCTTGCCAGTAAGTCCTTTCTGGGAATTGGACCACATGGCTGCAGAACTTGAGGGCCACCAGAGGCTAGGAGAGGGCAAGGGGGGGAAGAGACGCTGACTGTGGCACTAGGAAAAGGGACGACCTCGTGAGTAACGGTACAGATCCTTTCTTGAAATGTAACTCATCATCCTCTATTGTCAGGCAACAATGACTGTCCTCGTTTTACTTGAGAAACGATGACCCACATCTTAGTTTGGAAAGGCCCCAGAAACAGATGCTGGAATGAGGATTCAAGAGCCATTTGTTTCAGAGACTCAGGAAACTTCAAGAAGGGAGTAGGGAAGTGATACAGGGAAAAATAGGCAGCCAACAAGGATGCATGTCCTGCCAGCGACCAGAACTGGGGGCTGGAGCTTAACTGTGCAGGGCTTGATCTCTATGATGAAACATATTGGGTATGTTACATATTTTAATATGTTGAAATGTTTTATTTTCCTGAGGGGAAGCTATCTAAAAGACACAGCTGAGGGGCTCCCCTGGTGGTCCAGGGGTTAATTCCATGCTCCCAATGGAAAGGGGCCCAGGTTCAATTGCTGATCAGGGACCTAGATCCCATATGCCCCAAACTAAGAACCCTAGTGATGCAGCCAAATAAATTTAAAAAAAAAAAAAACAAAACACCAAAATAAACAGCTAAAAATAATTACAGGGAAGGGAGAGGGAGCTGGAGTTTTATCCATCAGCTCCTGCAAGCTGACCATTCCCTGGCTCGTCCAGCCTGCTGTGTGTGCAGACAGACAATCTCAGCAAAAGATCCTGGCAGACGGTGATGCTAGGAATTGGTCTGGAGCACTCTGGCAGGGTGTAAGGGAAATGTACATAGCCCTGACAGTCTGCTGTGACTTAAGTGTGAAGTACTTTGTCATATGGAGATCTGACGGGTTGGAAACAACGTTAGAGTGTTTGTGTGTTTTTTTTTTAATTTCCTCGTTTCTAGGGTTCTGATTTTGTGTATGAACACAGTCATTTCTTTATGTGCACTCTTGAAAATTATTTTTAAAACAGAGGAGAGGAAGATAATGGATACAGGAAAACACTACTTTTGAAGAGGGACCCTCTGAAAGATGTCAAAACCAGAAATAGACTCACAGGCATAGAAAACAAACTTATGGTTACCAAAGGGGAAAGAAGGAGAGGGATAAATTAGGAGTTTGGGATTAACAGATACACACCACTATATGTAAAATAGTCAACGAGGTCCTACTGTGTAGCACAGGGAACTATATTCAATATTCTGTAATAACCTATAATGAAAAAAGATTCTAAAAGAACATATATCTATGATTTAATCACTTTGCTGTATGCCTGAAACTAACACAACACTGTAAACTAATTCTATTTGAATAAAATTTAAAAAGAAAAACACATCAAGAGATGGATCTGTGTGTTATAGGCGGTTTGTAACTCATCCAGTGCATATCCTGCCTTCCTGCTTACCTAACAAAATGCCAATTTCCTTTAAGGCTGTAAAATGCCCAGCTAAAATTATTACATCTTTTTGGCTGCCCTTAATCTGTGATATGGTTTTGGTCCATGAGATATAAATGGCAGTCTCTGGGTGAAGTTGCCAGGGAAGTCTGTTTTAAAAAAGCAGATTCTGAAGGTTTGTTTTGCATTTTCCTTTTCTTCCAGCCCACCCATGCACAGTTGAGGCTGTCTCTTGTACCCCCAAAGGTGGAGTTTGCTGTTAAGACCCACATGGTTCAGTGTAGTACAAAGGTTAAGAGCAGGGAGATTCTCGTAGGACCACTGGGTTCAAATCTCACTTTTGACACAACCCACTGGGTGACCTCAGGAAACCTACATAACTTTCTTTTTTAAAAATCTCTTATTAAGTATGCTATTTTTTCTTTCTTTCTTTCTTTTTTTTTTTTTTTTTAACATTTTGGCTGTGCTTCACAGCATATGGGATCTTAGTTCCCTGAACCCACACCTCCTAAATTGGAAGCTAACAGTCTTAACCACTGGACCACCAGGGAAGTCTAACTAACTTAACTCTTGGTGCCTAAATTTTCTCAACTATAAAATGAGGATACCAGTGCCCACCTTTTGCTTTTGACCTGGGTTTCAGTGGGTTAAGAATTGCCCAGTGCCTAAGAAGTTCAAGTTGCAAACTTTCAAAGATGCTAACGTGCATTCCATCAATGTCAGGTGAGAGTGAAGCTGCAGCTTGCCCTCCGTCTCCTGTTGCTGACAATCTTCAGCTCTGCTATCTCCCACCTTCTCTCCCTCCTCCAGCCAGTGGCTCTTCTTGCCCATTCACTCGATGCCAGCGCTTGGATGCCAGCTGTTGTACTATATTACTGTACTTTTCAAGGTCCAGTCCTATAAGGTTAAAAATTTATTTTTTTTTGTATTTTTAACGTATTATTTGTGTCAAAAGTATTATAAACCCATTATAGTATAGTACTATATAGCCAATGCTGTTAGTTGGGCACCTAGCTGATTTTGTAGGACTTAGGAACAAATTGGACTTTGTGCTCTGAGAGCAATGTGCTCTCAGAACAGAAGTCATTCATACGTAGAGAACTGACTATACCCAAAGAGCCAGGGAAGTCTAACTAACTTAACTCTTAGTGCCTAAATTTTCTCAAGAATAAAATGTGAGAAAGTGGAGGAAGCAGGAAACGTCCTCTTCAAGAACAATCAGAGGGAGCGTGGCCCTGTTGACACCTGAATTTTGGGATTACTGAACTGTGAGAGAATAATCTTTTTTTTAATTGAAGTATAGTTGACTTACAACACTGTCTTAATTTCTACTGTATGGCACAGTGATTCAATTATACATATGCATACATTCTTTTTCATATTCTTTTCCATGATGGTTTATCACAGGATACTGAATATAGCTCCCTGTGCTATAAAGTAGGACCTTGCTGTTTATCCATTCTCTATATAGCAGTTTGCATCTGCTAATTCAAAACTCTCAATTCTTCTTTTTCCTCTGCCCTTGGCAACCACCAGTCTGTTCTTTATGTCTGTGAGTCTGTTTCTGTTTCATAGATAATTTCATTTGTGTCATCGTCTAGATTCCACATGTAAGTGATATGATATTCATCTTTTTCTGACTTACTTCAGTCAGTATGATCGTCTCTGGTTGCCTCCTGTTGCTGCAAGTGGCAAGATTGCATTCTTTTTTATGGCTGAGTAATACTCCATTGTATACATGTACCACATCTTCTTTATCCATTCATCTGTCGATAGACATTTAGGTTGCTTCCATGTAAATTTCTGTTGTTTGAAGCCACCACGTTTGAGGTACTTTGTTACAGCAGCCCCAGGAAACCAGTGCCATGGCTGAGTCTCAAAGAGAAGCAGCCTGATGGAAGATGCCTCACAGCATGAATCTTGGACTGCTTCCTCTGAACACATCTGGAGAGGAGACTGAGGTCCTGCCTCTTTCATCCTTTTGTGTGTGCGGGTCCCTGTCACTCATAGATAATCACAGTCCTATCTGACACACCTTGGAAGGAAGAACTATTCATCATTTTTCACAGGTCTTGGGCTGAAAGAAGTAAGTTAAATTGCCTGTTGTTCCTAATGAGAAGAAAATGATTTGGGAACTTCAACATTACTGTGGCTTTGGGAAATCATTTTAATATGTGGTTTTGAAATGATCCCACAAATGTTAAACTCGATGAATGAGGTTGGAATAGAATAAATGTGGTGTTAGCTGGGTTCACTCCTTCTTCTCTAAATAGAAGCATCATAGACAGAGCTTCAAGTGCCCCATTGGAGCAGGGCAGAGGAGGGCAAACATCCTATAAAACAAACAGGATGAAGCACAAGTGGAAGCCCGGCTCTCAGCTGTGATGTGGGAAGCCTGGCTTAGGGTCAGCATTTGCAAAATCAGAGGCTTATCTGATCAGAGTGCACACGATCCCATCCCCTTACCTCCAAGCAGGGCATTTCACATCTTTTTAACTCAGTGAGAGAGAAATTTGAAAGATGGGCGTTATGAGGAGGTGGCAATAAGAGTGAACTGGCACACTCAGCTTGATTTTACTTAGATTTGCACAAAGATAGCATTTCCTCTGGGAGCTCATGAGGACAGAAGAGCATGCAAGCTCTCCAACAAATGGGGTTTGAGTGAAATAGCAAACTCAATTTCCTTATATTGACAAAAAATTCTTTTGGATTTTTCTATAACATCTTTTGGAAAAAGCCAAATGAACATTTTAGCCAATGCAGTAATATTTTTAAAGAAATATAATGAGTTTCTTGGATGGACAGCCTTGATTTTCACCTGCCCCAAGTCCTTCTGCATAACAGGACTTCAGTTTTCTTTTGGAAATACAATCCCTTCCTTTTTTTAAAAAATATAAATTTATTTATTTTAATTGGAGGTTAATTATTTTAAATATTGTATTGGCTTTGCCATACATGAACATGTATCCACCACAGGTATACATGTGTTCCCCATCCTGAACCCCTGAACATGATTTATTCTGGAGCTTCATACTATGGATTAGCACTGACATAGGGACTGGCAAGTGCATCTGTGTAACACACTAGAGAGCCTACAAACAGATTTCTATTATAAATAGCAACTTATAGTATCAATATAAATAAATTTCTATTTACTAGAAATTGGTACATGGCATGGGTCAATTTAGAAATAGCCAGGGAATGGCTAGACTGGCTGAAACCATCCCTTTTTTAGGGTTGAAAATCAGCATAACCCTCTGCCCCCAGTGATCTCCAAAGCTCTGATAATCAAGCCCTCTAACCCTGGGATTTGAATTTCATTCAAGGAGACCGAGGCAAGAGTCAAGAATGTTTGGATTCTATTAGTTGCATTGGGGGCACCTGGAAAAATCTGTCATTTGTCCGGTTATCTGTATTTCTACTAAGTCCTGGTTCCTGCCTCCTAAACTGTTTTGTCTATTCTCCAATAGAGCCTGTATGCACTGGTAATTATCTTTTTAGAGGGTAGTGAAAGTGAAAGCAAAAGTGTTAGTTGCCCAGTTCTTTGCGACGCCATGGACTGTAGCCCACCAGGCTCCTCTGTTCATGGAATTCTCCAGGCAAGAACACTGGAGTGGATTGCCGTGTCCTTCTCCAGGGGATCTTCCTGATCCAGGGATCAAATCTCTTGCATTGCAGGCAGATTCTTTACCATCTGAACCACCAGAGGGTACAGCGTGTGTTAAATGTCCTCACCACATACATGAGTAATAATAATGACAATGATGATAATAAAGGGAGAGGGAAGAAACACTGAGAGGTGTCGGCTCTGTCCATGATTTTAGTGGTGTCGATGGCTTCACAGGTATATGTGTGCATTCTAAGCTTCTTCAGTCCTGTCTGACCCTTTGCAACCCTGTGGACTATACCCCGCCAGGCTCCTCTGTCCACGGAGTTTTCCAGGCAAGCATTCTGGAGTGGGTTGCCACGCCCTCCTCCAGGGGCTCTTCCTGATCCAGGGATCGAACCCACATCTCTTTTGTCTCCTGCATTGACAGGCTGGTTCGTTACCATTAGTGCCACCTGGGAAGCCCTCACAGGTATATGTACTCTGCTTTGCTTAGTCGCTCAGTCATGTCCAACTCTTTGTGACCCTATGGACTGTAGCTCGCCAGGTTCCTCTGTCCTTGGGGATTCTCCAGGCAAGAATACTGGAGCGGGTTGCCATGCCCTCTTCCAGAGGATCTTCCCAACTCAGGGATCATACCCAGGTCTCCCACACTGCAGGTGTCTAAGTCACCAGGGAAGTCACTTACTGTCTAAGTCACCAGGGAATACCAAGAATACTGGAGTGGGTAGTCTATCCTTTCTCCAGGGGAACTTCCTGACCCAGGAATCAAACTGGGGTCTCCTGCATTGCAGGTGGATTCTTTACCAACTGAGCTACTAGGGAAGCCCAAAGGTACTGGAGTAGAATGCCTATACCTTCTGCAGGGGATCTTTCTGGCCCAGGAATCCAACCAGGGTCTCCTGCATTGCAGGACTATCAAAGGCATATCAGTTTGGTTCAGTTCAGTTGCTCAGCTGTGTCCAACTTTTTGTGACCCCATGGACTGCAGCATGCCAGGCCTCCCTGTCCATCACCAACTCCCGGAGTTTACTCAAACTCATGTCCATTGAGTCAGTGATGCCATCCAATCATCTCATCCTCTGTCGTCCCCTTCTCCTCCTGCCTTCAATTTTTCCCAGCATCAGGATCTTTTCCAGTGAGTCAGTTCTTCACGTCAGGTGGCCAAAGTATTGTAGTTTCAGCTTCAACATCAGTCCTTCCAATGAACATTCATGACTGATTTTCTTTAGAATGGACTGATTGGATCTACTTGCAGTCCAAGGGACTCTCAAGAGTCTTCTCCAATGCCACAATCCAAAAGCATCAATTCTTCAGTGCTCAGCTTTCTTTATAGTCCAACTCTCACATCCATACATGACTACTGGAAAAACCATAGCCTTGACTAGATGGACCTTTGTTGGCAAAGTAATGTCTCTGCCTTTCAACATGCTGTCTAGGTTGGGCATAACTTTCCTTCCAAGGAGTAAGCGTCTTTTAATTTCATGGCTGCAGTCACCAGTTTCCACTAAAAATTAGTCGTTGTTGTTGCTTTATCATGGAGAAGGCAACGGCACCCCATTCCAGTACTCTTGCCTGGAAAATCCCATGGATGGAGGAGCCTGGTAGGCTGCAGTCCATGGGGNTATATACTTATCCCCAAACTCATTGAGTTGTATCCATTAAATATGTACAGACTTTTACATGTCAATCATACCTCAAGTGTGGTTAAAAAAGAAACATTAACTAGCATCATTTTCTTTTGGTTACAAAGAATCCTAATCAATAAAGTTGACCAGGCAGGTAGTTAGATGAAAGCACCTTGGTTTACAAAGTTTCCTTCTACTTCTTATTGAGATGCAGACTTGGTGTTTCTTTAACCATTATCAAGCTCATTTTGCCAATGTGCCAATTGGATATTGCATTAATCTGAGATTTCCCCAAAGCAGAGCTTGAGCCAAGGCTCTGGATGAAGTTGATTTATTTGCAGGGGGCAGGAGTGAGGGGCGAGGCATGGGAGGTAGGAAGAAGGGAAAGCTGACTGTAGGGTGTGTGGGACAGCCTGCAGCTGTGGGTGGGGGGAGCAAGATTCTGCAGAGGCCTGGCCTCCCATAATTGGCTACTGGAATTGAAGCTCACATCACCCAGGGCTATAAGCTGCACACCTGGGCAGAGGCTCCTGGGATGTAAGAAATGCCCTGGACCAACCTGTGGGAAGTTGTCTGAATGGCTCAAGGTGGGACCAGTCAGGGAAGTGCCCAGAGCAGGGCTGAGGGCACGTGCCAGGCCAGCAGAGGCAGCAGATCCAAAATGGACCCAGCTGTTAGAAAGTTACTCCCAGGTTGGGTGAGAAATTTCCCAGGATCAAATCTGGGGCAAGCATTTCACTTAATATTTTAAAAAAGAAACACACCTGGACCATCTCGTTTGCATGGAGATATGTGTCCAGAAATTACACTAATAAAGCTGAGCACCGAAGAATTGATGCTTTTGAACTGTGGTTTGGAGAAGATTCTTGAGAGTCCCTTGGACTGCAAGGAGATCCAACCAGTCCATCCTAAAGGAGATCAGTCCTGGGTGTTCATTGGATGGACTGATGTTGAAGCTGAAACTCCAATACTTTGGCTACCTGATGCGATGAACTGACTCATTGGAAAAGACCCTGATGCTGGGAGGGATTGGGGGCAGAAGGAGAAGGGGATGACAGAGGATGAAATGCCTGGATGGCATCACCAACTCGATGGACATGAATTTGAGTAAACTCTGGGAGTTAGTGACGGACAGGGAGGTCTGGCGTGCTGCAGTCCATGGAGTCACAAAGACTCAGACACAACTGAGTGACTGAACTGTACTGAATTGAAACAGCAGGTTTCAGAAGTAAAACTTCTTCACTTGTCTGCTTATCACCCTTGGAGAGACTAAAATACTCAGTAATATTTGAGTAAACTCTGGGAGTTAGTGACGGACAGGGAGGTCTGGCGTGCTGCAGTCCATGGAGTCACAAAGACTCAGACACAACTGAGTGACTGAACTGTACTGAATTGAAACAGCAGGTTTCAGAAGTAAAACTTCTTCACTTGTCTGCTTATCACCCTTGGAGAGACTAAAATACTCAGTAAGACTGTTCAAATGCTCCACCGAAGCAAAGATACACACAAAATGGTGTCCCTATGGGTCATTAGGAGACGAAGAATTCACACGCCCTGAATTAAGGACCCACACTGGGAGCCTTGGCCCCATCTCAGGAGTTGACATGGCTCCTTTTGGAGCACAGTTTAAATCTACCTACAATTTGCAACCTTCTTACTCTCCTCCTGATACTTCTGCAACTTCCTATATTGCTAGTCTTACAATATTTTAGGAGGTGGCAATAAGAGTGAACTGGCACACTCAGCTTGATTTTACTTAGATTTGCACAAAGATAGCATTTCCTCTGGGGGCTCATGAGGACAGAAGAGCGTGCAAGCTCTCCAACAAATGGGGTTTGAGTGAAATATCAAACTCAATTTCCTTATACTGACAAAAAATTCGTTCGGATTTTTCTATAACATCTTTTAGAAAAAGCCAGATGAACATTTTAGCCAATGCAGTAATATTTTTAAAGAAATATAATGAGTTTCTTGGGTGGACAGCCTTGATTTTCACCTGCCCCAAGTCCTTCTGCATAACAGGACTTCAGTTTTCTTTTGGAAATGTAATCCCTTCCTTTTTTTAAATATAAATTTATTTATTTTAATTGGAGGTTAATTATTTTAAGTATTGTATTGGCTTTGCCATACATCAACATGTATCCGTATGAGTTTCTTGGGTGGACAGCCTTGATTTTCACCTGCCCCAAGTCCTTCTGCATAACAGGACTTCAGTTTTCTTTTGGAAATGTAATCCCTTCCTTTTTTTAAATATAAATTTATTTATTTTAATTGGAGGTTAATTATTTTAAGTATTGTATTGGCTTTGCCATACATCAACATGTATCCGCCACAGGTATACATGTGTTCCCCATCCTGAACCCCTGAACATGATTTATTCTGGAGCTTCATACTATGGATTAGCACTGACATAGGGACTGATGAGTACATCTATGTAACACACTAGAGAGCCTACAAACAGATTTCTATTATAAACAGCAATTTATAGTATCAATATAAATAAATTTCAATTTACTAGAAATTGGTAAATGACATGGGTCAATTTAGAAGTAGCCAGGGAATGGCTAGACTGGCTGAAACCATCCCTTTTTTAGGACTGAAAATTAGCATAACCCTCTGCCCCCAGTGATCTCTGAAGCTCTGATAATCAAGCCCTCTAACCCTGGGATTTGAATTTCATTCAAGGAGACCGAGGCAAGAGTCAAGAATGTTTGGATTCTATTTGTTGCACTGGGGGCACCTGGAAAAGTCTGTCATTTGTCCTGTTATCTGTATTTCCACTAAGTCTTGGTTCCTGCCTTCTAAACTGTTTTATCCATTCTCCAGTAGAGCCTGTATTCACTGGTAATTATCTTTTTGGAGGGTAGTGAAAGTGAAAGCAAAAGTGTTAGTTGCCCGGTTCTTTGCGACGCCATGGACTGTAGCCCACCAGGCTCCTCTGTTCATGGAATTCTCCAGGCAAGAACACTGGAGTGGATTGCCATGTCCTTCTCCAGGGGATCTTCCTGACCCAGGGATCAAATCTCTTACATTGCAGGCAGATTCTTTACCATCTGAATCACCAGAGGGTACAGCATGTCTTAAATGTCCTCACCACATACATGAGTAATAATAATGACAATGATGATAATAAAGGGAGAGGGAAGAAACACTGAGAAGTGTCGGCTCTGTCCATGATCTTAGTGGTGTCGATGGCTTCACAGGTATATGTGTGCATCCTAAGCTTCTTCAGTTCTGTCTGACCTTTTGCAACGCTATGGGCTATAGCCCGCCAGGCTCCTCTGTCCATGGAGTTTTCCAGGCAAGCATTCTGGAGTGGGTTGCCACGCCCTCCTCCAGGGGCTCTTCCTGATCCAGGGATCGAACCCACGTCTCTTTTGTCTCCTGCATTGGCAGGCTGGTTTGTTACCATTAGTGCCACCTGGGAAGCCCTCACAGGTATATCTACTCTGCTTTGCTTAGTCGCTCAGTCATGTCCAACTCTTTGTGACCCTATGGACTGTAGCTTGCCAGGTTCCTCTGTCCTTGGGGATTCTCCAGGCAAGAATACCAGAGTGGGTTGCCATGCCCTCTTCCAGAGGATCTTCCCAACCCAGGGATCATACCCAGGTCTCCCACACTGCAGGTGTCCAAGTTACCAGGGAAGTCACTTACTTACTGTCTAAGTCACCAGGGAATACCAAGAATACTGGAGTGGGTAGTCTATCCCTTCTCCAGGGGAACTTCCTGACCCAGGAATTAAACTGGGGTCTCCTGCATTGCAGGTGGATTCTTTACCAACTGAGCTACTAGGGAAGCCCAAAGGTACTGGAGTAGAATGCCTATACCTTCTGCAGGGGATCTTCCTGGCCCAGGAATCCAACCAGGGTCTCCTGCATTGCAGGACTATCAAAGGCATATCAATTTGGTTCAGTTCAGTCACTCAGCTGTGTCCAACTCTTTGTGACCCCATGGACTGCAGCAAGTCAGGCCTCCCTGTCCATCACCAACTCCCGGAGTTTACTCAAACACATGTCCATTGAGTCAGTGATGCCATCCAATCATCTCATCCTCTGTTGTCCCCTTCTCCTCCTGCCTTCAATTTTTCCCAGCATCAGGATCTTTTCCAGTGAGTCAGTTCTTCACATCAGGTGGCCAAAGTATTGTAGTTTCAGCTTCAACATCAGTCCTTCCAATGAACATTCATGACTGATTTTCTTTAGGATAGACTGATTGGATCTACTTGCAGTCCAAGGGACTCTCAAGAGTCTTCTCCAACACCACAATCCAAAAGCATTAATTCTTCAGCGCTCAGCTTTCTTTATAGTCCAACTCTCACATCCATACATGACTACTGGAAAAACCATAGCCTTGAATAGACGGACTTTTGTTGGCAAAGTAATGTCTCTGCCTTTCAACATGCTGTCTAGGTATATACTTATCCCCAAACTCATTGAGTTGTATCCATTAAATATGTACAGCCTTTTACATGTCAATCATACCTCAAGTATGCTTAAAAAAGAAAAATTAACCAGCATCATTTTCTTTTGGTTACAAAGAATTCTAATCAATAAAGTTGACCAGGCAGGTAGTTAGATGAAAGCACCTTGGTTTACAAGTTTCCTTCTACTTCTTATTGAGATGCAGACTTGGTGTTTCTTTAACCATTATCAAGCTCATTTTGCCAATGTGCAAATTAGATATTGCATTAGTCTGAGATTTCCCCAAAGCAGAGCCTGAGCCAAGACTCTGGATGAAGTTGATTTATTTGCAGGGGGCAGGAGTGAGGGGTGAGGCATGAGAGGTAGGAAAGAAGGGAAAGCTGACCGTAGGGTGTGTGGGACAGCCTGCAGCTGTAGGTGGGGGGAGCAAGATTCTGCAGAGGCCTGGCCTCCCATAATTGGCTACTGGAATAGAAGCTCACATCACCCAGGGCTATAAACTGCACACCTGGGCAGAGGCTCCTGGGACCAACCTGTGGGAAGTTGTCTGAACGGCTCAAGGTGGGACCAGTCAGGGAAGTGCCCAGAGCAGGGCTGAGGGCACATGCCAGGCCAGCAGAGGCAGCAGATCCAAAATGGACCCAGCTGTTAGAAAGTTACTCCCAGGTTGGGTGAGAAATTTCCCAGGACCAACTCTGGAGCAAGCATTTCACTTAATATTTTTTAAAAGAAACACACCAGGACTTTCTCATTTGCATGGAGATATGTGTCCAGAAATTACACTAATAAAGCTGAGCACCGAAGAATTGATGGTTTTGAACTGTGGTGTTGGAGAAGATTCTTGAGAGTCCCTTGGACTGCAAGGAGATCCAACCAGTCCATCCTAAAGGAGATCAGTCCGGGGTGTTCATTGGATGGACTGATGTTGAAGCTGAAACTCCAATACTTTGGCTACCTGATGCGAAGAACTGACTCATTGGAAAAGACCCTGATGCTGGGAGGGATTGGGGGCAGAAGGAGAAGGGGATGACAGAGGATGAAATGCCTGGATGGCATCACCAACTCGATGGACATGAGTTTGAGTAAACTCCGGGAGTTAATGACGGACAGGGAGGTCTGGCGTGCTGCAGTCCATGGGGTCACGAAGAGTCAGACATGACTGAATGACTGAACTGTACTGAACTGAAACAACAGGTTTCAGAAGTAAAACTTCTTCACTTGTCTGCTTATCACCCTTGGAGAGACTAAAATACTCAGTAAGACTGTATCAAATGCTCCATTGAAGCAAAGATACAAACAAAATGGCGTCCCTATGGGGCATCAGGAGACGAAGAATTCACACGCCCTGAATTAAGGATCCACACTGGGAGCCTTGGCCCCATCTGAGGAGTTGACATGGCTCCTTTTGGGGCACAGTTTAGATCTACCTACAATTTGCAACCTTCTTACTCTCCTCCTGATACTTCTGCAACTTCCTATATTGCTAGTCTTACAATATTTACCCATTCTTCAAAGTATCTTGGAAATGATGTTCAGTTTTGAGAAACACTATGTGAGTCAGGGATCTTAATTGCACACAACAGAATCCAATATCGCTTAATTCAGCTGAAAGGGGTTTGTTGAGTGTGAACAGAGCCCTGCACTGTTGACAGGATTGAAGAAACAGACTCCAGCCCCACCTCCGAAGCTCAACGTCTGGAAACACAGAGTTGGCCCACTTGCTGCTTCTGCCTTGACTAGGAAGCTGACAAATCAGGAAGATTGTTCTAGAATCTCACTGCCTCTTCCAAAATCTCAGGCACACATCCTTTCTCATCGCAGCATTGGAAACAAAGCATCACAGGTACATCCAACTGCTGCTGCTGCTGCTGCTGCTGCTAAGTCGCTTCAGTCGTGTCCGACTCTGGGCGACCCCAGAGACGGAAGCCCACCAGGCTCCCCCGTCCCTGGGATTCTCCAGGCAAGAACACTGGAGTGGGTTGCCATTTCCTTCTCCAATGCATGAAAGTGAAAAGTGAAAGTGCAGTTGCTCAGTCGTGTCCGACTCTTTGCGATCCCATGGACTGCAGCCTACCAGCCTCCTCCGTCCATGGGATTTTCCAGGCAAGAGTACTGGAGTGGGGTGCCATCGCCTTCCCCGTACATCCAACTGGCAGAGACTAAATCGTGATCCTAAATCCCCAGGGACACTTTGAGCACATGTGCTCTCTCTCTCCATCTTTCAAGGGAGGCTGCATGAAGCAGGTTTTAGGAATTTACCTAGAGAAGATGAGATTTACACTGTGGGATACAAAGAAGGTACCTTTGGGGCAACTACAAATGATAGTTTTCCACACTACATGCACTGGTATTTTCCTGATGTTAAAATACAAAGAGTATTCTATTAAGTCTGTTAACACTCTTAAATGAACATTCTATAAAGGCATGATTTATCCTCTGCTCTTGATGACACCTTGAACGACACAAACAATATCTTATGATTCTTTGTCCAGAGCAGACTGAATTCTAGGACCTCCAATGTCAAAGGGATATAAGGAGTGAGAATTTAGGTAACACACGAAAATAAGCACACTGTTTAGTTAAAGATGGATGTCCAAATCAGGTATAGAAATGATTTTCCCCTTCTGCCAAAACATACCATATTCAAAAATGACAATTAAAATATGGACTGGGGCAGGGGTTCCCAACCTCTGGGATCTAATGCCTGATGATCTGAGGTTAACCTGATGTAATAATAATATAAATGAAGAGCACAGTAAATGTAATGAACTTGAATCATCCTGAAACCACCCCCTCCAACCCCAGTCCATGGAAAATTTGTCTTCCATGAAACAAGTCCCTGGTGCCAAACAGATTGGGAGTCACTGGGTGGAGGGACCCTAAAACACTGGTATGGCATGGGTACCAGTTAATCAGAAGGGATGCCTGGCCAGTTAGACTCGATGTTGGTAAGTATGCCATGCAAGTGAATTCCAGTTTACGCCAGAAAAACAAGGCTCAGCCAATACGTCATTTGCTCTTTCATATTTTCCTTACTTTCTACCCTTGCAGATGGAGCCACGCGAACACTTACAGTCACTAAAATGCGAGAGTCAATGTTATTTTGCTACTTCTGGGTTGAGGCACTAAAGCTTTCATAAACAATTATCTGTTCTTTCTCATCACCTGCCCTGATGACTGAAAAGGCTACGCTTCCCAGTTGGTTCAGCTCCAAGATGGCAGAGCATGTTAAATCTAAGTCAGCATATGGAGAAGAACTTCCTAGTGCCCCGTGTAAGACATGAAGCAGGAGTAATAAAAATGCATTCCTTGTCTTAAGGCAACAAGATGGTGGAGCAACTCGTTACTGCAATATAACACAATCCACTCTGACTAATACACAACACTTCTCAACTTCATTTCAAAAAATATATATTCATTGAGTTCTGGACTGTGCCCCAGGCTGAAGTATTTTAATAGACAGCTCAGGTATGAAAACTCAACACTGCTGGGGGGCTGGCTCTTCATCTCCTGGTTGACTGTCCTGATTTTTGTTGAAATGAGCTGGGGCAGACACAGAACAGGAAACTAACATCACCAAGGCCATGCTTCTCCTCAACGTGATTCTTTCACTGTAGTTAATTTCTTAAATCTTTTCAATTCACTTCCCAACAAAGATCAACAACCTAATAAATAGAATAGTGACTCATCATCTTGTTGATCTCTTGCTTGTTTGGACAAGGTCTGTTATTCCAGCTCCCCCACCTGCACCCTTAATGAATACCAAATAGGCCAGTTCATACCACATTAAACAGAAGAGCCATTAGATGACCATGGAAATCCTCTATCTCATTAGTGATAATGCTGCATCATGATAAATAACCTCTGTGCTTCTTTTAACAAGTGGGAGCATCAGTCAATTTGGCACCTGCTTTGCAAGCAAATTTATAAACCACTCTGTTTTTGAAGGTACATCAGCCCTCAGGCTTAATGGTATAGCGTGGTATGGAAAATTATTTTAGCAGCCATACAGGCTGCTAAGAAAATAAAAATTTTCTCCCTCCCATGGGGAAGCAGAGAAATGTCATACCACAGAGCCCACAGGAGATTGGTGGTCTGTTCATGCCTTTCACAGTTAGGCTGTCTTTCGGATGACATTAAGATGCAAACCCAGTGAATGGTGTGTTTACTTTTTTATGTGAATTAAAAAATGTTATCAAGGTTACATAACCTCATTGTTAAAATTTTGCATTTGTGAAAAGGTTTATCATAAAATACCATAAAAAGTCATCTCATCCATCCCACTTTCAACTCTTCCACTATGTTAGGAAGGCTTTTCCCCTGTATATCTAAATAACATGCTCTATTGCAATTTCTTGACATAGTATGCGCAAATATTATCTACTGATTTTCTGGGATGACATGGATGAAATCTTTCTCCCTCTGCAATTTCTCCTGTCCCAGTCCACACAGTTAAGTTCCTGGTTTGATTCTTCTAATACCTGTCCTTTTTCTTTTTAAAAACAAAACCTTGCTGTATGGCAACATTAACTTCTTTTAAAAAAAATATTTATTTGACTGTGCCAGGTCTTAGCTGCAGCATGTGGGGTCTTTGATTTGGCAAGTGGGATCTAACTCCCTGACCAGGGATTGAACTCAGGCCTCTGGCATTGAGAATGCAAAGTCTTAGCCATTGGACCACCAGGGAAGTCCCTCGATAAGCTTTTTTTTTTTTTTTCATTTTAAGTGAAACATACCTCTCATCAAGAGACAAAGTGTTGATTCCCAAGTGGTTTAAACGTCTGCCTGGTCAGTTTTTGACTCTGCCTGTGCAGAAGTGGAGTCTAGGGAGCTTCTCCTGAAGTACAGCCTGGACTTAGTGACTCACGTTCTGAAGTTGAGAATGCAAGGGAAGTGATATGTTTTTTTCTGAGAGTCAGTCATCTACAGCAATATAACTTCTAGTTTTCTCCCTGGGGATCCTTGTTTTTGGAACTCAACCGCCATGCTGTGAAAGAGCCCAGGCCACGTGGAGAGGCCACTGGCATGGAAGCGGCTGAGTCAGCAGCAAAAATCCAGCAGTGACCCACCAGTTACATCAGTGAGGAAGCCTTCGAGGGCGCTCCCCAAGCTGAGTAGGAGCCAGGTAGTGAGTCCTGCCAACCCCCGGACCCAGGACAGAAACAATATAAATGACAATCACCATGTTATGCCACAACATAATGCTGTTCTTTCTAATGCAGAGAGAGGTAACTGAGACCCATACACTTTATAAGAACTTTATAAGAATATTAGCACAGCTTTAAA
Source organism: Cephalophus harveyi (assembly GCA_006410635.1). Lineage (NCBI taxonomy): Eukaryota > Metazoa > Chordata > Mammalia > Artiodactyla > Bovidae > Cephalophus > Cephalophus harveyi. The sequence goes on along the minus strand of SJYT01050408.1, from coordinate 223,296 downwards.
CCCCTTCAGCTTGTAATACCACATTGACCTCTCGAGTTTTCTCATTTCTAACTGTTCCTTTTATCCTCTTCAGGTTGATAATATCTTCGTTGTGTCCTGAAATATAATAAAGCCTCCTTTGCTTGGCACAAAGGTTGAATCTACAAGTTGAAAACTGGTAATGGATCTATTACACTCATACAAATATTGTTCAATGGGGAGCAGAAATTCTCCATCTAGACTGTTGATGTTTGGGGCTAGAAAAGTCTTTGCGCTCAGGCTATTCTGTGCACTTTATATATTTAGCCACATCCCTGGGCTCAGCACACAGTGTCACTCTCCTGTCGTGATGACCAAAAATGTCTCCAGACTTCTGATGTCACGTCAGTTGAGAACCGTGGTATGGCGAAATACTGCACTACGTTTCATTGCTTTCCATGCTATTGATGGTACTGGGTTGGCCAAAATGTTAGTTTGGGTTTTACATAAGATGGGATGGAAAACTCGAATGAACTTTTGGGCCAAGCCAATATTCACAGATGCGGGTGTCTCTGAGCGCCTATTTCTTCTCTTGCCTTTCACAATTCTCTTTATCATAGCCTTAATTGTTGTCAAGCTCTTCACTGACTTCTCCATTCTCCTGGGAGTGTTCCCAGCAGAACTTTCAAGTGCTTCTGTTCCTGCTAAAACATCCTCCAAGCCTACTGCTTAGATTTAATTTGGGGACTTTCCTTTCCTAGATTCAGGCTTTAATAAATACATGCACCAAAGGATAGAAAAAAGTTCACTGTTAAAGCAGGAGGGAGGGAAATCCTTGATTTTCTTCATGTCAGCAACCATTACAATAGCACTGGTTATCTGTAGGAGATGTGCCTTTGAAAACTGAATATAAACAAATTTGAAAAATCATACTTTTTGTGCCAGCGGAGCTCACTGTTAAAAATGATCCTAAAATGCTAAGATCAAGGTCCAGCTCAAATGGGACATCTTTCTGAATCTCTCTGGGTAGAAACAATCAGTGTGCTATTGTGTAAAGTTTATTACAGATATTATAGAAAATAATTATATATGGAGACAGTAAATCAAAAAGTAAAGAGCTCTGAAGCCAGACAGGCTGACTTTGAAATGCATTTTCTGTCCCTATTAGCTCTGTGGCTGTAGATAAACCAAGGCCTGCACTGTGCCTCAGTTTCTCATGTGTACAATGGGAGTGGCAAATATTTCCATATTATTGAGTTGCTGTGAGGACTGTATGCATGAAAAGTACTTAGATCTGTGACTGGCTTGTGGCCAGCAAAAATGCATGCTAGCTATGTCTAAACACAACTTTAATTCAAAAAGATACATATTTGTTATGTATCTTATCCCTATATTCACAAGCAGCACTACTTAAAATAGCCAAGACAACCTAAATATTCATTGAGAGATGAATGGATAAAGGAGATGTGGTGCATAATGGAATATTACTCAGCCATAAGAAAGAACAAAACAATGCCATCTGCAGCAATGTGGACAGAGAGGTAATCATATTAATTAAAGTCAGTCAGCCAGAGAAAGACAAATATCATATGATATTATGTGGAATCTAAGATATGACATAAAGGAACTAATTTACAAGACAGAAATAGACTCACAGGCATAGAGAACAGACTTTTGGTTGCTAGGGTGGAAGGGGTGGGGGAAGGATGGATTGGAAATTTGGGATTAGAGGATACAAACTATTATATGGAGAATGGATAAACAATAAGGTCTTATTGCATAGCACAGGGAACTATAGTCAATATTATGTAATAAAACATGCTGCTGCTGCTGCTGCTAAGTCGCTTCAGTCGTGTCCGACTCTGTGCGACCCCACAGATGGCAGCCCTCTGGGCTCCGCCATCCCTGGGATTCTCCAGGCAAGAACACTGGAGTGGGTTGCCATTTCCTTCTCCAGTGCATGAAAGTGAAAATCAAAGTGAAGTCGCTCAGTCGTGTTTGACTCAGCGACCCCATGGACTGCAGCCTACCAGGCTCCTCTGTCCATGGGATTTTCCAGGCAAGAGTACTGGAGTGGGGTGCCATTGCCTTCTCCGTAATAAAACATAATGGTAAAAAAAAAATAATGGTAAAGAATATGAAAAAGAATACGTGTGGCTTAGTTGCTCATTTGTGTCCAACTCTGTGCAACCCCATGGACTGCAACCCACCAGGCTCCTCAGACCATGGAATTTTCCAGGCAAGAATATCAGAGTGGGGTGCCATTTCCTGCTCCAGGGGATCTTCCTGACCCAGGGATTGAACCTCCATCTCTTGCATCTCCTGCATTGGCAGGTGGATTCTTTACCATTGTGACACTTGGGAAGCCTATGTCTATCTATCTATCTATATTTGAATTGCTCTGCTATACAGCAGAAGTCAGCACAACATTGTAAATCAACTACGCTTCAATACAATTTTAAAAAATAAAACAAAATCATGAATTTATGGCCATGTTAACTCTTCATGCAAATCCGCATCAGGTTTATTTCTGGAGAAAACATCTGGGCAGGACTGCAGGACTATGTGCTCAGACCTGGAGCATTTTTACCCATGTCCATTGTTCCTATTGAGATTTTCAGAGCCTCCAAGTGAGAGCTCACACATCTCAAGGGACAGGGCAATTCTCATACAGTTTGCTCTTTCCTTGAGTGGCATTGTCTCTTGATCCAGACAAATGTCCCTGGACTTGGTAACTCAGGTGTGTGTGTGTGTGCTTAGTAATGTCCAACTCCTCTTGACCCCATAGACTGTAGCCCTCCAGGCTCCTCTGTCCATGAGATTTTACGGGCAAGAATACTAAAGTGGGTTGCCATTTCCAACTCCAGAGGATCTTCTTAACCCAAGGATGAAACCTGTGTCTCTGGCATCTCCTGAGTTGGCAGGTGGGTTCTTTACCACTGCGCTACCTGGGAAGCCCTGGTGTCTCGGGATGTGGTATCAAAGCTCTGGTTTCAACCAGCCTGGGAGGTGATGATGGTTAACATGAGGACCCTGGTTCTCACATCTGATCAAAAGTGGGCAGTTTTAGCTCCAGCTAAGGGCTACCATGTAAAAATGTGGACCTGGGGTTTGCATGTTTTCTGATTTTCCAAGAGACACCAAGAATCAATAATTTTATGTGCTGTTGTTGTTCAAGCTCTAAGTTATGTCCGTATCTTTGCAATGTCATAGACTGCAGCATGCCAGGCTCCCTTGTCTTCCACCATCTCCTGAGTTTGCTTAAATTCATGTCCATTGAGTCGGTGATGCTATCTAACCATTTTATTCTCTGCCACCCCCTTCTCCTTTTGCCTTCCATCTTTCTCAGCATCAGGGTCTTACCCAGTGTGTTGGCACTTCACATTAGGTGGCCAAAGTACTGGAGCTTCAACTTCAGTTCTTCCAGTGAATATTCAGTGTTGAGTTCCTTTAGGATTGACTGGTTTTTATGTGAGATCTGATTTTTTACCTTTGGTGAAAACCATTGGGAAGCCCAAACAAAACACATTTACCAGCTATGTTGACCTATGGGCTCTAATTTGTGACTTCTGTCCTAGTAGATAATAATCATCCCTAACAGAGAAGTCCCTTTGGGATAAAAAGGGGAAAGTTCAAACTCTACTTGTCCGCACTCCCCAGCGGGGTAAGCATTTTCCCAGGACCCCAGTTCATCTCTCTGGGTCACCCCATGACCCCTATTGGCTGGGAATAAGGTCCCCTTTATTCTGGGCCATGAGAAGAAATCCCCTGGTATCACAAAAGCACTGCTTATTTTTGCATCACTACTTTCAAATCTAATTTAGCATCAAGTTTCAGAATTAAGAAACTAAGTGACAGCTGTTTAATTAACTCCTTAAGCTGATTAGACAGCATTTCTGAAATCCCCTCAAGGAGGAATGCATAACTGTATGGAGAACCCAGGACCATGCTGCCGCTGCTGTTTAAATTGTGAAAGATGCTAAAATTGGCCAAGCGTTCTTGACATCCCCAAGGATGTGGTCAAACAGAGATTTTTATTTATTACATTAAGTGCTACAGAACACTCCAAATGATAACAATAACATGAACTTATTTATATCTGTTAAGCAAACGTTTCGTGCATGTGAAAAAGAAAAGGGAAAGGAATGAATTGGGGGTTTTCAAAAAGCACTTTAAGACACACAGAAATCCCAAGTGTTTAGTTGTGTTGTTTAGAAGGATTTGGATTAACCCTTGTTCCTCACATAATGGGCTGTATATCCTCCTCTTGGTTTATAAGATAAAAGCATATTAATGAATTTAAGACTTTAAGCCAATTTTGTCCTTAAGATTTCTATTTCTAAAGTGCAATTTCTAAGGAAGAGAAGAAAGCGTCATTTTTGCCTGATTTTCCATGTGAGTCTGAGGTGGGTTGGACATCCTAGCCTTGAAGAAAGGGTACAAAACGATGGATTCACCCCCCTCCCACTTTCTAATCCCCATTTGGGCAACATTGAGCAGATGACAATAAAACATGGAGTGAAGAGAATGTCAAAGATCTTGCAGACAGAGAGGCTAGCAGAATAAATTCTCATTTGCCTAAACTTTTCAGAAATAGAAGATAAGTTTAACTTCAACTTTTAAATTTTTTCTAAATTGAAGTATAGTTGATTGACAACGTTGTGTTAGTTTCTGCTGAACAGCGATTCAGTCATACCTGTATGCATGCAGGCTCAGTCGCTTCACTGACTCTTTGTGATCCTCTGGACTGAAGCCCGCCAGGCTCCTCTGCCCATGGGATTCTCCGGGCAAGAATACTGACATGGGTTGCCATGCCCTCCTCCAGGGGATCTTCCTGACCCAGGGACTGAACCCACATCCCCTGTGGCTCCTACATTGCAGGCACATGTTTTACCATTAAGCCACCAGGGAAGCTTTCTACATGTTTTCTTTTAAAAATTCTTTTCCATTATGGTTTATCACAGGATATTGTATATAGTTCCCTGTGCTCTACAATAGGACCTTGTTGTCTTGTTTATCCATTCCATATATAATGGCTTTTATCTGTTGTAAATTTAACTTTTTTAAAAAATTTAAATTTATTAATTTTTTAAAATTTAAATTTGTTCATTTTAATTGGAGGCTAATTACTTTACAATATTGTATTGGTTTTGCCACACATCAACATGAACCCGCCACGGGTGTACACATGTTCCCTATCCTGAGCCCCACTCCGACCTCCCTCCCCGTACCATCCGTCTGGGTCATCCCAGTGCACCAGCCCCAAGCATCCTGTATCATGCATCGAACCTGGATTGGCGATTCATTTCTTATATGATATATACATGTTTCAGTGCCATTCTCCTAAATCATCCCACCCTCTCCCTCTCCCTCAGAGTCCAAAAGACTGTTCTATACAGCTGTGTCTCTTTTGTTCTCTCGCATACAGGGTTATCATTGCCATCTTTCTAAATTCCATATATATGCGTTAGTATACTGTATTGGTGTTTTTCTTTCTGGCTTACTTCACTCTGTATAATAGGCTCCAGTTTCATCCACCTCATTAGAACTGATTCAAATGTATTCTTTTTAATGGCTGAGTAATACTCCATTGTGTATATGTACCACAGCATTCTTATCCGTTCATCTGCTGATGGACATCTAGGTTGCCTCCATGTCCTGGCTATTATAAACAGTGCTGCAATGAACATTGAGGTTTGAATTGAGTTTTAGAAGGATGTTTCTAAGAGGTTGAGGACACGTGGTATGATGCAGATATGGTGGGCTGGTTTTGTATGCTGAAAATTTCAGTTTCTTGCTCAAGGCAAAGAGGTTTGAGTTGTTGTTTATTTTCTAAATGGGCTTCCCTGGTGGCTCAGTGGTAAAGAATCCACCTGCCACATGGCAATGTACTCCAGTATTCTTGCCTGGGCAATCCCATGGACAGAGCAGCCTGGTGAGCTATAGTCCACAGGGTTGCAAAGAGTCAGACAGAACTAGCGACTGAAGAACAACAATTTTTCAGACAGCTCCATGGAGATGTAATTCACATATTATACAGTTCACCTATTTAAAGTGTACTATTCTTTAGTTTTTAATATATTCACAGGTATGTGCAACCATTACCATTTCAGTCAATTTCAGAACATTTCTGTCACCTCAAAAAGAATCCCTGTATCCTGTAGCTTTTTCCCCCCACTTCCTCCAATCACTACCCTTACTCTGACCTTAAGCAATTACTAACCTGCCTCCTGTCCCTATGGATTTTCCTGTTCTGAATATTTCATAGGAATTGAATTATGCAATGTGTGATCTTTTGTTTCTGCTTTTTTTACTTGACTTTTATCCTTTTTAATTTTTAAGAATTGATGTACAATATTACATAAGTTACAGGTGTACAATATGGTAATTCATAATTTTTAAAGGTTATACTTCATTTTAGTTATTATAAAATATTGGCTATATTCCTTGTACTGACTCACTGAAGAACTGACTCATTGGAAAAGACCCTGATGCTGGGAAAGACTGAAGGCAGGAGGAGAAGGGGACGACAGAGAATGAGATGGTTGGATGGCATCACCGACTCGATGGGCATGAGTTTGAGCAAGCTGCGGGAGTTGGGGGTGGACAGGGAAGCCTGGCGTACTGGAGTCCATGGGGTCACAAAGAATCAGACATGACTGGGTGACTGAACTGAACTGAATATTCCTCGTAGTATACAATATATCCTGGTAGCTTATTTTATACCTAGTAGTTTTTGTTTCTTAATCCCCCACCCCTGTCCTACCCCTTCCTCCTTCCCTCACCCCACTGGTAACCACTAGTTTGTTGTTTATATTTGTGAACTTGCTTCTTTTTTGTTACATTCACTAGCTTGCTGTATTTTTTAGATTCTATATATAAGTGACACCATATGGTATTTGTCTTTATCTGCCTGACTTATTTCATTAAGCATAATATTCCTTAGGTCTATCCCCATTGCTGCAAATGGTAGAATTTCAGTGTTTTTTTAATGGCTGAGTAGTATTTCATTGTGTATATGTGTCACATCTTCTTTTTCTGTTCATTTGTCAGTGGACACTAAGGTTGCTTCCATCTCTTGGCTATTGTGAATAATGGGGCTATGAACATTAGGGTGCACATATCTTTTTGAATTAGTGCTTTTTTTTCTGCTTTTGTTTGGATAAGTACCTAGGAGTAAGTGGAGTTGCTGAATCATACAGAAACTCTATTTTTAGTTTTCTGAGGACACTTCATACTCTTTCCCACAGTGGTTGCACCATTTTACATCCCTACTGACAATGTATGAGGGTTCTCTTTTCTCCACATCTTTGCCAACATTTGTTATTTGTGTTCCTTTTGATGATAGTCATTTTGACTGGCTTCTTTTACAAAGCATAATGCCATCAAAGTTCATCTGCGGTGTAGCGTGTATCAGCAATTTATTCCTTTCATGGCCGAATAATATTCCTCAAGGCATGGAGTTTTATTGTCTTCCATTTTGTAAAGGTCAATTCTAATGCTGTTCAAATGAGAGTTTGTAAATTTGGGCTCTGTGGACTGATTCCAGCCCACAGATATACTTTGCTTGGATTGTACAGATTTAATTCTTTTTAATAGATCACATCATCTAAAAATTGGGAGATATGCAGAAATCTGGATTTCTGATTTGTCTTGAAAAATGAGAAGTGCAGGCAATTCTGGGGCATCTTTCAGTGGGCATGGAGTAGTAACTCTCCATTTCACCAAGGTCCACTTCTCCTTTGTACAATCTAGCTGGCTGCAGGCGGCTTTGAAGCTGGGGTCACTTGTTTAGATGTTTGGAGACAGGCAACATGTGTATAATTCAGCAATGCCACGATACAAATATTGCCCAAGCCCAACAACTGAAGCTAAAATGTATAGGAAAGTATGAAAGGCACAAGAGTGAAGCACTAACTTCCTTTATAACACTTTTTTTGCAAAGCAAATTATAAATCCAGTGATTCATTGCCCTCTCTGGTAAGAAAAGCCTGACATATGACAAAAATACTACTGAGCACACTCAGCATTTATCAAAGATTGACAACTCTGGATGTTGGTGAGGGTTCTTCTAAGAAACTTAAACTTCATTCACTTCATTTATAGCCTCCAAACAGCAATTCCATGAAACTTGGCATGAATATTTAATTTATGCCTGTTGATAGAATCCTCTTGATATCATAAAGTATTTGCTTTTTGAAACTAGGGGAGTTTTTGCCTGTAACCCCGAATGAAACCAGCTGTTGGACCATTTTCCCTATCGCTATAGAAAAATGCATGTCAAATTGTCAAAGGCAACAGAATTTTCTGTAGGCTGGAAGAAGCCTACTGGTTTTCTGAAACTAAGGAATTAATTCAGTTAGTGCGGAATGGACATACAAAATTAAGAAACATGAAAGGATTTAATTTCACTGAGTGGGTGTACCTAAAAGTGGGTCTAGAATTTCAACCCTCCAGAGGGACTGTAAGTTGTTCTGAGTGCATTTCTGACCTGCAAGCTATGGGGTTCTCAACAAGACTTATTGGTGGGGCTTGGAGCCCAGCTTTGATGATCTATGCTAATGAGGATTCTGCAGTACGCCTAATTTGAGATGGTGTAAAGTCCAAAAGTCATTTGCAGTTTGGCCCCAGAATATATTATGTGCTTTTTCTTTTTTTTTCCAGCAGACAATTTCTTAATTATGTTTTTCTTGGGCTAATACAAAAATGAATTTGCATGTCTTGAGCCCAAACTAATTAGGAAGAGAAGGGATGCAATTAACATTATTTTGGGAGGCAGGGGACACTCCATTTGGGATTTTAAATTGGCTACAGTCACCCATGCATTGACTTCAGTCCCATAATATCTTGGCCATGAAAATGCTTTTCAGGCATTGGTGGCGGTGGTCGGTGCTACCTTTGAGAGGAACAAAATCAGTATTTTCTCATTTTGTCTTTGTATCTTTCAGTCTTTTCTCAGTATGTAAGCCTCGGATTCTACGATTACTGGGTATGGCTGTCCTCAGATCAGAAAGACAGATGAGGATCACAGGAGCTAGATGTGAATAAAGATGCTTACAGACCCTATTTCAAAAGGAAGCTCTATGATCAAGCTCATGGACACTGATCTTACTCTCAATCTGTTTGAAAATGCAGAGAAATGTGTGATCCTTTGTATGGGCCACATTGCCATGGAAGACAGCACCCTGGAAGGTGACGTCATCCAGTCCCAGGATATTGAAACCAAGCAGGACCTTGTGGGTCTCCTGATCGCAAAAGCCTTCTCTGTTCCCTTCCTTAAGTTCCAAAGGGCAGGTTCAAACAGTTGCCAACCAGGAAAGGAAGGGCATATAGAGATACGGGAAGAGCAGTCAAGAAACACCAGTGCAGCCTTGGGGCAGGGTCCTGGTTACACCTTAGAGGATACACAGAACAATATCTTTGAGCTCTTCTGCAGAAGTAAAACCTTCCCCAAGTGGGGTTAAGATGTTAATTTCTTGATGAAGCATTCTTCAAGCCAGAAAAGGTCACAGTTTGAACATCACCACTGGATACCCAATGATCTCTAGATTGATCAGCAATCCTGCCCCTGGACTATAAAACTCCTGACAACGAACTCTCTACCCCAGGTGTGAACACACAGTTTTGAGGGCATTAACCCACTGTGACTGCCTTTGTTTGGCAAAGCAATAAAGCTATTCTTTTGTACTTCACTAAACTCTATCTCTGAGATTCAATTTGGTACTAGTGTACAAAGGCTGAATTTTTGGCTACAATATTCACATTCTGTTCATTTCCAGATTATGTCTCCAGCTCTGACCTCTCCCATGAGCTCCAGACTCAGTTGTTCCCTGGCTATTCGACCTCTCTCCCAGGATGTCTCAAACTCTCTGTGTTGTAGAAGACAGATCCCTTCCTGAGCCCAAGAGTGGACTGTTGTCTAACACTTGGAAATGAATTGTCTGAGGAGACATACGTGCTGACAAAGCAAGAGACTTCAATGGGAAGGGTAGCCCAGACAGAGAGCAGGAGGGTAAGGGAACCCAGGAGGACTGCTCTGCCACGTGGCTCACAGTCTCAGGTTTTATGGGGATTCGGTTAGTTTTTGGGTTTTCTCTGGCCAATCACTCTGACTCAGGGTCCTTCCTGCTGGCACGTGCATCACTCAGCCAGGAGGATTCTGGGAGGTTAGTAGGACATTGAACTGGCATCTCCTCTCTTCTTTTACTATTTCCTGAATTCTCTTGGTTGGTATTAACTTTTTAGCCCTGCCTTTCTTACCAGGACCTCCTGTTGTAAGATATCTCATGCAAATGGTTACTATGGTGCCTGGCCAGGGTAGGCAGTTTTGGTTGGTGTTTCTCCTAACATCTGGGTCCAAGATAGAACTCGTGATAGCCTCCCTCAAACCTGCTCCTTTTTCAGTGTTCTGAACAGCAAACTGTGCCACTGGGCACGTGGATGCTCCAGCCAGAAACCTCAGGAGTCATCCTTCACTTTCTTCTTTAGCTCATTCCCATACCTCATCCATCCATGAGGTCCTGTGAGCACTGTCCCAGCACATTCTGTCAGCCCAGCCACTTCCTTCCACCTCCACTGCCATCACCTTAAATTAAGCACCATGATGTGAATCCAAGGTTATGAGAAAGTCTTTGAAACCACTCATCTTGTTTATTTCACTCCATTTACGACAGTATTTGTCCCTCTCAGAAATTATTTTTTCCCCTATGAATTTATTGCCTGTTTGACCAGGTCAGCATAAAAGCTCCAGAAGGGCAAGGCTTTTGTGTGACTCCACACGCAATCCAGAGCTGACCCCAGGAGGCAAGTGGGACTCACATGTCAAACTTCGAAGTGTCACATGCTTAACGTGGGACTCATCAGTATGCCTGGAGTCAGCATCTGAAGTCCTTCTCTCAATCCATCTTCAGCAGATACTCTGTATTACAACCAGGTTTTCTGCTCCCCCTCTCTTTTGTTTTTTAAATGATGGGCATTTTAAAATTTATTTACTTATTTATTTTGGCTGCCCTGGATCATCATGGCTGCGTGCCAGCTTTTTCAAGTTGTGGTGCATGGACTTGTCCTTGCAGTGGCTTCTCTTGTTGTGGAGCGCAGGCTGAGGATACACAGGCTTCAGCAGTTGTGGCACATGGACTCTAGAGCGTGCACGGTATGGTGCACAGGCTTAGTTGCTCTATGACATATGGAATCTTCCTGGACCAGGGATCAAATGCATGTCCCCTGCATTGGCAGGAAGATTCTTTACCACTGGACCACTAGGAAAGTCCAGCCAGATTCTCTTGGATATTTTGTTCCACAGTGAAAGCTAAATACATCCTTAGTGGACCCTTGTAGAAACATCTCTAGCTCTCCACATTTCCTGGCTGGAGTTGGGAAATCTTGTCACATCCATACACCTCAAAGTGAAAAATGAGTCACACATTTAAGGCGACCAGACTTCATCCAATTCAGAACAAGAACTTAAGGCAGGGTTACCTCATTTGCTGGAATCACCACGCTATCAGCAATGTGTGTCATCATTATAATTATTTTTTATTTAATCGAGCTGGACTTTGGCAGAAGTCTTCCAATTGATGGGCAGCCAAGGAAGCATCTGTCGTTGATGAGTTCAGCTGGTCAGAGCACGGTGTTAATGAGTCCAAAGCCACGGGTCCATCCCCACCTGGCTGTAGGTTTGCTCAAAATCGGCCAGCTGAGATGGTAACAGTAACTCTGGCCAACAGCTTAATGCATAGGAGAGGAAGCATGGACACATGAGAGCCAAACCGTCTTGTCTTTCTTAAGGCTCTGGGGCACCTGAAGTTGGGTCTAGAGCACTGCTTCTCAACCAAGGCCATGGAAGATAATCCTGCAGGGAGGTGTGAAAAATACGAAAGCCAGGAACCCATCTCAAACCAATTATATCACCATCTCTAGGAAGAGAGGGGCTTCCCAGGTGAGTGCTAAAGAAACCACCTGTCAATGGAGGGGATGTGAGTTCAATCCCTGGGTCGGGAGGATTCCCTGAAGAAGGGCATGGTAACCCAGTATTTTCCAATATTCTTTCCTGGAGAATCCCATGGACAGAGGAGCCCAGTGGGCTGTAGACTGTGGGGTCACAAAGAGTCAAATATGACTGAGCACAAGCACGAGGGACAGAGACTCAGACCCCAGTCATCTTCTTCTGTCTTCACGGGAGATTCTAACCTAAAGGTCCTCAAACTTTGCTGCATGTTAGAATCACCTGGGGAGCCTAAATATACTGATGCTGGATCCTGTACTTAGGGATTCTGATTTAACTGTTCTGGGTTTCTGTCTCAATTCTGAGAGGTTTCAACTCTCCCCAGAGTTCTAATGAGACCCGCTGAGAATCACCTCTGTCCATAAAGGGTGGTCACTTCACCAGCCGACTCAGTCCAATGTATAAAACACGGGCACACACCAACATGGGCCAAGACAAATGACTTGACAGAGAGGGCAATCGGCAAAGCAGTGTGAGGCAGGAGGTTTATTGCTCAATGTGCAAGGAATATTAAAAGAGAGTGGTGGTGCCACAAAGGAAACGCAGAGGCAAGGAAAGTTGGCTGAGCACAGAGCTAAATTCAGGAAGAATCACGTGGGCTCGGACTTGCCAGTCCCACCCAATCTGGTCCAGAGATTCCAAGATGCATCCTTGGGAGGCAAGATGTCAGGGGCGAGGCACTGCTTCCTTCCCCCAGTCCTTTATTCACGTTTTCTTTCAAATATCATTGCCTCAGAGGGGCTTCTCAAACTGATCTACTGTTAGTTACCCTCTGCCTCTGGCTCACAACCACTGCCCCTCCATGAGGATGCCTCCTTTTTCGTTTTACCTTGAAAATGATCTTACTTTTACATATATTTAGTTTTAGAATGTAATTCATTAAATTAAATATTATTAAAGGTCCATCTAGTCAAGGCTATGGTTTTTCCAGTAGTCATGCATGGATGTGAGAGTTGCACTATAAAGAAAGCTGAGTGCCGAAGAATTGATGCTTTTGAACTGTGTCGCTGGAGAAGACTCTTGAGAGTCCCTTGGACTGCAAGGAGATCCAACCAGTCCATCCTAAAGGAGATCAGTCGTGAATGTTCTTTGGAAGGATTGATGTTGAAGCTGAAACTCCAGTGCTTTGGCCACCTGATGTGAAAAGCTGACTCATTTGAAAAGACCCTGATGCTGGGAAAGATTGAAGGGGGGAGGAGAAGGGGACGACAGAGGATGAGATGGTTGGATGCTATCACCGACTCAATCGACCGACATGAGTTTGGGCAGGCTCCGGGAGCTGGTGATGGACAGGGAGGCCTGGCGCGCTGTGGTTCATGGGGTCGCAGAGTCAGACATGACTGAGCAACTGAACTGAACTGAACTGAAGTGAATGAAACACAGCAGTAATTAAAATGATCAAATAATTCATTACGATGAATTATTTGAACTTTGAAAGTTGTCTGCCTTCTATGCTAGACTTCAAAATGTGTGAGCACAAGGATGGTGTGTGTTTTGTTCACTGCTCTGATCCCATACCCAGTGCTGGTTTTCAATCATCCTTGTATGAATGGATGGATGAGTGTTCCCACAGTTTTTAGAAAAAACGATTCTTTTCCTCCCTAGGCTTATGCTTCTTTTTCATACTCAGATCCCCCAAACAGTAATTTATCTTTTAAACTTTTAAAATGATGTCCTGTTTTAGTGGTTTTGAAAGCTCTTTATGCCTGGTGTCATTATAGGATATATTTTTTGGTGAGGGCAGGATTTATTCTATGAAATATGCTTCCTAGTAGACTTCCCTGGTGGCTCAGACGGTAAAGCATCTGTCTACAATGCGGGAGACCCAGGTTCGATCCCTGGGTTGGGAAGGTCCTTTGGAGAAGGAAATGGCAATCCACCCCAGGACTATTGCCTGGAAAATCCCATGGACAGAGGAGCCTGGTAGGCTACAGTCCATGGGGTCGCAAAGAGTCGGACACGACTGAGTGACTTCACTATATCACTATATACTGGAGAAACTGTTCAGTTTCTCAAGGTGATAGATATGAATGTACCTTGGGAGGACAGACTGAAATCACGAAGTGATAGTACTAATTTTATTTCAACGTGACTGGGTCTCTAGGTTTCCAAGGGTCAATGGATTAGAATAAAAAGAGCAAAGTACATATTTAAAAAATCATGACCTGGCTAATTGTTGCAATAAGTAGTCTAAGCAAAACAGAAAGAAAGAAAATGACACTGGATATAAATGTGTCCCATGACTTTCAAGCCAAATCTTTAATGAGGGTTGTAAAGGGTTCTCTGTTTTCCAGACCCCTAAGTCAGATATGTGCATAAATAAAGGTTTTGAAATGTAAAATCTGTTCAGCCTGTGGCAAAACGTGACTTTAGGAGTTTGAGGGTTGAGACGAATTTCTAAAAGTGATTGTAGAAGAAAATTAAACCCACTCCATATCATCTCTATTGCCATGCGGGAAAGTTGCTCAGAAATTAAAGAATGGAAATTAAAATAAGGGAAAATTATGGAGATCATGCTGCCGGTTATTTGCAAATCTAGGGAGGTTTGGAAATGGGGAATTGGAGAAGCCATTATGAAGAGACAGAATCTGTCTTGCAATAACATTCTTAGAAAGTCCTGCAAGTAAAGGCTTGCAAGCCTTTCTCACTGTAGGGTCCGCAGTAACAGTTAACTAGCTCATCTTTTCTGACTGCTTCCAAGAGAATTTATGTTAATGCTCACTATGTGCTCAAGAAAATAAATCTGAGCTTGACTTTGGCTTTCAAGCCCATGCCTTGAAAAATCTACATTTCTCCAAAATCTGATTTATAATGACCTGTAATCCTGTTCTCACCTGCCCTCAACACAAAACCAGTATTTCTTTTCTGCTCCTTTACCAGAATGAAGTACATTTTGTGAAATATCCTACTTTATCTAAATCTCTTTAAAATACCATAGGCACACAGAATCACAAATCCATAAAGAAAGCCAATAGTAATGACTTCTTGTTTTAATTGGATAGGTTTTTAATAACTGATAGAAATAGAAGTACTATTATTATTATGGATGAATATAATGATTTTTATTCACAAAGGCAATCTATGTGAGTGAAATCCATTATCTTAGAAGTATTTTGATAAGGATAAATCTATGGAGAAAGGGCTATGTATCTTGCCTGCAATTGTTAAACTCCATTAAACATGCTTAATAATTAGTTGGCCAAAGAATCTCATTAGATGTACATTAAATGTGTATTTAAGTCATATTTGAGACACTTCATTAAGAGTGACATGGTAAACTTTACTGCAAGACTTTAATAAAAATTCTAGTCAAATTAAAACTTGAATTTATGGTCAGTCTTACTATAGCTTTGAGAACAGAATACTGTCTTGAATCCTGTTAGTTTGTTTGTTTTTTCTTCACAAGGACCAGTCCTGGCCACGATACATATTTCATAACTTCTATATTTAGATATAATTTACATATGATAAGGGCTTCCCTGGTGGCTCAGATGGTCAAGAATCTGCCTGTAATGCAGGAGACCCAGGTTCAGTCTCTGGGTTCTGAAGATCCCCTGGAGAAGGAAATGGCAACCCACTCCAGTATTCTTGCCTGGAGAATCCCATGGAAGAGGAGCCTGGAGAGCTATAGTCCTTGGGGTTGCAAAGAGTCAGACACAACTGAGCGACTAACACTTTCACTACATACAATTAAGTCAATGACTTGAAAGAATTTGATGTTTTAGTAAAAGTATACAATTTTGCAGCAATGACCATAATCAATTTCAGAACATTTCCCCAACCCAAGAAAGTTCCTTCAGGTCCCTTAGTAGTCAATCCTGACTCCCAACCCACAACTCTGATTTTTTTCACTAGCTTTGCATTTTCTGGAAATTTCTTATATATGTCTTCATACAATATATTGCCTTTTGTGACTAGTTTTATCTTAGTGTAATATCTTCATGTAATCTGTGTAACTTTTGTTGCTGTGTATGTCTGAAGGTCATTTTCTTTTTCACTGCAGAGCAATATTTCATTATGAGGCTATATCACAATCGGTTCATACATTTGTCAGTTAATAAATATTCTGGCTGCCTCCTTTGGCAATGATAACTTTTTTGTGGGGGGAGGAGGCCTGCACCATGCAGCATGTGGGCTCATAGCTCCTGACCAGAGATGGAACTCATACCCTCTTCAGAGTCTTGACTACTGGATTGCCAGGGAAGTCCCTCATTTGGCTATGATGAATAATACCTATTTGAATATTCACATACAAGTCTCTATGTGGACATATGCTTTCATTTTTTTGTTGTTGTTGTTCGGTTGGGTGGAAATGCTGGATCTTATAGAAGTTTATGTAACTTTAAAATTCTGCTAACTCTTTTCCAACAAGGCTGTACCATTTACATTCCCACCAGCAAAGATATGGGTTCTAGTTTCTTCACGGCCTTTCCAACACTTGATATTGTCGATCTTTCAAATTTTACCCATTTTAGCAAGTGTGTAGTTGCATCTCATTGTGGTTTTACTGTGCATTTACCTAAAAAAATGATGTTAAATATGTTTTTACATACTTATTGGTCACTTGTATATCTACTCTCATGAAGTGTTTATTCAAAAAGTTTGGCTGTTTCTATAGGATTGTTTGTCCTGTATTCTGATTTATAGGATTGACGATGAAAAGTGTTTTTAACACACACTGGATACAAGTTCTCAAAAAGATGTCATTTTCTGAGTCCCTTTGGTGTCTTTGTGTGGCTACAGTATAGTAAAATCCTGGCCTTGTAAAATAAAGTGGAAATTATTTTTAATCTTTGTAAGGATCACAGATTGGTATTAATTTTTTTAATTAAACACCTTTCTTGGGGTGTATATGTCATGTTCCTGCATGCTAAGTCACTTCAGTTGTATATGACTCTTTGCAACCCCATGCAACCCCATGTAGCCCACTAGGCTCCTCTATCCACGGGATTCTTCAGGCAAGAATACTGGAGAGGGCTGCCATGCCGTCCACCAAGGGATCTTCCCAACCCAGGGATCGGACTTGCATCTCTTGTGTCTCCTGTGTTGGCAGGTGGGTTCTTTACTGCTAGCACCACCTGGGGAGGCCATATATGTCATAAAACCAACCACATATATTTAAAGTCCACTGTTAAGTGTTGCATGTATACACCAGTGAAACCATCTCTACAAGCAATCAATACAATGAACATATCTATCAGCCTCAAAATTTCCTTGTAACTGTTGGTCATTTTTAACTTATACCTCTCTGCTAACATCTCTGTTCCCCACCCCATCTCCTGGCAAGTATATCTGTCCCTATAGATTAGTGTGAATTTTCTAGAGTTTTCTAAAAATGGAATCATGTAGTATTATTGTACCATGCAACTGAGTTTGAGAACACCCCCCAAAAGATATGTTCCAATCCTAATCCTCAGTTATCTATGAAGCTTATTTGGAAATGAGGTAATTTTTATGGAATTAAGGTGAATTCCAACTGAATGAGAAAAAGTGAGAAGTGTTAGTTGCACAATTGTGTCCAACCCTTTGCAATCCCATGGACTGCAGCCCACTAGGATCCTCTGTCCATGGGATTGGACAGAATAGCCAATCCCAAAAGCCCTGACTGAATAAGGGTGGACGCCAATGACTGGTGTCCTTGTGATGAAAGGAAAATTTGAACACTGACACAGAAAAGGGGGAATGCCACACGACAGCTTGGGCAGAGACTGGAGTAATGCATCTATAAGCTGCTGCTGCTACTGCTGCTAAATCGCTTCAGTCATGTCTGACTCTGTGTGACCCCATGGACGGCAGCCCACCAGGCTCCCCTATCCCTGGGATTCTCCAGGCAAGAACTCTGGAGTGGGTTGCCATTTCCTTCTCCAATGCATGAAAGTGAAAAGTGAAAGCGAAGTCGCTGTCATGTCCAACTCTTAGCGACCCCATGGACTGCAGCCCACCAGGCTCCTCCGTCCATGTGAGTTTTCAGGCAAGAGTACTGGAGTGGGGTGCTATTGCCTTCTCCGATCTACAAGCTAAGGAATGCCAAAGATTGCATCCACCAGGGTTAGAGTCAGGGTTAGAGAGGAAAGGAAAGATTCTTCCCTAGAACCTTCAGGGAGAAAGAATGGCTCCACTGAATTCAGACTTCTTTCTCTAGAACATTCTGTTGCTTTAAACCACCCAAATATGCAGGAATTTGCTAAGGCAGCCTTGTGTGTGCGTGTGTGTGCATGTTCAGTCATGTGCAACTCTTTGCAACTCCTTGCAACTCCAGTAACTGTAGCCCTCCAGACTCCTCTGTTCATGGGACTTTCCAGGCAAAAATACTGGAGTGGGCTGCCATTTCCTAGTCTAGGAGGTCTTCCAGACCTCAGGATCAAACCCACATCTCCTGCATTGGCAGGCAGATTCTTTACCACTGAGCCAGCTGGGAAGCCCAAGGCAGCTTCAGGACACTAACATTCTTCATTTTGAACAATTGTGATTTCATTTCCCTGGGTCAGGACCCAGATTTCCTGAACCTACTTCCTCTCAATAGCTTAACAAAATTGGTCTTGTTTTAGCCAGAAGGGAGAAATGACCATTAGGTCAGTGATCAATGATGCCTGCCTCCCTGTCCAAAAAGATGGACATCCTGTCTTTTGCATTAGTGATAAGTGTTGACTCAGCATGAAAATTGTAGAACATTTGGAAGCTACATGGAAGCATAAAGAAGAAAACAGACATAAGCAGGAATCCATCCAGACAGAACCTCTTTAAACTTAGTACACTTGAATTTTTCTCATCTTTGAGAAGGACATTACCTTCTCTCCAGGTGTTCAGGCTATCAGCCTAGGAAGCTCAAAGACATCCCTTCACCTCGCTGTCCATCCATCACTGTGTCCGGTCTCCATTCAACCTTCTGAATCTCCCCCTATCCCATCCCCTTCTCTGCATACCCATCCTATACATCCCAACTCACAAACACCATCATCCAACCCCCATGTTTTCCTGCCTGGATTTGGGCAATAGAGTGGACTCAGTCGTTGGCCCACCCACCTCTAAACATACTCTAGCCTCAAAACCCCTTCTCATCTCCTGGTTCCCTGTTCCCCTGCCCTTCTGCACCTCCAGCCCCAAACCAACTTTCAATTGATCCTGGAACAGAAAATCTTCCTTGATCTGACCCACAAGGCTCTGTTTATGACACTCTCCCTGCTCTCTGTTCTCCAGCCTTAGTCCTGCTTCCAGCAACCCTGTAACATGCTCCCTCCTGCCTCAGGTTCTCTGCATGTGGTATTTTCTCACCCTGGAACATGGCACCCTCCCCTGAGACCCTGGTTCCTTCATATCCACCCTTCAGATCTCTAAGCATCACTTCCTTGGAGAAAGCTCCTCCGACTTCTCTTAACAGGTCAACCTCAGTACTGTACCTCTTCTAGCACATTCTATCTCCTTCATAGCACTTGTCAGAGATAAATTTTTATATTTCTTTGTGTAATTATTTGATTAGGATCTATCTAGATCATCGAATTCTGTGGTCCCCGAGGGCAGAGACCGAGCATGTTCTGTTTTCCATTCTATCTTTGGCGTGTAACAATGTGCTTGGAAAATAACCAAGCACAGATAACCAAAAATATTGGGCAGATAACCAAAAATATTTCCTGATTAGATGATGCATGTCCTCAGTTGTGTCTGACTCTTTGCAACCCTGTGGACTATAGCCCGCTAGGCTCCTCAGTCCATGGGATTGCCCAAGCAAGAATACTGGAGTCGGTTGCCATTTTCTTCTCCAGGGTATCTTCCTGACCCAGGGACTAAAACTGCATCTCTTGCATCTCCTGCATCGGCAGGCAGATTCTTCAGCATTGTGGCACCTGGGAAGCCCCCATACAGATGATGCATAGAAGGTGCCAATAATAATAAAGAAGAATGCATGAAGAGAGAAAACAAAACTTACTTAAGGAAAGAAAAAAAGGCATTATCCCCTTCGACCTCACTATTCTGAGTGTGTGTGAGAGAGAGACAGACAGAATAAGGGAGAAACACCTTGAAGATTGATCCATTGATCCTGAGCTGTGCTCTGTGACAATCATTCCTAGTGTTCAAATGGGTCTCAATTGGGATACTAGGGTCTTTCAATCAGAATGTCATTGAAAAATGGCTGCCAGCTCTATTCTTTTCTTTTTTATTAATTTTTATTGCAGTATAGTTGATTACAATTTGTGGTAGTTTCAGGTGTACAGCAAAGTGAGTCAATTATATATATATATGTATATACACACACATATATACTTGTTCACTCTTTTTTAGATTCTTTCCCCATATAGGCCATTACAGAGTATTGAGTAGAGTTCCCTGTGCTATTCAGTAGGTCCTTATTATTTATTTTATATATAGTGGTGTGTATATGTGGGAGGAGGGAATGGCAATCCACTCCATTACTCTTGCCTGGAGAATCCCATGGACAGAGGAGCCTGGTAGGGTCACAAAGAGCTGAACACAACCGAAGTGATTTAGCAGGCAGGCAGGCATACAGTGTGTATATATCAAGCCTACTCTTCCAATTTATCATTCAGCTGGTAAAGAACTTGCCTGTAATGAGGGAGACCTGGGCTTGATCCCTGGGTTGGAAAGATCGCCTGAAGAAGGGAATGGCTTCCAACTCCAGTATTCTGGCCTGGAGAATTTCGTGGACTGTATAGTTGATGGGGTCATAAAGAGTCAGACACGACTGAATGACTTTCACTTTTCACTTTCACTTTTCCCTTTGGTAACCAGAGGTTTGTTCTCTACATCTGTGATTCTATTTCTATTTTGTAAATAAGTTCATTTGTACCATTTTTTTTTTAAGATTCCACGTTTAAGCGATATAAGCCCATCTCTGGAGAGTGCGGTTTTATAGCCTCTCCTATTGACTTGTTATAGAGTTTAATCCTCCTCCACTCCAGGAAGGTTTCCTGACGTCTAATAAATTTGCTTTTCATCCCAGGAGAGGAATAAGGTTTCAGAAGCCTGTTATTTTTGATGAAATATATATGAATGCAGAAAGGGTACAGAATGCATATACGTGGGTACATAGATGGATAGATAGATATGTCTACTTACACTTTTGCTTCAAAATCTATTCACTAGATAGTTATATACCAACACTAACTTTTTATTTTTTTTATTTTTAAAATTTTATTTTTACTTTATTTTACTTTACAATACTTCTCCAGGTGTTCAGGCTATCAGCCTAGGAAGCTCAAAGACATCCCTTCACCTCCCTGTCCATCCATCACTGTGTCCGGTCTCCATTCAACCTTCTGAATCTCCCCCTATCCCATCCCCTTCTCTGCATACCCATCCTATACATCCCAACCCACAAACACCATCATCCAACCCCCATGTTTTCCTGCCTGGATTTGGGCAATAGAGTGGACTCAGTCGTTGGCCCACCCACCTCTAAACACACTCTAGCCTCAAAACCCCTTCTCATCTCCTGGTTCCCTGTTCCCCTGCCCTTCTGCACCTCCAGCCCCAAACCAACTTCAGTACATTCAGTTGATCCTGGAACAGAAAATCTTCCTTGATCTGACCCACAAGGCTCTGTTTATGACACTCTCCCTGCTCTCTGTTCTCCAGCCTTAGTCCTGCTTCTAGCAACCCTGTAAGATGCTCCCTCCTGCCTCAGGTTCTCTGCATGTGGTATTTCCTCACCCTGGAACATGGCACCCTCCCCTGAGACGCTGGTTCCTTCACATCCACCCTTCAGATCTCTAAGCATCACTTCCTTGGAGAAAGCTCCTCCGACTTCTCTTAACAGGTCAGCCTCAGTACTGTACCTCTTCTAGCACATTCTATCTCCTTCATAGCACTTGTCAGAGATAAATTTTTATATTTCTTTGTGTAATTATTTGATTAGGATCTATCTAGATCATCGAATTCTGTGGTCCCTGGGGGCAGAGACCGAGTATGTTCTGTTTTCCATTCTTTCTTTGGCATGTAACAATGTGCTTGGAAAAGGGCAGATAACCAAAAATATTTCCTGATTAGATGATGCATGTCCTCAGTTGTGTCTAACTCTTTGCAACCCTGCGGGCTATCGCCCGCTGGGCTCCTCAGTCCATGGGATTGCCCAAGCAAGAATACTGGAGTCGGTTGCCATTTTCTTCTCCAGGATATCTTCCTGACCCAGGGACTAAAACTGCATCTCTTGCATCTCCTGCATTGGCAGGCAGATTCTTCAGCATTGTGCCACCTGGGAAGCCCCCATACAGATGATGCATAGAAGGTGCCAATAATAATAAAGAAGAATGCATGAAGAGAGAAAACAAAACTTACTTAAGGAAAGAAAAAAAGGCATTATCCCCTTCGACCTCACTATTCTGAGTGTGTGTGAGAGAGAGACAGACAGAATAAGGGAGAAACACCTTGAAGATTGATCCATTGATCCTGAGCTGTGCTCTGTGACAATCATTCCTAGTGTTCAAATGGGTCTCAATTGGGATACTAGGGTCTTTCAATCAGAATGTCATTGAAAAATGGCTGCCAGCTCTATTCTTTTCTTTTTTATTAATTTTTATTGCAGTATAGTTGATTACAATTTGTGGTAGTTTCAGGTGTACAGCAAAGTGAGTCAATTGTATATATATATGTATATACACACATATACACTTATTCACTCTTTTTTAGATTCTTTCCCCATATAGGCCATTACAGAGTATTGAGTAGAGTTCCCTGTGCTATTCAGTAGGTCCTTATTACTTATTTTATATATAGTGGTGTGTATATGTGGGAGGAGGGAATGGCAATCCACTCCATTACTCTTGCCTGGAGAATCCCATGGACAGAGGAGCCTGGTAGGGTCACAAAGAGCTGAACACAACTGAAGTGATTTAGCAGGCAGGCAGGCATACAGTGTGTATATATCAAGCCTACTCTTCCAATTTATCATTCAGCTGATAAAGAATTTGCCTGTAATGAGGGAGACCTGGGCTTGATCCCTGGGTTGGAAAGATCGCTTGAAGAAGGGAATGGCTTCCAACTCCAGTATTCTGGCCTGGAGAATTTCGTGGACTGTATAGTTCATGGGGTCATAAAGAGTCAGACACGACTGAGTGACTTTCACTTTTCACTTTCACTTTTCCCTTTGGTAACCAGAGGTTTGTTCTCTACATCTGTGATTCTATTTCTATTTTGTAAATAAGTCCATTTGTACCATTTTTTTTTTTTAAGATTCCACGTTTAAGCGATATAAGCCCATCTCTGGAGAGTGGGGTTTTATAGCCTCTCCCATTGACTTGTTATAGAGTTTAATCCTCCTCCACTCCAGGAAGGTTTCCTGACATCTAATAAATTTGCTTTTCATCCCAGGAGAGGAATAAGGTTTCAGAAGCCTGTTATTTTTGATGAAATATATATGAATGCAGAAAGGGTATAGAATGCATATATGTGGGTACAGATGGATAGATAGATATGTCTACTTACACTTTTGCTTCAAAATCTATTCACTAGATAGTTATATACCAACACTAACTTTTTTAAAACTAGGATTTGCTTTATATATAATTTCCCAACCATCTACTTTCAATCTTTCTTTGTGTGTACATGTTGAATGTGTGTGTTCAGTAAAAACATATAACTGGAGTATTATATTTAATTAGTCTTATAATCATGGTCTTTAATTGCAGAGTTTAATTCATTTTTATTGGTTATCATTATCTATACATTTGAATTCATTTATTTCATGCTTTGGGCTTCCCAGGTGGTGCTAGTGGTAAAGAATCCACCTGCCAATGCAGGAGACACAAGAGATGCGGCTTTGATCCTTGGGTTGGGGAGATGCCCTGGAATAGGAAATGGTAACCTGTTTCAGTATTCTTGCCTGGAAAATTGCATGGGCAGAGGAGGCTGACGGGCCACAGTGCATGGGGCCATAAAAGTTGGACACAGCTGAGCATAGCAGTTTTGTGTTTTATATATTTTGTGTTTTCTATTTGCCTAGGCTTTTAAAATGTATTTGATTTCTTATTTTTCCTCTTCTTGCTCTTTGTTTGGCTCTTTTTTTTTGGTTGTTATTTTCTCCCTTCTTTCAATTTTTCCCCCTCTATTTTCTATACCCTTATCTCCCCTCATTCCAATTTTCAGTAATTACTCCAGAGATTTTATTTTTAATGGTCCACTGATTTGTTCTTTAATCATTTAATTGTTACTGAACTGTGATGAAATGCCAGACCCTGGAAAAGTAAAAATAAATAAAGCATCCTTGAGGACATGATCATTCAGTGAGAGGGGCAATAGTTTTAAATCAGGGTCTACAAGGATGACATGGAGGCTGGCTTTCCCAAAGCTTGTGTATGGAAACACTATTTTTAACTTTTTATTTATTTATTTTTAGGCCACACCATCAGGTGTGCAAAATCTTAGTTCCCAGACGAGGAATGGAACCAATGCCCCCTGTAGTGGAAGTGCATATTTTAATCACTGGACAACCAGGGAAAGTCCTCGGAAAACCCTGTTAATGGGATGCAAAATCTAGACTTCCCTTCGTGATTCTCTTAAAAACCAGTGGTTGGATTTAGCCCTTCAGCATAATCTGGAGAAGCTAAGCAAGCACATGGATGCACCTATTCACACATTTACACGCATACTTTTGCCACCTCTGGTCAGAATGGATAAACCATAGTACAAATCACCAGATGCTTTTTCAAATATGATATACGCATATGGAGCCTTATAGTTGTAGTTAAAAGCACTTTTACTTGCTCACAGCTTTTCCTCAAGGTTGATAGTTTTTTCATTTTCTATCTTTTTCCTTTAACTTTATTTTTGGCTGTGTGGGGTCTTCTCTGCTGCCCATGGGCTTTTCTCTAGCTGTGGTGGCTGGGGGCTACTCAGTTGCAGCATGTAGACTTCTCATGTTGGTGGCTTCTTTTATTGCGGAGCACAGATTCTAGCCACACAAGCTCAGTAGTTGCGATGTGCAGGCTTAGTTGCCCTACGGCATATGGGATCTGAGTTCCCCAGCCAGGCATTGAACCTGGCTCCCCTGCCTTGGAAGGCAGATTCTGTTTCACAGTGATTTCTGATTCCATTTTACAGATGAGGACTTGTGAGTTTAGTAGTCAGGAGAGATGAGCCCAAGATTTATGAACAACATGGCCCTCTTTCTATTCTACTGCAGTTGTTGGATAAGCATAATTTGCATAAAGACATATTTAGATGATATTTGCCTTGTTGTGTGTAGGCTGTAAAACCGTATATGGGTTTGAAGCCCCTAGGGTGGAGGCGCTGCAAATCCAGCTCAGTGGAGTCCTGCTCTTTGCATACACGTGCAACTGCTGAAGCAATATGATTTTGTACCCTAGATTAGAATAGCTGGAAAGAGTATGACCTTTGGCTGATTTCTTTGTCAACACAGGGCTTTATCTCCAGGTATTTTGTGAGTCTCATTCTTGTCATCAGGTGAGATTTGGTTTTCATTCTTGTAAAGGTGAGTTTAATGCAAAGTAAATTAGATTCTGTAATGGGATTTTCTTTAGCATGAATGAGAAATAGAAAAATGTCAATATCAAATAGCAAATTATTCTTGATTAATTTTTTAATGGGTTTAGCTAACAACCGATTGAATACATCTTAGATAATTACTTCTATGACTCCTGCATCTTGGAATTTTAATTAACTGTTGAAATGCTCTCGTTTTGATGGATTTCTTTTTTTTTTCCCTTGGGTAAATGAAGCAGGTACCTGGCTTAGTTTTACATCTGGAATCTTCACACCCCTCAGGGAGGGAGTACTAGGGACTCCTATATTCACAGTCACGGTTCCCCCGAGGACAAGGACAGTGGTGAACAGTGAGGGGGGTGGTCACAGAAAGTGACCACTACTGACCACAAAACCAAGGACAAATATTTCACTGTCTGCATGCATTTTTGAATCTACCATGGATAAATTAGAAAAGTGCAAGAAATGAATTAGAAACTAGAAAAAATGAAGAGGGTGAGCTTAGAAAGATTGACTTGTTGTGCCAGAAAATAAAAATCTTAGGAGCAACTTAACATTATAACTCTCTCTTAAAGCACTGAATAGTATTCCATTGTCTGGATGTGCCTCAGTTTGACTTATTCACCTGCTAAAGAATATCTCGATTACTTTCAATTAGGGTTCAATTATGAATAAAACTACTCTAAACATTTGTATGCAGCTCACTTCTTATTATATTAGAACATATTTCTGGATAAAGAGAGTTTTTGCCCTCGGTCAATTTCTGATGTCAGCTGATATATTAATAACTTACACTTCCCATATTTTGGGGGTCACAGTTTGTTTATAAAGGACAATGACAGTAGTGAAGTGGGAGACTGGGTATTGCTATGGCTACAAAGCCAGTAGAAGGCAAAGTGGCAGAGAGGGAAGAAAGTTGACACAATATAAAACAGAATGTGAGAACTGGCATCCCAGAAGGCAGACCTGGCCTACAGATGGGTTCTGTTTAGCCTGCCGGGTTGTTTTTTTTTTTTTTTTTACAAGAGAGTTACTTGCCAACTTATAAAAATCAGGAAGTTTCACAGAAAAACAGAAAATTGGGACTTTTATTGAAAAAAACTGGAGAATCTGTCAGCTTGAGGTATTCTTCTGGCAGGACATTAGCTGACCCATTTGAGAGGCAGCTGTCTCCTCTTAGCTAGAATATTTATTGGTGGACTTGTCATCTTTCCTGGGTGACCCTTTTCATAGCATCCACTGACTTCTATAGGCATTTAAGTTTTTCATTTCACAAAGCAGGTTACCATGTTCATAGACAGCTTCAAGCAACTCTAAGTCCTTTTAGAGGGAAGATCACTAGAAGAGAAAGAATGGTGTAATCACAGCAAGACAGCACCAAGCAGAATCACCGAGGCTGCTTTTTCTTTTCAACATGCAAACCTGAGCTGGTAGAAAAAGAGACATGGAAACCTAGGGAAAGAGATCAGGTAACAGCTCAACAAGGTCACAACTGAAGAACTTCCTGGTCATCCCATGGTTGAGTCTCTGTGCTTCCAATGCAAGGCGAGCAAGGTCTCATCCCTGGTAGGGGAACTAAGATCCCACACTCTGCATGGCCAAGAAAGGGGAAAAAAGTGAAGAAATGGGATAAAAAGATGCTCTACATCCAAAGACAAAGAAGAAGCTGTCTTCATCATGACTTACTTCTTTTTTGTCTTTGAATGTAGTGTATCTTAAAAAAAAAAAAAAAAGGTCACAGATGAGACTGTACATAATAGGATCAAAAGTTCTCATGCCCAAGTCATGCCAAATATATTATTAGTGATAGGCCAGTTCTGTTCATTTACTGAAATCGAAGGGTCTTTTATGGTCTAGAATAAATTATATATTTATGCAACCATTTTTTTCATTAAGTGGGTATCGAAGGTGTGAAAACTGTAATCGCTATAATATGGATTTCCTTTGTTTACATCCCTTGTTCCTTAATCAAAAAGATGCTTCAAAAACTTTCTAAATAGCTCATTTTACTTTCTTGTAAATTGTTTATTCAGTTCAGTTCAGTCGCTCAGTTGTGTCCGACTCTTTGCGACCCCATGAATCGCAGCACGCCAGGCCTCCCTGTTCATCACCATCTCTCGGAGTTCACTCAGACTCACGTCCATCGAGTCCGTGATGCCATCCAGCCATCTCATCCTCGGTCATCCCCTTCTCCTCCTGCCCCCAATTCCTCCCAGCATCAGAGTCTTTTTCAATGAGTCAACTCTTTACATGAGGTGGCCAAAGCACTGGAGTTTCAGCTTTAGCATCATTCCTTCCAAAGAAATCCCAGGGTTGATCTCCTTTGAATGGACTGGTTGGATCTCCTTGCAGTCCAAGGGACTCTCAAGAGTCTTCTCCAACACCACAGCAAATCGCTAAAGCTAAAAATCTGGAGGTCAAGGTAGATTTTCTTCAGGAAGTGGACACATTGTTATCAAGTTATATTTCTCTAATTCTTCAGATTTGGGCTTAGTCATAGAGGTTTTTCTGCATTTCAGGCCAGACATAAACAAACAGACCTCACATGTGCAGAAGGCAAGGATTGAGATCAACATGTAAAATAATGACATTTAAGAGAGATATACAGACCAGATTGCCAGTTTCTCCCTCTCTGCTTTTCAGAATCACAACATATATTAAGCTATCAGCCTCTTAAAGTATTACTGAAATAGGTCATGCTCTGGATTTGGCAACTAAATGACATTTTCTGGTATTTAGATGACCACAAAAATCAAATCCTGAACTGCTTTCTCTCCTGTAATATTTTTCTGTGCTTCTCATTCTTTTTCACAGACAGGGAACAAAATTTTAATGTAAATTGTCCTGATAAGATTCACACGAATGTGGAACAAAGATAGACACGATACTATTGAATATAACTACACACAGTTCTTAGAATAATGGTAGATAATATTGTCTAGAATAATGAGGCAGAATATTATCTAGAATCACTGAAATAGTCACTAGTTCTCAGGAAAGTTTCCTCATTGTGGATGAGATGTTTCAAGTCAAGGTATGGGGTTGGCTAATGTGGATCCCAAAACAGTTTTGCCTGGTTAGAAAGGTGTCATTGAAATTGGAGGCTTCAGCCTCAAGGAGCAGTTTTTCCTGATAAAACCTGAAGAACAGGAAACTTGTGCTTTGAGGCAACAAATTTCCAAGCTAGCAATGACATCTTAATAGATAAATAAGATTGCATTGATTATTTACATACCTATAACATAAAATTCACTTCAAATCTTTAGTTATTCTCTATCTCAATATCATGGACAACTTCTGCAAGTCTCTTGGCAAAGAAGGGCAAAATATTTTCATATCAAATTCAAATACTTAATAATTTGAATCACTTTGACTTATGATTTTGAGACAAAGGATGATCGCTGAGGAATCTACCTGTGTTGAAATGTTTGCTGAAAGAAATAGCATTTCTTCACCTAATAATGAAACTGTGTCACAGGTGGTTGATTTCCCCATCAACTTTGTGCCAGAACTCAATATAATCCTTTGATCTCACACTAATTAACTCAGCTATCATGAAAGGCTGCTGCAGATACTCTTAATATTATAAAATAATGAAGATGTTCTGCCTTGCAAAATCCATTCTACAAGTGAAATGAAGACAACTCTAATGGATTCATTTAAAAATCGAATTCAGAATCCTCATTGTGGTATAGCATAGAAATCACTGAAAGTGCTAAACGAGAACCAAATAAATGGCTATTTATTGCCACACAAAGGACTTAGAAACTAATGAGAAGAGAGGTTTTTTTTTTTTTTTATTAAAATGTCTGTTTTAAATTTCTTTTCAGACAAGATCAGTATTATAGAAGCTATCTCATCTCTAAAATCCCACGACGCTATAAGACAGCTCATTAAGCATAATAAAATCACCTTACGATCATGGAGGTACTTTGTCATGTTTTAGAAGCTGAATTAACTTGAAAAATCATGTTTATAATCATTGCTTCCTGGGGAAGCCCTAAAATGCTTTACAAATCTCCGATTATCTAAAGTGCCCTGTCACATCCAGGCGTCATACAGTTGATTAAAGAAGGTCTTCTCAGCATTGAGAACTACTAGCAATGAATATGTTCATTTATAAGTTTACTCACTGTCCTGCCCCCCGAAGGAGGCACCAACAAAAAGGGGCTGGAAAGTACACTAGTTTGTAAAGGGTTGGACGCATGAGGTCACTGTGGGACAGAGGTGCTGCTGTGGTCCTGGCTGCCAAGCCTCCTTCTGGCTGCCTCCACTGGCCTTCTCCCATGCCCCCTTCCAGATGGAATCTCCCTTCTTCTGTCCTTGCTCGGTGACTTGGGTGGTGACTTGTATGAGTCCTTTTGCCTTACTGGCTTCTGGTTTTGTTCCTGGGTGGGTTCGGCCCATGGGAAGCACCAGAGAAGAACTGATGGAGGGAAGTTAGCACCTGGTCCTCCTCCTTGCAAGGTGTCCCTGTTGGCGCCATCCTTTTTACTCAGTAGTTCTAAGTCAGCTTTGACCACACAACCCTCTCTGTCTTCCAATCCTGGTAGTTATTTTCTCTTCTCAGCCAGTCAAGTCTCAGGGGTCGGTGTACATCTTTGCTAAATTCTTTGTTAAACTTGCCTCAGATCCTTCTAATGTGAGTGAGCCATCTGTTTTCTACTGGGTCTGTGAACCCACTGTCCAATTTCTAAATGTGGTTATCAGTTTTTCCTCTGTGATTCTTTGAGCCATTCAGTATCTTTTAACTTAAACTCTGTTTCTGTCTCTATCAGCCAGGGGGAATATCTGTTATTGTAGCTGAGAGCCCCGACAGATATAGAAATTGGTCACTCCACATTGGCAAGACCCTGGCCCATATTACCTGCCCCTCTTATGGGGACTGCCTAATAGAAGGAACTCAGTATGTATTTGCTGAATAACTGAATGAGTGTGGCCAATGAAAGAAGACTGATAGTTCAACATATGTCATAATTATATGCAATGCATTTTGGGACCTTCAAAGTTGTTCCTTTGGAAAGTCATCTACTTATTTCATTGCTCAAAGTATTCTTGGAATATAATGTGACGGACAGGATTTAATTCCCAAAATATACAAACAGCTCATTCAGCTCAATAATGAAAAACAAACAAGCCAATCAAACAATGGGAAGAAGATCTAAACAGAAATTTCTACAAAGAAAACAGATAGATGGCCAGTTAGCACATGAAATGCAAACCAAAACTACATTGAGATATTAGCTTATGCTAGTCCCAATGGCCATCATTAAAAATCCTACAAATAACAGATGCTGGGGAGGGTGGTGAGAAAAGGGAACCCTCAGACACTGTTGGTGAGAAGGCAAGTTGGTGAAGCCACTATGGAAAACAGTATGCAGGGTCCTCAGAAAACTAAAAATAGAATTGCCATGTGGTTCAGCAATCCCACTCTCAGGCATAGATCTTTTCTTGGGAAAAGATTAAAACTCTAATTTGAAAATACACATGCACCTCAATGTTTATAACAGTGCTAGTCACAATACCCAAGACATGGAAGCAACCTAAATGTCCACTGACAGATGAATGGATAAATAAGATGTGACACATATATACAATGGAATATTACTCAGCCATGAAAAATGAAATAATGCCATTTATAGCAACATGGATGGATCTAGAGATTATCATACTAAGTGAAATAAGTCAGAAAGAGAAAGACAAATATCATTGTCTTGATATTATTTATATGTGGAGTCTAGAAAAATAGTACAAATGAATTTACCTACAAAATAGAAACAAACGCACAGAAATAGAAAATAAACTTGTAACAAAGGGGAAAGAAGTAGTTCAGCTCAGTTGCTCAGTCATGTCCGACTCTTTGCCACCCCATGAATCATAGCATGCCAGGCCTCCCTGTCCATCACCAACTCCTGGAGTTCACCCAAACTCATGTCCACCGAGTCCGTGATGCCATCCAGCCATCTCATCCTTTGTCGTCCCCTTCCAGTAATGCTGAAGAAGCTGAAGTTGAATGGTTCTATGAAGACCTACAAGACCTTTTAAAACTAACACCCAAAAAAGATGTCCTTTTCATTATAGGGGACTGGAATGCAAAAGTAGAAAGTCAAGAAACACCTGGAGTAACTGGCAAATTTGGCCTTGGAATAGGGAATGAAGCAGGGCAAAGACTAATAGAGTTTTGCCAAGGGAATGCACTGGTCATAGCAAACACCCTCTTCCAACAACACAAGAGAAGACTCTACACATGGACATCACCAGATGGTCAACACCGAAATCAGATTGATTATATTCTATGCAGCCAAAGATGGAGAAGCTCTATACAGTCAGCAAAAACAAGACCAGGAGCTGACTGTGGCTCAGATCATGAACTCCTTATTGCCAAAGTCAGACTTATATTGAAGAAAGCAGGGAAAACCGCTAGACCATTCAGGTATTAACTAAATAAAATCCCTTATGATTATACAGTGGAAGTGAGAAATAGATTTAAGGGACTAGATCTGATAGATAGAGTGCCTGATGAACTATGGACGGAGGTTTGTGACATTGCACAGGAGACAGGGATCAAGACCATTCCCATGGAAAAGAAATGCAAAAAAGCAAAATGGGTCTGGGGAGGCCTTACAAATAGTTGTGAAAAGAAGAGAAGCAAAAAGCAAAGGAGAAAAGGAAAGAGATAGAAGGAGGGACAAATTAGGAGTTTGGGGTTAATAGATACAAATTACTATATATAAAATAGATAAACAACAAAGTCTTACTACATACCACAGGGAATTGTATTCAGTATCTTTTAGTAAACTATAATAGGAAAATATATATGTGAGCATATATACACACACACACACACACATATATATATATGTGTGAATCAGTTTGCTGTGCACCAGAAACTAACACAACATTGTAAGTCAACTATACTTAAACTTAGAAGAAAACAGTTCATCATTTGTGTAAACTGCATGAGGCAAATGCTTACTTCAGTTTGTTCATCAGCACAAATTCTTCTCTACTCCAGTCTTTCTGGATCTCTGATAAAGGTCCAGGGCAGACACAGTACTTCCGCACAGATTAAATAAAAATAGGCAGTTCAGTTCAGTTCAGTCACTCAGTCGTGTCTGACTCTTTGCGATCCCATGAATCGCAGCATGCCAGGCCTCCCTGTCCATCACCAACTCCCAGAGTTCACTCAGACACACATCCATCGAGTCAGTGATGCCATCCAGCCATCTCATCCTCTGTCGTCCCCTTCTCCTCCTGCCCCCAATCCCTCTCAGTATCAGGGTCTTTCCCCATGAGTCAACTCTTTGCAGGAGGTGGCCAAAGTACTGGAGTTTCAGCTTCAGCATCAGTCCTTCCAATGAACACCCAGGATTGATCTCCTTTAGAAGGGACTGGTTGGATCTCCTTGCAGTCCAAGGGACTCTCAAGAGTCTTCTCCAACATTCTGATCCACACAGTCAAAGGCTTTGGCATAGTCAATAAAGCAGAAATAGATGTTTTTCTTGAACTCTCTTGCTTTTTCCATGATCCAGCGGATGTTGGCAATTTGATCTCTGGTTCCTCTGCCTTTTCTAAAACCAGCTTGAACATCAGGAAGTTCACGTTCACGTATTGCTGAAGCCTGGCTTGGAGAATTTTGAGCATTACTTTACTAGCATGTGAGATGAGTGCAATTGTGCAGTAGCTTGAGCATTCTTTTGCATTGCCTTTCTTTGGGATTGGAATGAAAACTGACCTTTTCCAGTCCTGT
Organism: Cephalophus harveyi; assembly: GCA_006410635.1. Taxonomy (NCBI): domain Eukaryota; kingdom Metazoa; phylum Chordata; class Mammalia; order Artiodactyla; family Bovidae; genus Cephalophus; species Cephalophus harveyi. The sequence continues at coordinate 190,132 of SJYT01050408.1, read as the reverse complement.
GGCTACTGCTGAGTTTTCCAAATTTGCTGGCATATTGAGTGCAGCACTTTCACAGCATCATCTTTCAGGATTTGAAAGAGCTCAACTGGAATTCCATCACCTCCACTAGCTTTGTTCGTAAGGCCCACTTGACTTCACATTCCAGGATGTCTGGCTCTAGATGAGTGATCACACCATCGTGATTATCCAGGTCATGATGATCCTTTTTGTACAGTTCTTTTGTGTATTCTCGCCATCTCTTCTTGATATCTTCTGTTTCTGCTAGGTCCATACCATTTCTGTCCTTTATCGAGCCCACTTTTGCATGAAATATTCCCTTGGTATCTCTAATTTTCTTGACGAGATCTCTAGTCTTTCCCATTCTGTTGTTCTCCTCTATTTCTTTGCATTGATCGCTGAAGAAGACTTTCTTATCTCTTCTTGCTATTCTTTGGAACTCTGCATTCAGATGCTTATATCTTTCCTTTTCTCCTTGGCTCTTTGCTTCTCTTCTTTTCACAGCTATTTGTAAGGCCTAAAAAACCTCTTGATGAAAGTAAAAGAGGAGAGTGAAAAAGTTGGCTTAAAGCTCAACATTCAGAAAACGAAGATCATGGCATGCGGTCCCATCACTCCATGGGAAATAGATGGAGAAAAACTGGAAGCAGTGTCAGACGTTATTTTTTTGGGCTCCAAAATCACTGCAGATGGTGACTGCAGCCATGAAATTAAAAGACGCTTACTCCTTGGAAGATGACCGACCTAGATAGCATATTCAAAAGCAGAGACATTACTTTGCCGACTAAGGTCCGTCTAGTCAAGGCTGTGGTTTTTCCAGTAGTCATGTATGGATGTGAGAGTTAGACTGTGAAGAAAGCTGAGCGCTGAAGAATTGATGCTTTTGAGCTGTGGTGTTGGAGAAGACTCTTGAGAGTCCCTTGGACTGCAAGGAGATCCAACCAGTCCATTCTGAAGGAGATCAACCCTGGGATTTCTCTGGAAGGAATGATGCTAAAGCTGAAGCTCCAGTACTTTGGCCAGCTCATGCGAAGAGTTGACTCATTGGAAAAGACTCTGATGCTGGGAGGGATTGGGGGCAGGAGGAGAAGGGGACGACCGAGGATGAGATGACTGGATGGCATTACAGACTCGATGGATGCGAGTCTGAGTGAACTCCGGGAGTTAGTGATGGACAGGGAGGCCTGGCATGCTGCGATTCGTGGGGTCGCAAAGAGTCGGACACGACTGAGCGACTGAACTGAACTGAACTGAAGTTAACTATCAAATCCCTTGCATGGAGGGAGGATATACAAATATTTCTTAAGTGTTCTGCTTGTCAGCGGGAAGTCCCTCATTTTACTTTATTATAAGCCTCTAACTTTTACCTATTTACATTTATCTTGAAGACGCCGTGAGATAGAGGAACTGAATATGGTGTGAAAGTGTTGAGGTCAGTGTTTTTAGCACAGATTCTAATCACCTACCTTCTCTCTCCCCTTTTATTCCAGGACACAAGGCTGGACTACATTTCCCAGCTTCCCTTGCTGCTCGGTGTGGTCATGTGACTTAGATCACCAATGAATGAGCTGAGATAGAATAATGAACGCTCTTTGGAACATCTCCTTTAAGAGAGCAAGGGTGCCTGTTCCTTGTTCCTTATTGGCCGTTGTGCCTGAACCCTGGATGTGATGACTCCAGGGACATGGCAGAGACACAAGAGAGAAGGAACCAGGCCCCTAAATCACTACTTGGATGAGAGCTCCTTGGTAACTGGAAGTGTCCACCTGTCCACCCTCTACGTTTATGCAAGTGAGAAATACTTCTATCATGGTTGTGTCATTGCATTTGGGGGCTTATTTGTTACAGCAACTTAGTTTCCCTCACTAATACAAGTTAGTCAGATCATCCACCTGTTTAATAAATATCTATGTATCTCCATATGATTTGTAGCACAGAGCCTCCCTGACTCCTATATTTCAAATTTACAAAATCTTAGAAAATGAGAGGATTGTTTAGAAAATAAAAGGAGAGACATAGGCCTAAGATCTCAGGTAAATAAAGAAAGAGAAGAACCAGAATATGGATAGAGTGCTTTGTCCAGAAGGAGAGGACTGGGTGTGGGATCTGCTTGTGCCCCTGAGATGGAGGGCTGTTTTCCTGGGTGTGTATCCTTGGCTGTATCTTTGGATAAGGAGGCAGGGGGCAGGAGGATGGGGCACCAAGAGAAAAAGTGATTTCTGACTTCAGGCTTCTTGCTGACACTGGTGCAGAAGCAGCAGGAATCCATAGATGCAACTGATGGCGAAGGCAGGCAGAGGACCATGGGTTGCCCTCTAGAAGGATTCCAGGTTCCCAAGCAAGGCCTGGAATCCTCCGAGAACCCCCAGTTCATGCTGCCAAGATGACCGAGGCAATGGCCTCCCAGCAGCGCCCTCACAGGGCAGCTGATCTGAGGATCTTATGGGCCCACACCACCCAAAGTCCCAGTACTCTCTGAGTTCATTCACCACACGTTTCAATGACCTCAGAAACAAATCAAAAGACACCAGGGTTAATTTTCCTGCCAAACCATAAATAATGGGGTCTGGGAAAAGTAATTAAGTTGAGTTACAGAAAAAGAAAGAAAGAAATATTTCTTGATGACTTGAGCCTGTCCACTGAGATTTATATCCACTGCAGTCGGGGTTCGGCTGTTGAGCAAAAGGAAGACCTCAGACCTAAAAGCCAGGAGCAAGTTTCCTGTTGCGCATCTCAACTGAACTCAGCCTGTTGCAAAGGGCAGGTGTCACAAAGCAGGGATGCATTGAAAGGAAGTGCAGATTTAGCTGACTCCTTTCGGGAGCCTTCTGAGGACTACCTCTTTGTTTTCACTTCTCTTTGTGGGAGGGTTGGGGGACCGACTTTCCTGCAAACTCAAAGACTCCTAGCTGAGCATCTGTGCTTCTAGGTGAGATGGGATCTGGTGATTCTTCCCACAGTAATAATTAGGAAGAGAAATAAAGGCGCAGTTGTGAAAAATTAATTTCCTAGTGAAGCCATTTGAATCAAAAAGGCTCTTTGAAAAGAGGTGGGAGTCAGTGGGCAATATAAAAGCTGCAAACAAGACCCATAGACTCTCTTAGATTCATAGACTCTCTTAGAAGTGATCAGACTTAGGAACGTTGGCGGTCTTGTCAGAAGTGGAGGAACCGATGTCGCAATGAGGCCAATTATTATTGTACTGTGGGAGGTCTGGTGCCTAAAAGACCTGCAGGCACAAATCCTTCAGCCAGGACATCCTCATCCTGTGGGAAGTTGTGGGAAACGCCCCAAGTGAGAAAGTTGCATAACGAAGCTATACTCAAAACTGAGGAGGTGTTTTGTTTTTTTTTTTTTTTTTTTTTAATTTAATGTTTTCATTATTGTGGTAAAACTCATATAATATTAAAAATACTATTTTAGCCATATTTAACTGTACATTTCAGTGGCACTAAGTACATTCAAATTGTTGTGCAACTGCTACCATCATCTATCTGTTGAATTTTTCACCCTCCTAAACTGAAACTCTGTCACTGTTAAAGACTAACTCCCCATCTCTGTCACCCCATCTCACCCCCAGCCCCTGATATCTACCAATGTACTTTCTGATTCTATGAATTTGATTATTCTAGGTACCTTTTTTTTTTAATTGTTAAATGTTATGTTGGTTTCTGCCATACAACAATGCAAATCAGCCATAATTATACATATATTCCCTTTCTCCAGAGCCTCTCTCCCCTTCCCCTTCCTGTGCCTCCAGATCATCACAGAGTGCCAGACTGGGTTCCCTGTGCTACATGGGAGGGTTTTTAAAATGGTGCTGATGCTTCATAGCATCCCTTAGAAGAACAGAGAATTTAAGGAGGAGCATGGATTTAGGTGGTCTGGTTCAATCCCACTCTGCCACTTCCTGTATCTGGGACTTAGCAAATTAATCTTCTCTGATTAATCTATCAGATCCCTCAGTTATCAAGTGGAAATAAATAAGAGTATCTAAATTGTAGAGCTGCAGGGAGGATTCAATGAGATCACATCTGTAAGGAGCTTATTTGCAGTGCTTGGAGCATTCAAAGGCTCAGTGAATATTATAGAGCTTTGTTTTTCCTCAGAGGGCGTGCCTAGAAGGACAAGACTCTCTGACCACTTTGGGGATAGGTCCTACTCAGGGACACTTCCGTGAATCTCTTTTCTCATTCTCCCCCACCACCTGCCTTCCCTTCCCGTTTATACATATCTTTATGTTGTTGTATGTGTTTAGTCACTATACAATATTTGAACATACTTTTCCTAAGAAAATAATTTTTTAAATCTGAAATTCAGTAAATTTTACTTGCTAACTCTTGCAACCTTATAAAGCTGATACTTGGAGATGGAGAGGAATCAGGTCCCTACACGGGGACAGTTTGAGCTTCTGGATCAAGTCTTGCCTGAACACATCCGTTACAAAAACAAAAAATCCCCTTTCAGATTAAGCTTGAGTTGGGTTTTCTGTGGCTTGCAACCAGAGTCCTGACTATTTTCCACAGATGGTGTAAAGGGAATGGTGAGACTTCTAGGCTAGAATGACTGGCTTGCAACCTGGTTAAGCTCAGTGGTGAAGAACCCATCTGCCAATACAGGAGACATGGGTATGATCTCTGGCTCAGGAAGATCCCCTGGAAGAGGAAATGGCAACCCACTCCAGTATTCTTGTCTGGGAAATTCCATGGACAGAAGAGCTTGGTGGGCTACAGTCCATGGGGTCTTAAAGAATCTGACATGTCTGAGTAAACACACACGCATGTGTATAGGTAATATGCAAACACTACACTAATACTACATAGGGAATACTACAGATGGATATATGACCCAGACAGAGATATCAAAGTGTAACAATTTCGATTTTCTAAGAGAGGATTTTCTGGAGTTTCTAAGAGAGGCCACTGGAATTGAATCTAGGGACTGAACTTGAACTACTGTGGGCATCCTGACACTACATAGCAGTGTATGGAGCTATCTGAGAATGGAGCTGGCTCAAGGGATGGAGAGAAAGCAGATCCTAGTGGCCTTGTTTGAGCTCCTGGATCGAACCATATCTGAAGTCAGTGTCCCCAACTGTCTTATTACATGCTATTTACATGAGCTGTACAGTTATGTGAGCCTTTTCTAAGCCATTTTGGGTTAGGTTATCAGTCTCTTGCAGTGAACAAAGTCCTAACTGATACAACAATTAAGACAGGGTGCACAGCCTTTTCACACTCCACTGTTTAAATAGAACACTTTTTTTCCCATAAAACTAGACATGTGTTTGAATTCTATTCCAGTTCCTTCTGGGTGGCTCATCCTGGCCAAGTCATTTAAACTCTCTGAGCTTCAGTAGTCTCACTTACAAAGCTGGGCTAGATCCCACTTAATTTACAGGGTTGTTTTGAAGATTAAATGAAGTCACCTATGTAAATCAGATAGTACATACATGAGCCACTGTCAGACCACTCTATCAAGGGTAATTATTATTATCAATGTCATTATTAATAGTAATTGGAATATCCTACATAAATGTAGGTAGGGTGACTATTCTGGATCTTTTCTGCAAAAATGGCACATTCCATGCCTACAAGCTGCTTATTCCCAAATTAAGGAATAAATCATTCCTAATATACATCGGCTTATAGACAGCCATTGGGAGAAATCATTTCTGAATGGGAAGTTATGTGATGGTCCTAAATGAATTCCTAATGACATCTGCAAGGGGAAGGATAATGATCCCAGCCATGTGTTCACTATTTGCCTTGGTGCCAGAAGCCAATCAATTTACTAGTCAGTCACGCAAGACAGGCTGTCTGCTTTGCATGGACTCATTTGTTCAATTTTTTATTTTCTCATGTAATATTTCTGGGCACCCATTATCTACCAAGCACTGCTCTGGGCTTGAATGGCATTGGACATGGATCTCCTCTTTTCACAGAACTTACCGTGAGAGAAAAGGATAGGAAATAAGCAAACAAATAAATCAGCTGGATAAATTCAGAAAATGATCAGTGATTCCCAGTGGCTCTGCTGATAAAGAATCTGCCTGTCAATGCAGGAGATACAAGAGACTCAGGTTTGATTCCTGAGTTGGGAAGATCCCCTGGAGAAGGAAATGGCAACTCACTCTAGTATTCTTGTCTGGAAAATTCCATGGACAGAGGAGCCTGGTGAGCTATAGTACATGGGGTCGCAAAGAGTCAGACATAACGGAGTGTACATGCTTGCACACTCGCATAAAGTAAATAAATAGGATAATGGGACAATGTGTCTTGGGTTCAGTTTCCAGGAGCAGAGGCAGAGATAAGGTATGTGACTTATCAAGGGTGTGATCTTCTGGAAATGCCAAAAAGTAATGAGGGAAACAGGTGAGCAAGAATGTGTTTCATGTAGAGAATGGACTTGTGGACCCAGACAGGGAAGGAGAGGGTGGGATGAATTGAGAGAGAATCTTGGACATATATACGCTACCACGTGTGAAACAGACAGCTAGTGGGAAGCTGCTGTATAGCAGAGGGAGCTCAGTTCGGGGCTCAGTGGTGATCTAGAGGGGTGGGAGGGAGGTCTAAGAGGGAGATGATATATGCATACTTATAGCTGATTCATGTTGTACAGCAGAAACTTACACAATACTGTAAAGCAATTATCCTCCAATTATTTAAAAAAAGAATGTGTCTCAGGAGGAGTCTAGGATTGGTAGAGCCTCATGGGCTCCTGGGGCATCAGTCATACGGCATGAGTGTCCACAACTTCTATCCAGACATCAGCCATCTATTGGCTCTGAGCCACCCTTGGGAGGACCACTGCCTCCCAGGTTAGGTGAGACCAGATTGTGAGGGGTGGGGATCAAGAGTCTCATCTGGGCATGCCGAATCTGGAATACATCTGAAATCCTCGAGGAATTATCGAGTAGGTAGTTGGAGGCAAGGGAACGAATGACCGTGGAGAAGTCAGGCTTAGATTTGGAATTTCAAGCTTAACAATGAAAGAAGAGAGCTGTGGATGGATGCCTGAAACACTCTAAATTGAGGAGCTGAGCAAAGCTATCCAAGGAGACTGAGAAGAAGGGAGGAGAAAAAGCAGGAAAGCCTGAGGATAAAGATGCTGAAACAACAGCAAGTGTCTGGAGGCTGACGGAGGCACCCACCATCTTAATTTCACTGAGAGCGGGGGTGAGATGAGAACAGAGGGGTCACCACTCAACCAGGCACACTGGAGTTCCTTGGCGGCTGTGAGAAGAGTGGTTTCAGTCAAGTGGTTGGGGTCATAGCTGACTCAGACCACATAGAAGAACATAAGAAATGAACAAGGGATGGGACTTCTCTGGTGATCCAGTGGTTAAGACTGCCTTCCAATGCAGGGCATGCATGGTTGATCCCTGGTTGGGGAAGTAAGATCCCCACATGCCTCGGGGCCAAAAAACCCCAAAGTTAAAACAGAAGCCATATTGTAACAAATTTCATAAAGCGTTTTAAAATGGCCCACCTCCAAAATCCTTCAAAAAAAAAAAGAAGTGAGCAAAGGATTTAGATATTCATTTAAAAATGTTTCCAGGAAGGCGGCTGTAGCTTGAGGAGGAAGGGAGGTCAAAGGGAGGGTGTTTTAAAATTGGAGTCTAGTTGTGGTACCATATTATGTAAGTTTCATAGTACATCATGAGAAATGCTGGATTGGATGAAGCACAAGCTGGAATCAAGATTGCCAGGAGATATATCAATAACTGAGATATATGAATAACCTGAGATATGCTGATGACACCACCCTGCTTGCAGAAAGTGAAGAACTAAAGAGCCTCTTGATGAAAGTGAAAGAGGAGAGTGAAAAAGTTGGCTTAAAGCTCAACATTCAGAAAACGAAGATCATGGCATCTGGTCCCATCACTTCATGGGAAATAGATGGGGAAACAATGGAAACAGTGAGAGACTTTATTTTTGGGGGCTCCAAAATCACTGCAGATGGTGACTGCAGCCATGAAATTAAAAGACACTTGCTCCTTGGAAGAAAAGCTATAACCAACCTAGACAGTATATTAAAAAGCAGAGACATTACTTTGCCTACAAATGTCCGTCTAGTCAAAGCTATGGTTTTTCCAGTAGTCATGTATGGGTGTGAGAGTTGGACTGTAAAGAAAGCTGAGTGCCAAAGAATTGATGCTTTTGAACTGTGGTGTTGGAGAAGACACTTGAGAGTCCCTTGGACTGCTAGGAGATCAAACCAGTTCATCCTAAAGAAAATCAATGCTGAATCATTGGAAGGACTGATGCTGAAACTGAAACTCCAATGCTTTGCCCACCTGATGTGAAGAACTGGTTCATTTAAAAAGACCCTGATGCTGGGAAAGATTGAAGGCAGAAGAAGGGGACAACAGAGGATGAGATGGTTGGATGGCAGCGCTGACTCGATAGACGTGAGTTTGAGCAAGAGCCAGGAGTTGGTGATGGACAGGGAAGCCTGGCATACTGCAGTCCATGGGGTCGCAAAGAGTTGGACACGACTGAGAGACTGAACTGATATAGTGATTTACAGTTTTTAAAGGCTACACTTCATTTATAGTTATAAAATATTGGCTATATTCCCCAAGTTGTACAATATATCCTTGTAGCTTACTTTATATAAAACAGTTTATACCTCTTACTCCCCTACCCCTATCTTGCCCCTCTCCCAGCCTATCCTCTCTGGTAACTAGTGGTTTGTTCTCTATATCTGTGAGTCCTCTTCTTTCTGTTACATTCACCACTGTGCTGTATTTTTTTAGATTCCACATATAAGTGATTTCATCCAGACCACATAGAAGAACGTAAGAAATGAACAAGGGATGGGACTTCCCTGGTGATCCAGTGGTTAAGACTGCCTTCCAATGCAGGGCATGCATGGTTGATCCCTGGTTGGGGAAGTAAGATCCCCACATGTCTCCTCCTCTGTCTGACTTACTTCACTTAGTATAATGCCCTCTAAGTCTGTCCATGTTGCAACAAATGGCAAAATTTCATTCTTTTTTTATGACTGAGGAGTATTCAATTGTATATGCATCACATCTTCTTATCATTCATCTGTGGATGGACACTTAGGTCACTTCCATATCTCGGTTATTATAAATAATGCTGCTGTGAACAATGGGGTGCATGGATCTTTTTGAATTAGCGTTTTCCTTTTTTCAGATACATATCCAGGTTTGGAATTGCTAGGTCCTATAGTAGCTCTATTTTCAGTTTCTAGAGGACCCTTCATTCTGTTTCCCACAGTGGCTGCACCATTTTATACTCTGCATAAAATGTACAGTGTATGACAACAGCTCAAAGGGAGGGGTTTGTAATAGTCTGTGTCAGTGAAACTTGGCTTCAACAACAGAAATGTGTGTTCTCACAATTCTGGAGGCTAGAAGTCTGTGGTCAGGGTGCAGCAGGGTTGGTTTCTCCTGAGGCCTCTCTCTTTGGTGTGTAGACGGCCGTCTTCTCCCTGCGTCTTCAGTTGCTCACCCCTCTGTGTGTGCCTGTGTCCTCATCTCCTCTTCTCGTAGGGATACAGTCATCAGGGTGGGTCATCAACTTAATCACCTCTTTAAAGACCTTATCTCTAGTTACATCACCTTCTGTGGTGCTGGAGTTAGGATTTCAATATATATATATATGATGAAATATAAATTTGAGAAGATACTCTTCATTTCATTACAAGATACCAGAGCATATTATCTTGATGATATAAATGGGAGAAATGGATGGTGCAACAGAGAGGAAAATATATCAGGTGGCCATGTCCTTTGGTGGGTCAGAGGGGATATGTCCAGGGTCACTGGTACAAGGGCTGCACTTTTCCCAGAACCCATTTCCTCCAAAGCCTATGCTTGTATATCACTGCCTGTCATTGCTGCTCATGTACTATTTATTAAAAGGATTCACCAAAAATACAGAGTTTCAGCTAATTTCTTATGGTACTATCGTGATCAAGGCAAATGACCTTAATTGAATAAGCAATTAGCTTTGAAAATATTAGTGTGCACAAAGGCATAACAGATGAGTTTTCTAATTATTCTTTCCTGCCAGAAGCATCAGCTGTTTTGGTCTTTGACAGGAAGCTTCTAACTCTTGTAAGTAAGATATTAGCTTCTAGGTAGCTACTGAGTTCTGAGCATGATAAAGCTTTAAGGCAGATGTCCCAAACTCATGTGTCTGCTGGGTTGGGAAGGTAGTGATGGGGTGAATGACCACAGAGAGTAAGAGCTATGAGATTTGAGAAAGTACACACTGCAACTAAAGAAGTAACTACGGCAGAATGTAGGCTCAGGGCTACCTGTTGAGTCTTTCACAAAAAGGGCAGCAGGACCCAGGTAAACTGTGAATGTATTCTCATTGATATGACCCGAGAGGCTCCAGTGTGCCATCTCTGATCTGGGGTACCACCACCCCTTTCAGAGGTTTATTGTCCAGGTGGGGAAGGTTGGGGTGGTTAGCAAAGTCCATGCACAAGGTGTTCTGAGCACAGGTTAGGACAGGACCAAAGAGTAACAATAACTCCTACTCATGTTCTAGGTACTTCATCCTCCAGATTAGTCCTATCCTTCCCCACCATGGTCAGTGACCTGGAGGCTGACCAGTATGGGCTATCCATGGCTCCTTGACCTTGGTTTTCCAGTTGGTTAGTCCAATGGGGAGCTCCAGCAGCAGACCAGAGATAAGGGACAAAGTAAATCTGAAGATTCATTCCCCATTCCCCTGAGCATCTATTCTCTGCAGGGTCACTGTGGGCTGAATCTGTCCTTTTTCTGAGGCCACTGTTCCTGCCCGGTGACCCTCTGCACATAGTGTCTTTCTGGGTTTGAATAACTGTGTCCTCTACTCATTTCTTGAGATCTATGTAAGGAAATGTTTCCTTGTCACAAATCCTGATACATTACGGTGCTTTGTTGTTTCTCTGCATCCCTTTATTATACTCTTCTCAAATGCCCCGATTTGGTTATTCTTTCTTTCTTTTTCTGATGGTGTCTTAGAAAACACTTGCAATATGGTTGACAGCATTCTAACTGGTTGGAACTCACTTCGTCAAACACTGTGTCATTCCTATTTTGCAGATGTTGAGACCGAGGTGAAGATTTGCCCAAGGTCAGACAAATGGTAAGTGATGGAGCTGGAGTTTGAACCCAGGCAGTCTGTCTCTAGAATCTATGCTCTTGACTGATATACAGAAGGGAGTCATTTACATTAAGATAGCAGGAGGTCACAATGATCAAGAAAATCGTAAAGATCAACTATTTTGACAGTGTCTAGAAGGATGGACATATAGGCAGAGAGGGAGTGAGGGAGAAGGAAGGAAGGACACACCAGACATATGACTGCTGTGAGCAGAAAAGGGGATTCTGTAGATGTGTCCAGGTGCTGATGAAGCAACTCTTTTCACCCAAGAGTAAAATACTAATCCTTGAAGAGAGGAAAAAGAAGCAGAAGGACAGGACATGTAGGGTTCTTCAGAACAAAAAAGAAGGGTCTGAATCTAAGACAGGGAGTGTACATAGTCACCATTGTATCAGATTCAAGTGACAGGGAGTCAGTTGACCATAGATTAAGAAAAAGGAACTTGTGGACTCATGTGACTGAAAGTCCAAGAGGAGGCTCAGCTTTGGGGTGTGGCAGTCCGGATCTGTTTGAAAAATATGCTTTTGCTCTGCATGTGATGTGTAGAGCTCTACACATGACCGATAATCTACAATGTTGCCTAAAACATCGGTGTGCCCTTCCTCACTTTACGTGCGCCCCGTCTCCCTTGGAGTCACACCCAGTGATGTTCCTATGACCTGCGTAGCTAAGCGTGATGGGTCATGCTCCTCCTGCATCTTCACTGCTTCCATGACTCCATCTCTACGCTCCTCCCCTTGGTACCTAAACTCCAGCCGCCAGGGCCTCTTCTGTGGCTCTGCGTCACTCTTCGGCAGCAGCGTTTTGCACTCGATACCCTCTCTGCTTGCAGAGCTCTTCCCAAGAAACCCAGGTGCCCAATTCCCATCTTCTATCAAACGTCACATTCTTAGTGAGGTCTCCTCAGACCACTCTAACCAAAAATTTTAAGCCCTCCCCTAGCTCCTTGGAAGAAAGGCTATGACAAATCTAGATGGGATATTAAATAGCAAAGATATCACTTTGCCAACAAAGCTCCATACAGTCAAAGCTATGGCTTTTCCAGTAGTCACGTGTGGATGTGAGAGTTGGACCATAAAGAAGGCTGAACACTTTAGAATGTTGATGCTTTTGAACTGTGGTGCTGGAGAAGACTCTTGAGAGTACCTTGGACAGCAAGGAGATTAAACCAGTCAATCTTAAAGGAAATCAACTTTGAATACTCATTGGAAGGACTGATGCTGAAGCTGAAGCTCTAGTACTTTGGCCACATGATATGAAGAGCCGGCTCATTGAAAAAGACCCTGATGCTGGGAAAGATTGAAGGCAGGAGAAGAAGGGGGTGGCAGAGGATGAGATGGTTGAATGGCATTACCGGCTCAAATGACATGAGTGTGAGCAAACTCAGGGAGATAGTGAAGGACAGGGAAGCCTGGCATGCTGCAGTTCATGGGGTGACCCAACAACAGCCCCTCGCAGACACTGCTGTCCCACTTACATGCCTCATATTATTATTCTCTTTAACATCCATCACTAATAGAGCATACATCTTACTTATTTATCATAGTTATTATGTCTTTCCAATGATGATGTAAAACAAAGACTTTTGTTTGTTTTGTCCATTGCCTAACTTGGCATGCTCAGTTGTGTCTGACTCTTTGCAACCCTACAGACTGTGGCCCACCAGGCTCCTCTGTCCATTGAATTTCCCAGGCAGGAATACTGGAGTGGGTCCATTTCCTTCTCCAGGGGATCTTCCCAACCCAGGGATCAAGCCTGCATCTCCTGCATTGACAGGCAGATTCTTTACCATTGAGCCTCTAGGGAAGCCCCTCATCAATTCTTTACCTGGTATCATAATGAACTTTAAATAGCTACCCCTCCCTCGTTTAAAAACCTCCAGCGGTTTCTGATCACACTGTATAATCAAATGCAACTTCTCACAAGTCCTGAGATAGGGAACCTCTGAACCCTCTGGGATGTCCTGCTCATTCTCTGGATCATCACACTCCAGTCGCAAGGACCTTCCTTCTCTCTTCAAACAGGCCTGATTCCTGTTTGGGTTTTTCCATTAGCTATGTCCTCTTCTAATTACACTTTTTTCCTTATCTTTGCATAACTGGCTCTTTCATCTTATTCAGATCTCAGACTTCGTCAAAGGGAAATTTCCCAATCCTCCAGTCAAAGGGCATCTCTTGTATTTCCTTAGTTTATGTCCTTTCCCAAACAGTACTTATTCTAGCATTCTCTACCCACTCCTTTTTTCCCTCCCTCCCTCCCTCCTTCCTGATGTCTGTTCCACTGGATTGTCAGTTACACAAAAGCAGGGATTTTTACATGAGAGCGGGGACTTTGCCAATCTTGGACTCTGTTCCATTTTCCCAACCCTAAAAAGGTACTTCATATGTCAGACACATCAATAAGCATTTGTTGAAAGAATGGATGAGTGTATGAATTAGGTGTTCATGGACAACTTGGCAGACAGAACAGGGAGGTGTGTTATCAGCATAGGATGACGGCAAAAGGAGAGGAGATGAGTCTGGCAACTCTGTACTTGACAGAATCTTCAGGGGTCTGTGTTCTCAGCTCTACTTCAGCTCCTTCCCCCTCCATCCCCCTGGCAGTCTGGTCCTTTGTGTCTCATTATTGGGTCAGAGTTAGAGCAGACTTCCTCTGAGCAGTGACTTGATCTAGTTTTCATGCTGTATGCAGAACCCAGCATCTTTTTAGTGAAAGTGCCAGAACAACAGGGCTTCAGCTAATGCCATTTAGTGATGGATGGGATGTGACCAAGCTCCTCCAAAAGGGAAGGTGGAGGCATGAACTCACAGGGTACCATCTGGTGAATGAATGACACTGACATCTGGGTCAGATTGGGACAATCCAGCGAGCCAGTCAGGGAAAGCTGAGGAAGAGAGGAAAGGCTCTCATAGGGATCTGATACGCTCTGGCTTTTCAGAATCGCCATTTGTTAAGTCTTGATTTCTGTTCTCGGTGCTGGTGTCCTGTATACAGACAAGGTCATGCTGGTTCTACGTCTGCTCTGTTTTCTCATTTTTCTTCCAGCAATGATTTATCATCCTTATTTCTGCCAGAAGGGTAAGTGTTGTCAAGAGCAGGTCCTGTAACCAAAGCTGAATAGCAGCATCAGGACTAGAAACCTGGCCCTCACCTATCTGGCCTCGTTACCATAGAAACCACCTAGAACATAGGGTACCACCTAAGTTTAAATTCTCAGACTTGAAGAGACACGGATGACTTCTGGAAAATGAAAGTATATAGACAAGCTGTTCAAGAACTGTCTGCATCATTAAGCAAGGTGGCACCAGCTGATGCATGCCATCTTATATTTCCTGTGAAAACAAAGCTTTGCGACATATCCTACTTAAACGCCATTAGAATCCAGTCTAGACAAATCTCCATCAAGTGACAGAATATGAAATGCAATTGCATATTTAGAGGGTTTCCCTCTGTTCTCTGGAAATGCCTCACATCCTTCACGGTCAAAATCCCACGTGGTTGGCGTGTGAGAGTGTGTGTCGAAGGAATAGGTGTGTACAGCCAACGGCTCAAGTTGCAAAAATACATACTTTCTGTTTTGCTAGGCAAGTGAGTGTCTAAAGTGTTCAGCTAACAAAAGGCTGCGATGTTTTCAAATTAGTCCTCATCCTCCAAGTTGGTCACATGTCAAAATATTAGCATCCCTTTAGAATTCATCACAGATGATTATGGGTATGACAAGGTTTAATGTGCATTTTAAAACTGGTTGTTGTTGAGTATCTTACTGGAGCATCTGTGGGCCTGGCTTTCTCACAGGCAGGGATATTTTTGACCTATATGGTGGTTCCCCATGACAGCTGCCTCTAAGGCTTCATTGTTGAGAGCAAATAAAGGACTAATGCTCTTATTTCATAATGTCACAGAGGTGCACAAAGTTCTTTTTGTTGTTGTTGTTGCTTTGTTTTTGAAGTGTATTTTCCTTAAAGCAGTAGCTTTTGACTTGTGTTTGTAAAGCTGATTAAAAAAAAAAAAAGACCAAGCCATGTTTTGCTGATACTGAATGATGCTGTCAGGGGAAATAAAGACAAAAAAATACAGACAGCCTACTCTCCGAAGGTTGGGAGCTCTTTTAAGTGGGTATTCAAGAGGACTGTGATTCTTAGCTTTGTAACATCACAGCTAAAAGTAGGGTTAGAGAGCTTTCTTGCAATAATCTGACTCAAAACATTATACCTCCTCTGTGCAAAGAGAGATCTCAGGAAGATTTTCCTTCTCCAAAGTTGGGACAGTTGAATGCCAGATATGAAAATATCTCAGGGGTGATAGGACCAGAAAGCAAAGGACACCTCAAGTCATGTAGCAGGTGGCTCTTCCAAGGAAAGTCCTTAGGGCACCAGAGGTAACACCGTCTGGGAGTCTGCCAGCAATGCAGAGTTCTAGGTTCAGTCAAGACCAACGCCAGATGGGCCGAGAATCAGTCTGCGCATCAGGTCTGGGAAGCACTACTCTAGCGAGTCAGGGGATTGAATCATCAGTAACCCTTGGTTGTAATGCCAGAGGATCAACTGCTAGCTTCATTAGATGAATTCATTGGCAACATGATTCGTGACTAAATCTATAATAGAAATCCCACAAATCTTAACATTGGGGTCCCATGAGGCTCTTCACAAATTGGATATTTCTTTTCTATTGAGACACAGTCTTGTCCTTAAGCATGTTTGCATCTGACTTCTAATACAGGACTGACCATGTCCTTATTTTGCCAGGTACGGAGACATGAGAAGCACACCTAATTTAGACACATCCTGTATTTGCCATGTTTAAGAAGATATATTATCTGCTGTGCGTCCCATCACTGTGGAATAAAGGATGGACTTTAAATGCCCAGTTTTCTCCATAAAATTGGGAGCTGGGTATGAATATTAGAAGGAATGTGGCCTTGCCTGTCCATCCCATGGGAATAATTTTACTCAAAACAGTGGACTCCTCAAGCTTATAGAAAATAGGATAGAAAACTACCATAAGATATTGCCTCACACCAGTCAGAATGGCCATCGTCCAAAATGCTACAAACAATAAATGCTGAAGAGAATGTAGAGAACAGGAACCCTCTCACACTGTTGGCAGAAATGTAAATTAATTGGTGGAGCCATGATGGAGAACAGTACAGAGATTCCTTAGAAAAGAAAAATTAAAGCTACCGTATGATCCAGCAATACGGGCATATATCCTGAGAAAATCTTGGTTTGAAAGGATACTTGCATCCCAGTGTTCATTGCAGCAATATCTATGATAGCCAAGACATGGAATCAACCTAAATACCCATCAACAGATGAATGGACAAAAATGTAGTACATATATACAATGGAATATCACTCGGCCAATAAAAAGAATGAAGTAACTCCCATTTGCAGCAACATGGACGGACCTGTAGATCTTCACACTAAGTGAAGTAAGTAAGACAAAAATAAATATATGATACAACTTGATATATGATTTGTTCAGAACCTAAAACAAATGAAACAAATAAACTTATTTACAAAACAGAAATAGACTCACAGATTTAGAAAACAAACTTATGGTTACCAACGGGAAGACGAGGTAGGCGGGATAAATTGGGAGTTTGGGATTCACATATATACTAAACTATGCAGAAAATAAACAAAAAGGACCTACTGTTTAGCACAGGGAACTTTGCTCAATATTCTGTAATGACCTAAAAGGGAACATAATTTGAAAAAGAATAGATAACATAGTGTATGTATAACTGAATCACTTTGTTGTATACCTGAAACCAACACAACATCATTAACTCTAGGCCAATATAAAATAAATGTTGGGAAAAAAAGGACAGAGTCTGCTTCTGCAACAGATGTTCCTGCAGCAGAATTCTTGGGTCTAGAGTTTCTCAGATGATGGCACTGGGCCCGGTTTCAGCATGCACGGATGGCAGGAAAAAAAAACACAGAGATGTTGTAGGGTCCCCTCTTCAACCACCACCCCCAGCGGTTCTGGGGACATTACAGAGTTTGATGCTGGTGTGACCATCATTCAAACACTGCCAACTCCTTCCCCATTTTTTTTTTTTTTTTCCTTTTAACAAAGAGCAAGATGCCTTTTCCTGGCAAGGAGATGCACTGGGATTGTTTGCTTTATAATAGCATTATTTTTACAGTTACCTTACTGCAAACAATCAGAGCAATAAAAGCAATACAAAGTATCTTTAAAAACATTTATTAAATTGAAGAGTGGAGTCTGTATGAAGAAGAGCACAAAGCTGTTAGCAGAAGTAGGAACACAGAACCACCCAAAATCATGCAGGTTGAACTTGCATAGCTGAAACTGGGGCAAGGCTGCTGTGATTTAAGCAATAATGGGTTTATTCATTATTTATTATCGGTTTATTTCAGTGCCACTTGCCAGATTTGAAAAGAAGCTAAAAACGCAAACTACATGCTCAGAAAACTCAAACCCCACATAGAGTGGAGTTTCCAAAATAAATCGTTCAAGAGGGACACAGAGCAGCTGAAACACCGCACCCCAGGGGATGGAAGGACACAGTGGTGAAGGGCAGAGGGATTTGTGTTCCATCTTTGTTCATTCTACAGCTGCTATCAGACCCCTCCCAAGCCCCAGCGAAATGGAGCAGGGGCCTAGGGTCCTTCCCCCGCCATGGCCTCCACCTGCCTTCTGTCTTCAAAAAACGTTAGGCAAAGAATAAATTGAATCAGAGAAGTGAGAACATGTAGAAACAAAGGAAAATAGTCCAACAAGACTAAATAATAACTTAGTACATAAGCAAAGTCAAGGACCTCTAGTTCCTTCTCAAGGGCTGAAGATGATATTCTGGGCCATCTCCTGTGAGCTGTCTTATAGATACTGAAACCCCCATCCAGGGAGAAGTTAAGTACACGATGGCCGGACCGTAGCCATGACCTAAGCTGCCACAGTTCCAAGAAATGGCCTCGAGGAAATGGAAGCA
Organism: Cephalophus harveyi; assembly: GCA_006410635.1. Lineage (NCBI taxonomy): Eukaryota > Metazoa > Chordata > Mammalia > Artiodactyla > Bovidae > Cephalophus > Cephalophus harveyi. The sequence goes on along the minus strand of SJYT01050408.1, from coordinate 172,042 downwards.
AACTGAAGATGAACTGTACTTCAGCAAGATGATGCTGGTCGGATCACAGATGACCAATTTCAAGAGGACTGTCAGAGCTGACTGTGCTGCTTCTGCACGCGGCCCCCTCCCTCTGTCTATAAACGCTCTTGTTCACTGACTGTTTGGGGGTGGGGGTGGCTTTTGGATAGGTGTCTGCCCTCCCCGCAGGTTACCAGCATAAAAAATAAAACAAACATTTCTTTCTACCAAACTTTCCCCTTTAATTGCTTTTGAGGTGCAAGCAGCCAGACCCCACTTTTGGTTATATCAGGTCCCTTGTAAGTCACTAAAACCATTCTTGAGATCAGGGACCTTTCTTGACCCAGAGGAGTAGCATCTACAAGGGTATGAGCCCAACCATTGAATGGCTTTTTTAGACTCTGTCCATTTAAAGAATATAATCCCTGATCACTCTTTCAGGCAAACCTTCTCTCTGAATTGTTACTCAAAGATAAAATGTTTGCTACCCAAGGCACCATTTCATTGAATAGCACCTTTTATCGGGAACTGTGATTGGTAACTCTGAAAACTATGCTGTTAATCTGTGGGGAGCACGTGAAATTTTTTTTTAGAGATAGCTTTGAAGGACACTGATGATAAATCTATGAGAAGAGCTCTTACAAGCCAGGGATTTATGGAATTTGTCAGTTATTTGTGTCTTTGCTTTTGTCAATAACACTACGATCTGCTGTTGGTGTGGAATTATCCACTGACCCAGATCCTAGCAAGCTATCAAAATCTGCTTCTCAGCTAAAGTCATGGAGGGGGGAGATACATTTATCAGTGCCAGGCAGGCGGCCACTCCACAGAGGGGGCTATTTGTGACTCCTTTCAGTGCCGGTCGAAACGGAGAATTAGGGATAAATCACAACCCACTTACACAAATAGTTTTCAACCATTACTAAGCACTCATTGTTTCAAAAGTACCATCACAGAAAGGCTGTCTCCTGGTTTCCTGTGAACTTTTAAAGGATAATGATCCCCAATTTGTTTATCTAATGCACAGCCCTGAGAATTACTGACACGGCCTATGTGATTTATTGTTCTCACATTATGCAAAGTGCTCTGGGGAGATCATGGCTCATTATGCAAAATCAAAACCATTGCTATTCACTTCAATGAGTCTCAATGTGTCACTGCCTGGTGCCCTCCTTGACTGACGGCCGTGTTTGTCAGCGACCCGGGGCCTAAGAGTTCAAGGCAAGACCGAAATGTCAAGTATAGAGTCTTATGTGGGCAGATGCCAAGTTGGACCAAAATCTGATCCAAATAGTGAAAGGCAGCACATAGGTGCTCAATAATGAAAAGGTGAACCTCAGGGTCACAAATTGGAGAGAAAACAGTGGCTGCGTTTAACACAAAAACTTGAGAAAAAAGGGTGGCTTTCTCCTTATTTTCCCGGCTAGAGAGAAGGGGACTGTGTGCTTCCGAGTCTCTCTTTTTTTTTAAATTATCTATTTTTAGTTGTACTGGGTCTTCATCGTGGTGTGAGGGCTTCTCATTATGATGGTTTCTCTTATTTCAGAGCACAGGCTCTAGGCACATGGGCTGCAGTAGTTGTGACCCATGGGCTAGTTGCTCCATGGCATGTGGGATCTTCTTGGACCAAGGATTGAACCCATGTCTCCTGCATTGGCAGACGGATTCCTAACTACTGTACTACCAGAGAAGTCCCCAGGAGTCTCTTTAAAAAAAGAAATTTATTCCTCTCAACTACCAGACCCAAGTCTTAGTGGTATCTATGTCAGATTAGAACTTCATTGTTACTTTGAAATAGTTATTATAAAATAGTTCTATTAGTTTAGAGATCTACTCAGATTATCACAAGAGATTTCGGCATTCAATTTGTCAAGAGAAAGAGACATAGTTTCAACTGATGCAAATTTTTGAATGCTTGTAAAAATGATTAAATGTATTTTATTACCTATTTATCAATGCTGACTATCAAGAATTTGAAAGGCTCATTAAAAAGGGATTTGATGCAACCATTTCAAGAATGAAACCAGATAGTTAAGAGTTATGCACAGGCATGCCAGCTAAAGTTTCTCATTAACAAATTTAAAAGGTTGTTATTTGGAAGTTATAAACAAATTTAGCATCTAATTTTTTAAATTGCTTGTATTGTGTGTTTTTTTTTTGAATCATAATCACATCATTGTAAGAAATACACCACTTTTTCAGGGGCCCCCATATATTCTCTGAAGACCCTCTCAATACCCCAGAGCTGCTCAAATTTGTGTGGATGATAAAGTTTGGGATGTGCTGATCCCAAGAATGATTCCATAGGGTTAAGAACACTTCTCTCCTTGTATCATCTTTGAAAACTCTCATCTCTATGTAGAGAGAACTGTCCAGACCTTAGCTGAATATCAGCTTTCTGATCAACCCTCTGCCATTTGCAATGAGAGAATCTAAGCTGGAATGAGAGATCAGAGAACTCAGGAACAAGTGGGCCCAACAGGTCCTCCTCAAGACAGATCTGGTCTTAGACCAACTTGAGCCTTCTTTTAATTTTATTGGGTTACAGTTGATTTACAATGCTGTGTTAGTTCCAGGTGTACAGCAAAGTGATTCAATTATATATCCATTCTTTCTCATGTATGGATATATCCATACATGTATCCATTGTGTTTCAGATTCTTTTCTCCTATGGGTTATCACAGAATATTGAGAACAGTTACATGTGCTATACAGTAGGTCCTTATTGGTTACATTTCTTATATACAGTAGTGTGTGTATGTTCATCTCAAGCTTCTGATTTATCAGTTCAGTTCAGTCTCTCAGTCGTGTCTGCCAGGCCTCTCTGTCCATCACCAACTCCTGGAGTTTACTCAAACTCACGTCCATCGAGTCGGTGATGCTATCCAGCCATCTCATCCTCTGTCGTCCCCTTCTCCTCCTGCCCCCAATCCCTCCCAGCATCAGGGTCTTTTCCAATGAGTCAACCCTTCAAATGAGGTGGCCAAAGTATTGGAGTTTCAGCTTTAGCATCAGTCTTTCCAATGAACTGCTGCTGCTAAGTCACTTCAGTCATGTCCGACTCTGCGACCCCATAGACGGCAGCCTACCAGGCTCCCCCGTCCCTGGGATTCTCCAGGCAAGAACACTGGAGTGGGTTGCCGTTTCCTTCTCCAATGCATGAAAGTGAAAAGTGAAAGTGAAGTCACTCAGCTGTGCCCGACTCAGCGACTCCCATGGAGTGCAGCCTACCAGGCTCCTCCGTCCATGTGATTTTCCAGGCAAGAGTACTGGAGTGGGGTGCCATTGCCTTCTCCTAACCCCTCCCAAATTTCCCCTTTGGTAACTATAAGTTCATTTATGATATCTGTAAGTTTTGTCAATAAGTTCATTTGTATCACCTTTTAAAAACTTAAACCCCACATATGAGTGATACAATATGATATCGGTCTTTGTCTGATGTGAACGTAAATTGGTAAAACCATACGGAGAACAGTGTGGAGGTTCCTTGAAAAACTAAAAATAGAACTATCTTATGACCCAGCAATCTCACCACTTGGCATATATCCAGAGAAAACCACACTAGAAAGAACATATGCATCCCAATGTTCATTGCAGGACTATTTACAATAGCCAAGACATGAAAGCAACTGGAATGTCCATGGTCAGAAGAATGGATAAAGAAGATGTAGTACATATTAATAGATACAATGGAATATTACTCGGCCATAAAAATGAACGAAATAATGCCATTTGCAGCAACGTGTATGAGCCTGGAGATTATCATACTAAGTGGTGTGAGCCAGCTTGAGTCTCAACTGTTCTCTCCTTTACATCCCACCCCCGCTCCTCCCAAGCCCTCAACTGTATTGCAAGCCAGCAGCACATTTCCTTGAGATCCCTGTTGCCTCTGTGAGTTCAAGACAGCAGCAAACTTCATATCAGAAATGGATGTCAAATGAGTAACGAACTCAGATCTTGGGGAGGGGGATTCAGGGACTGTCCCTCCTGGGAATGACCCAATGACAGCAGCTGGACACACACAGCCCCTGGGTCATGCTGCTATATTAGTGCTGGGAGAAGGTCAATGAAAACTTTGGAGAGGAATTTTTCAAAGAAGGGAAGGGATTAGTTCGGAAGGGAGCAGTACTGATTTCATTCCAAACCAGGCACTCCAAGACTCCATTTTAACCCCAATCTTCCATCTGGGTCCCAGCCATGCTTGGCTTCTAGAGGAGAGAGCAACTCTGCCAACATTCCAGGGTCAAGTGGCCATTTGATTGCATTTGGATTCCTCTTCAGGAAACTAGATAACCATTGCTGTTTGAAAAAGGCACCTGTGGCATAAAGGCTTCTATGGATTTTGGCTCTGGGAAGAATAAAGAGAATTTGGTTTTAGAAAGAATCATGCTTTCCTTCCTTCAAAGAAATCTATTATGTGGTCATAATGGCCAGCCCTGAATGGTAGATAAATAAATAGAAGACTCAATGAATGTTGTGTACATGAACAACTTGCTCAATCTGGGACAATATTTATTTAGACATCATTTTGATATTTTTGCTGTTTAGATCAGAGGCCTCCCACAAATGGGGCCAAAATGGAGTGGATTGGGTGGGTCCTGAGGTCATCTGGAAAATGCAGCTCTGAACTGGAGAAGCTTTAGCAGGCTATGATCAAGCAGGGTTCTCACCTGCCTGTTAGTTTCTAGTTTTACAAGAGAACTCAGAAATCCAAAATTGACATAAAGTTTGCTGATGTTAAACCTAGCAATAAAATTTATATATTTTTCTTTTAGAAAAAAATTTCTGTGAGTAATCAAGATTCCCTTCAGTAGGTGAATGAATCAATAAGCCGTGGTCATTGTAGATTTTTGATGATGGCTGTTGTGACTGGTGTGAGGTGATATCTAATGGTAATTTTGATTTGCATTTCTCTAAAATCTGTATGCAGGTCAGGAAGCAACAGTTAGAACTGGACATGGAACAACAGACTGGTTCCAAATAGGAAAAAGGAGTACGTCAAGGCTGTATATTGTCACCCTGCTTATTTAACTTATATGCAGAGTACATCATGAGAAACGCTGGGCTGGAAGAAACACAAGCTGGAATCAAGATTGCTGGGAGAAATATCAATAACCTCAGATATGCAGATGACACCACCCTTATGGCAGAAAGTGAAGAGGAACTCAAAAGCCTCTTGATGAAAGTGAAAGAGGAAAGTGAAAAAGTTGGCTTAAAGCTCAACATTCAGAAAACAAAGATCATGGCATCTTGCCCCATCACTTCATCGCAAATGGATGGAGAAACAGTGGAAACAGTGTCAGACTTTATTTTTGGGGGCTCCAAAATCACTGCAGATGGTGACTGCAGCCATGAAATTAAAAGACGTTTACTCCTTGGAAGAAAAGTTATGACCAACCTAGTTAGTATATTCAAAAGCAGAGACATTACTTTGCCGACTAAGGTCCGTCTAGTCAAGGCTATGGTTTTTCCTGTGGTCATGTGTGGATGTGAGAGTTGGACTGTGAAGAAGGCTGAGCACCGAAGAATTGATGCTTTTGAACTGTGGTGTTGGAGAAGACTCTTGAGAGTCCCTTGGACTGCAAGGAGATCCAACCAGTCCATTCTGAAGGAGATCAGCCCTGGGATTTCTTTGGAAGGAATGATGCTAAAGCTTGGCTCCAAAATCACTGCAGATGGTGATTGCAGCCATGAAATTAGAAGACGCTTACTCCTTGGAAGAAAAGTTATGACCAACCTAGATAGCATATTCAAAAGCAGAGACATTACTTTGCTGACTAAGGTCCATCTAGTCAAGGCTATGGTTTTTCCTGTGGTCATGCATGGATGTGAGAGTTGGACTGTGAAGAAGGCTGGGCGCTGAAGAATTGATGCTTTTGAATTGTGGTGTTGCAGAAGACTCTTGAGAGTCCCTTGGACTGCAAGGAGATGCAACCAATCCATTCTGAAGGAGATCAGTCCTGGGATTTCTTTGGAAGGAATGATGCTAAAGCTGGAACTCCAGTACTTTGGCCACCTCATGTGAAGAGTTGACTCATTGGAAAAGACTCTGATGCTGGGAGGGATTGGGGGCAGGAGGAGAAGGGGACGACCGAGGATGAGATGGCTGGATGGCATCACTGACTCAATGGACGCGAGTCTGAGTGAACTCCTGGAGTTGGTGATGGACAGGGAGGCCTGGTGTGCTGCAGTTCATGGGGTCGCAAATAGTTGGACACAACTGAGCGACTGAACTGAACTGAAGTGACTTAACGTGCACACGGGAAGGGGTACACGAGGAAAGCCAAGTCTGAAGCCTGCGAGAACGAGTGACACCTTGGGTCCCTGTCATTTTCTGTAGGCCCTCTGGTGTACCTCTTCTGTAGGAAGTCACCCAGACAGACAGATACTTATCCCTGCACTATAGTTTTAAAAGCATTTGCTCATTATCTTGGTCTTCCTCTCGGAATATTCTTTAATTGCAGAGGTTAAAGTCACAGTCTTGCTATTCTCTTTGTCTTGACAGTCAACTGCCAACCATGCATGTGGGGACTTTTGACCAGATTTTTTGATCTGTTCATTACTGTTACTGTGCAAGGAAAAAAGATTTTTTTGTGCTATAAATAAAATAATATGTTTTCATTTACTTGATTACTTTTTTGTATCTCCCACAACAATGCTTTACATAGGTACTCAACCATTTTTAGTTAAGTACACTTAATCACTTATTATTTGTAGCCAGCTATTTTGCCTTCAACCCTGGATACTTGTGTTGTTTTTGAAATTATCTTTCTTACTCACTTTAATCATACTTTTCTCATCTTTAAAAGTTTATGTAGCAGATTCCACCATACATGAAGACAAATTCAAAATCCACACTGTAAACTACTTCATTCTTTTCTCCATCAAATTACACTTCCCTCTACATCTTTCAAGCAAGTTTGCTTCTTCTAAGCCCCTACTTTCAAATTTTCTCTAGGTACCTACCCTGGAATGTCTTTCTTCATAGACTTGCCAAAATGACACTCTTACCAAAAAAAAATTGTTAATTTAATTAATTTATTTGGCTGCACCAGGTCTTAGTTGTAGCATGTGGGATCTAGTTCCCTGAGCAGGGTTCAAAGCCAGATTTCCTACATTCAGACTGTGGTGTCTTTGCCACTGGACCATGAGGGAAGTCTTCTTTCTTACTTTTTTAATGAGAGAAATGGCTCCTGAAATTTCAGTATCTCCATAAAGCCCTTCTGATTACTACAAACTCCATTTAAATAAACAAAGGTCACATCAGTACACAAACAAAAATCCATGGCTAATTAATGCCTAGCAATATTAGGGGCTTTGAGAAAAAACAAAAGCAAATAAACACTGTCTCTGTCCACAAGAAGTTTATATTCCAATTAGTCTTCATACTAAGTGAAGTCGCTCAGTTGTGTCCAATTCTTTGCAATCCCATGGACTGTAGTCTACCAGGCTTCTCTGTCCATGGGATTTTCCAGGCAAGAATACTGGAGTGGGTTGCCATTTCCTTCTCCAGAGGATCTTCCTGACCCAGGGATTGAACCCAGGTCTCCTGCATTGCAGGCAGATGCTTTACCCTCTGAGCCACCAGAGATGTCTTCATACTAGTCTTCACAATAATAGACATTTATATTTTAGTTTAACATATTATAATTTTTAGGTCAAATCTAATTTGATAATCATTCACAATAAAAAATATGTAAAATAATTTATAACAAGACTACAGTGTAATTATTTTAAATAATTAACCACAGAACAGGACAGCAAAAGAATATTAAAAAATCCCACAAAGGGGGATTCCCTGGCAGTCCAATCAGTCCAGTGGTTAGGACTCTGTACTCTCACTGCTGAGGGTGGGCAGTTCAATCCCTCTCTGCTTGGGGAAATAAGATCCTGGAAGCTGTGAGGCATGGTCAAAAAAATAGCAAAAAAAAAAATTTAATAATTCAGAAAAGGTTATTGAATAACTTATTAAAAAAAATACCATGAAGTTAACAGTTGCAAGATTTGCTGTATATTTTGCATATATTTCCTCTCAGAACACCACAGAGGGTTGAGAGGGAAGGGGTGATGCACTATGAACATTTATTAAGTATGAGCATTAGCAGTGAGCTAGGTCCTCAGATACATTATTGGAATTCATGCTACTATTCATGATGGTATTCTTATTTTAAAAATAAAAAGAGAAAGGTTAATGAGGGTAATTAACAAGCTTAAGGTTGCAAAACTATGAAATGAGAATACCAGCAATGGAACCCAGTTCTACCTGGTTCTAATTGCCACCGCAAAGAGTCAGACACGACTGAGTGACTGAACTGAACTGAATTCCACCAAACAGATTAAATCCACAGATTCACCATCCTAACCCAGGCATCTCTCTACTGCCCACATGAATTTTTCAGATTAGAGTTCTCAGTCAGTCAGTCAGTCAGTTCAATCGCTCAGTTTGCGACCCCATGAAGTGCAGCACACCAGGCCTCCCTGTCCGTCACCAACTCCCAGAGTTCACTCAAACTCACGTCCATAGAGTCGATGATCCCATCCAGCCATCTCATCCTCTGTCGTCCCCTTCTCCTCCTGCCCCCAATCCCTCCCAGCATCAGAGTCTTTTCCAATGAGTCAACTCTTCGCATGAGGTGGCCAAAGTATTGGAGTTTCAGTTTTAGCATCATTCCTTCCAAAGAACACACAGGGCTGATCTCCTTTAGAATGGACTGGTTGGATCTCCTTGCAGTCCAAGGGACTCTCAAGAGTCTTCTCCAACACCACAATTCAAAAGCATCAATTATTTGGCGCTCAGCCTTCTTCACAGTCCAGCTCTCACATCCATACATGACCACTACTCAGGGAAGAATAAATCCCCTCTGTTACTCTCTCTACAAGCACCCTGCCTTGAGACAATGGTTATGACAAGTGCAGACCATTTTTAACCTCCTTAAATGGTGTGATATTTTGGTCTTTATTTATGTCTATGTACCAGACCAACTGGGCTTCCCTGATGGCTCAGCAATAAAGAATCCACCTACAACACAGGATATGTGGGTTCAGTCCCTGGGTTGGGAAGATCCCCTGGAGGAGGAAATGGCAGAGCTAGAATAAGATTCTTGGCTTCCTTTGGGTATTCTTGCCTGAAAAAATCCCATGGACAGAGGAGCTTGGTGGGCTACTGTCCAAAGGTTCACACACCAGACCAACCGTCTCCTTTACTGCACTAGGTTCCAGGGTTATCCGCCAAAGCATAGAGGTTAAAGAAGCCAATGGAGCTACCTTTGGGAAAAATACTAGACAATAACCATATGATACTATAAGCATAGCATAGATATTATGTTACATATTTACAGTGAGGTTTCTCTGACTTCTAGGGAAGTACATTTTACTTTATTGGTTATTGACAATTAATTAACCAAACGAAAAGACTTAAAATTTCCAAAATCAACTTCTAATCTGAACACACTGCAACTAATCCATTAATGTCAAAAAGACCTAGCAATAGACACACATGCCTCCATTCCTATATCTGGCAGTTCAACATAGCCATTTGTAGTATAAGACTTAGAATGAAGTATTTCTCAGGAAGGAAAGGTTCACCACAAACACATTCTTATACAGAATTTTTACCACTAGACAGCATGCTAGGTATCTTGAGAGATACCCAGAGGAAGCCAAGTATCTTGTTCTAGCTCTGGGAAAGGATAGAATTGTAAAATGAAGCAATAATTAGCAAACTATTGCTTAGCTAATATGATTATACCGAAAAGGTCTTGGAAATGAGATAATTAAATCATCGAGACTGTAGCCCACTGGGCTCCTCTGTACATGGAATTCTCCAGGCAAGAATACTGGAGTGGGTTCCCATTCCCTTCTTCAGGGGATCTTCCTGACCCAGGGATCGAACCCAGGTCTCCTGCATTGCAGGCAGATTCTTTACCATCTGAGCCACTAGAGAAGCCTCAGAAAAATACTATTTTATTTAAAAACCTTTCCACAATGAATCTCTGAATCTTTCCTTCTTTGTTCTCCTTGTTCATTAAACTTAGAGAGGAAGTTGGCTGTACTTTTTAGATGTCAACTCCTGTATTTCTAGAAAGATGAGAAAAGAAGACAACTTAAATACTTAAACAAGTTACTGTTCACAGAGAGGTCAATGAAATGCACGATGCAATCTCATTTCCTGACCCGTTCATATGCTCATTACTGAAACCTGTTTTTAAAAATGGAAACATACATATTATGGAAGAAAGGCTGACTCTTAACATATTTTTGCAATTAACCAGGCAAAGAAAGATACAATGGGTTTTCCTTCTTTAAAATAACTGGTTGGGAAGGTCCAGAGGCTCTAGCATCCTGCCTAAAATAAACAAAATTATTATCAGCCCAGCAGCTCAAGTAGCAAAACCATAGAGGCAAGGAAAAGCTATCAAACCTTAACGTTCTGTAGCAAACGCTTCTTCTTTCTCTATGAATCTGGCATCTAATGCATTGCACTGCTGTTGTCTCTAAGGAAACAGAACAATCACATGACGAAGAATCTTCTCTACAAGGTAGTTTATCCCACAGAGCATTTTGGGAAAAAGCAGGTACAAGAGAACAATTCATTAGAAGGCGAGCACATGTCTGCACTCTGTCAGCAAGTCCTTTAAGCAGTTGAACGCAGCCTGTTACAGGAAGGCAGATGCAGTGCAAGAGTAGGCACCACTCCTTAGATGCTTCAACATGAAATACACCCTCCTGCAACAGCATCCAAGTTCTGCTGCAAACCAGTGACCTAATTAACGCAGCCGACGATTCCATTCTGATAGGGATATTAAGGAGCACCCCCCTACCTCTTTTCTTAAGGTCTCTCCTAATTGCCAACTGCTTGATAAGAAAGCAGCTGGCAGTACTGTGTCTGCCAAGCCATCTAGGTAGGTAGCAATTGGGAGGTAGGGAGAACTAGCAAGGCTTAATTTTGTTTTGTTTTGTTGAAGAGGAGTTCATGGAAACATAAGCAGAAAGAAAAAAAAAAAATAAGGCAGAACCATGGTGTCTACCTACCCCTGAGATCCAAAGAGCTCCTTACTTCACAAAGGCGTATCATCAGAGGGCAACTGAAAGAGAAGGGCTGAACAGTGGGCTGTCAGGGACACCTCTAGCAGGGTGGTCACGTGATGAGCATGTCCCTGACACTCACAGTCATCCTGCGGCCTCTTTTTCTATTTCATCTACTCAACAGCTCATAAATCTATCTGTTCCTGGTCTCCATCTCCACTGGCATCATCACCTTTCAGCTTGCATTTGGTTAGTGTAACTCAAATATTGTAAAGATTTTCCTATTAGTTCACCAGTGTCCAGAGAACTTTTAAGCTGTTGCTCATTGGATTTCTCATGGTTAAAATTACTTCCCCAAGCATAGCTCTCATACCATTCAGCCACAGATCATCAAGCCTCTACTGGTCTCCCAAGTTAGGACAAATATCTTCCTCTCTATACTCACTACCCAGACACTACAGCCCGAGTCTCCTAACCCATCTTCATTTTCATGACTTCCCTAAACTTCCTAGGTGTTCCGGACAAATACGCTACTTCATTCGAACACAGGGCCTGAACTTTTCTGCCAGAGTAAAACAAAAGCAAGATAAAACTGTAAAAGATACACAAGGATTTACACTAGAAACAGAGTAAGTCAGAATGAAAGCCAGACTAACAACCTAGGTGCCTGGGCTCTAGAGGACAGGCTCTGTGGCATGTGGGATCTTCCCAGATCAGGAGTCAAATCCGTGTCTCATGCATTGGCAGGGGGATTCTTTACCGCTGAGCCACCAGGGAAGCCTTCAATGTCATTCTAAAAAAACTGAAAACCCCTTTTCTGATTACAAAATTTAAAAGAGAAGCCTCTTCTGTATTCACTCATAGTATCCTGTACAGTCCTTGTCGCAGTTCGCAATTACTCTTCAGCCTTTTTGTCTGGCCTCACTCAAGAGGCTGTAAACTTCCTGAGAGCTGGGCTCACAGGGTTTATTCCACCTCTGTGTTCACACTGCGTACCTAACATATGACTGGCACATAGTGGATGAAAGAAAGAAAGTGAAAGTGAAGTTGCACAGTCGCATCTGACTCTTTGCGACCCCATGGACTGTAACCTACTAGGCTCCTCCGTCCATGGGATTTTCCAGGCAAGAATACTGGAGTGGGTTGCCATTTCCTTCTCCAGGAGATCTTTCCAATCCAGGGATTGAACCTGGGTCTCCTGCATTGTAGGCAGACGCTTTACTGTCTGAGCCATCAGGGAAGTCAAAGTGGGTGAACAACCAACATTTTTCAATAATGAACTTATTTTTATGATTTTATGATTCTATTTTTCATTCCAATCTACTTGAAACAATGTGTTAGCTAAATCCAAAAGTACAAACTGGTGAAAGGCTCACCTGAACTGAATTCAAATGGAAAAGATGTCCAGCTAAGGAAGTCAAAGAAGGATAGCTAACAGGCCATTTGGGATGGTAAAAATTCTTGAGTGGGAGGAGTAATGATGAGTAAATAATGTTCTCAGGCATTTACCTGAGTACAGGAAAACAGGAGTCTTTCTCATATGTACTAAATGCATCAGATGAACTCTGCCTGTTAAATCAGCCTTGGTATTTAATTTCTGGGCCAAGAGAATCTGAAGGTAATTTTAAATGCCCTAATACATTAGGGAGTTTGCCAGGGGAATAAAGAACCACACGCCACTCATTAAATGTGTATCAAAGTCTCTGCTGAAAAGGCCATACAGAGACCTTTGGAGACAGTGCTATGACAGTGAATTATAAAGCAGCTGAAGGTGTAGTCTAGGGATTTCTGGTTCAAATTGGTCAACTGAGCACATGTTGGGAGCTCACCCTTTTGTACCAAAGAAAAATGATTTAAAGATAGGAAAGTTAATTGATGCATGCATAGCTAGAGTCAAAATTTTTTTAAAAAGGGAAACTTTCCTTAAATCTAAAAAAAAAAAAAAATGAAGACACATCACCCAAGGAAGAAAATAAACAAGAAGCCACTGTGGTGAGCAAGGCTGTGCTAAACTGCCACCAGCCACACACAGGACTGCAGGCCACCTCTGAGGAGGTTGGAAGAACTTAATCAAAACCTGCTCCCACACTGCCACCCTGCAAAAAAACAGACAAAGCAGAGCATCTAAAAAAGGTCTTTAAAATGAGTATGTTTAATATCCTCATTTTTAAAAATGAAACTCATAATTACTGAGATTTTTAAAAAATGCACAGATAGGCTGAACATAAGCCTGAATACAGCTAAAGGCTGACAGTACCTTTTTTTTCAAGTCAAGAAAGATGAGAGCCGAACTTTCCTGGTGATGCAGTGGTAAAGAATCTGCTTGCCAATGTACGGGACATGGGCTTGATTCCTGGTCTGGGAAGATTCCACATGCTGTGGGGCAACTAGGCCTGTGTGCTACAGCTACTGATCCCGTGGTGCCCTGGAGCCCATGTTCTGCAACAAGAGAAGCCACGGCACCTCAACTAGCGAGTAGACCCTGCTCACTGCAACTAGAAAAAGCCCACGCACAGCAGCGAAGACCCAGTGCAGCCAAAAACAAATACACTAAAAAAAAAGAAGAAAGAAACACGAGAGCTAAATCCAGTTTTAAAGTCTGTACTCTGAATTCCAGAGAGACCAGTGGGAATGGAGGAGAGGCAACAGTCTCTAACAGAAAATGGCTGAGAATTTTTCAGACTCAAAGAAAGACATGAGACTCTAGAGAGTAAGAATTCTCTGAGTAGTAAAACAAATAGAAATAAACTTCTTAAAAAAGTTTTTATCCAGGTAAATTAGAGTGAAACTTCAGATTACCCATGTCATTAAAAAAAACTGTGAAAGTGACTAGAGAAATATGAGAGATTCAACAAAAAGGGAGGAGAGTCAGACTGCGATCAAAACTGGTTACAAGACAACAGAGGAACGGTATCGTCAAAGGATGAAGGAAAAACATTCCTAGGCTAGATTTTAAACCCAAATTATCATTCAATAGTGAAGGTGTGCCACAACAACTAGACAAGAAAAAGAAATAAAAAGATCTGAACTGTAAAAGAAGAAGTAAAACTATCTCTATTTGCAGATGACATGATCTCATATATAGAAAACCTTAAAGAATCTACCCCCAAAAAACTATTCAGTTCAGTTCAGTTCAGTCACTCAGTCGTGTCCAACTCTTTGTGACCCCATGAACCGCAGCACGCCAGGCCTCCCTGTCCATCATCAACTGCTGGAGTTTACCCAAACTCATGTCCACTGAGTCGGTGATGTCATCCAACCGTCTCATCCTCTGTTGTCCCCTTCTCCTCATGCCCTCAATCTTTCCCAGCATCAGGGTCTTTTCAAATGCATTGGCTCTTCACATCAGGTGACCAAAGTATTGGAGTTTCAGCTTCAACATCAGTCCTTCCAATGAACACCCAGGACTGATCTCCTTTAGGATAGACTGGTTGGATCTCCTTGCAGTCCAAGGGACTCTCAAAAGTCTTCTCCAACACCATAGTTCAAAAGCATCAATTCTCTATGCTCAGCTTTCTTTATAGTCCTACTCTCACATCCATACATGACTACTGGGAAAACCATAGCCTTGATTAGAAGGACCTTTGTGGACAAAGTAATGTCTCTGTTTTTAATATGCTATCTAGGTTGGTCATAACTTCCTTCTAAGGTGTAAGCATCTTTTAATTTCATGGCTGCAATCACCATCTGCAGTGATTTTGGAGCCCCAAAAGTAAAGTCAGCCACTGTTTCCACTGTTTCCCCATCTATTTGCCATGAAGTGATGATGGAACTTAGCTGATGTGATGGTTTATTAGCACTCTCTCTTTAAAACAACTATTAGAGCCAATAAACCAGCTCTAAGGCAAGTCAATATAAAAAGTCAGTTCTATTTCTATATACTAGAAATGAACAATCTGAAAATGAAATCAAGAAAATAATTTCACTAATAATAGCTTGCAAAAGAATAAAATACTCAGGAATAAATTTAATCAAAGAAATGAAAAACCTATACACCTGTCTCTTATACACATCTAGATGTGTATAAGAGACAGGCATTGGCAGGGGGATTCTTTACCGCTGAGCCACCAGGGAAGCCTTCAATGTCATTCTAAAAAAACTGAAAACCCCTTTTCTGATTACAAAATTTAAAAGAGAAGCCTCTTCTGTATTCACTCATAGTATCCTGTACAGTCCTTGTCGCAGTTCGCAATTACTCTTCAGCCTTTTTGTCTGGCCTCACTCAAGAGGCTGTAAACTTCCTGAGAGCTGGGCTCACAGGGTTTATTCCACCTCTGTGTTCACACTGCGTACCTAACATATGACTGGCACATAGTGGATGAAAGAAAGAAAGTGAAAGTGAAGTTGCACAGTCGCATCTGACTCTTTGCGACCCCATGGACTGTAACCTACTAGGCTCCTCCGTCCATGGGATTTACGGCACCTCAACTAGCGAGTAGACCCTGCTCACTGCAACTAGAAAAAGCCCACGCACAGCAGCGAAGACCCAGTGCAGCCAAAAACAAATACACTAAAAAAAAAGAAGAAAGAAACACGAGAGCTAAATCCAGTTTTAAAGTCTGTACTCTGAATTCCAGAGAGACCAGTGGGAATGGAGGAGAGGCAACAGTCTCTAACAGAAAATGGCTGAGAATTTTTCAGACTCAAAGAAAGACATGAGACTCTAGAGAGTAAGAATTCTCTGAGTAGTAAAACAAATAGAAATAAACTTCTTAAAAAAGTTTTTATCCAGGTAAATTAGAGTGAAACTTCAGATTACCCATGTCATTAAAAAAAACTGTGAAAGTGACTAGAGAAATATGAGAGATTCAACAAAAAGGGAGGAGAGTCAGACTGCGATCAAAACTGGTTACAAGACAACAGAGGAACGGTATCGTCAAAGGATGAAGGAAAAACATTCCTAGGCTAGATTTTAAACCCAAATTATCATTCAATAGTGAAGGTGTGCCACAACAACTAGACAAGAAAAAGAAATAAAAAGATCTGAACTGTAAAAGAAGAAGTAAAACTATCTCTATTTGCAGATGACATGATCTCATATATAGAAAACCTTAAAGAATCTACCCCCAAAAAACTATTCAGTTCAGTTCAGTTCAGTCACTCAGTCGTGTCCAACTCTTTGTGACCCCATGAACCGCAGCACGCCAGGCCTCCCTGTCCATCATCAACTGCTGGAGTTTACCCAAACTCATGTCCACTGAGTCGGTGATGTCATCCAACCGTCTCATCCTCTGTTGTCCCCTTCTCCTCATGCCCTCAATCTTTCCCAGCATCAGGGTCTTTTCAAATGCATTGGCTCTTCACATCAGGTGACCAAAGTATTGGAGTTTCAGCTTCAACATCAGTCCTTCCAATGAACACCCAGGACTGATCTCCTTTAGGATAGACTGGTTGGATCTCCTTGCAGTCCAAGGGACTCTCAAAAGTCTTCTCCAACACCATAGTTCAAAAGCATCAATTCTCTATGCTCAGCTTTCTTTATAGTCCTACTCTCACATCCATACATGACTACTGGGAAAACCATAGCCTTGATTAGAAGGACCTTTGTGGACAAAGTAATGTCTCTGTTTTTAATATGCTATCTAGGTTGGTCATAACTTCCTTCTAAGGTGTAAGCATCTTTTAATTTCATGGCTGCAATCACCATCTGCAGTGATTTTGGAGCCCCAAAAGTAAAGTCAGCCACTGTTTCCACTGTTTCCCCATCTATTTGCCATGAAGTGATGATGGAACTTAGCTGATGTGATGGTTTATTAGCACTCTCTCTTTAAAACAACTATTAGAGCCAATAAACCAGCTCTAAGGCAAGTCAATATAAAAAGTCAGTTCTATTTCTATATACTAGAAATGAACAATCTGAAAATGAAATCAAGAAAATAATTTCACTAATAATAGCTTGCAAAAGAATAAAATACTCAGGAATAAATTTAATCAAAGAAATGAAAAACCTATACACTGAAAACTATAAAACATCATTGAAAGAAATCAAAGAAGATGGAAAAACATTCCAAGTTCATAGACTGGAAGACTTAACACTGTGAAGATAGTAATTTTCCCCAAATTGATTGACAGATTCAATACAATCCCTATCAAAACCACAGCTCTCTTTTTTGTAGAAGTGAACAAGTTGTGGCTCAGCTGGTAAAGAACCCGCCTGCCAATGCAGAAGATGCAAGAGATGCAGGTTTGATCTCTGGGTTGAGAAGATCCCTCGCAGAAGGAAATGGCAACTCGCTCCAGTGTTCTTGCCTGAGAAAATTCCATGGACAGAGGAGCCTGGTGGGCTACAGTCCATGGGTTGCAAAGAGTTGAACACAACTGAGTGCATGCGTGTGCACACACAGGTTCATACAGAAATACAAGAAAGAATAGCCAAAATAATCTTCCAAAAGAACGAAAGTTGCAGGATATATACTTCCTGATTTCAAACTTACTACAAACCTTTTTCAAAGTAGATTAGTTTGCTTTACGTTTGAAGGTTCAGAGATATGGATAAATTATCCATTACTCTCTCCAATTACACAGAAATATCTAATTAATATCTGATATTACTGGTTTTGAAAAAGTTTCTAGGTTTAAGCACTCTATAAGGATTAAACAACAGACCATGAAGGTTTCTTAGGTAGCTTTCTAACCGGTGTCTCTGTCAATGCCATGAGCTCCACTTCACATCCCACACCTCTGTGTGCATGGTTTGCTGGAATCCCCAAAGGAGAAGTACAGTTGATAATGGTACTCTTACAGTTTCTCCGCTCAAGGTCTTCACTGTTTCTTCTCTGAAAGTCAAAGTGGAAGAGAAGTTGCTCAGTCATGTCTGACTCTTTGCGACTCCATGGACTGTAGCCTACCAGGCTCCTCCATCCATGGGATTTTCCAGGCAAAAGTACTGCAGTGGGTTGCCATTTCCTTCTCCAGGGGATCTTCCCAACCCAGGGATCGAACCCGGGTCTCCTGCATTGCAGACAGACGCTTTACCATCTGAACCATCAGGGAAGCCTTTCTCCTCTGTTCCCATACAAATGTTGGGGAAAATGACGAATATATGTAGTCACAGGAAGCTAAAGGATGCTATTGTAGACAGGGAGCTGAAAGTAACTTTGATGATGTGTTATAAGGGGTCGAGAGTATTTTTCATTTCAAAGATGTTAAGTTTTTGGACCCACCAGTACTTTTTCACTTGTAACTTACTGCAGGGCACCCAGAGCAACAAGCATCTGACTTGATCCATTTAAAGGTTTGCATGTTCAAGCTAGTTTTGGAGATCCTCCTTGGAAAAAGATCACCATACATATGGGATTGCTTTTCCTGTTTTTAAAAGAGAAAAATATCAAAAGCTTACTGCCACTTCTCCTACTTTCCTATTTCTCGCCCTCTTCCACTGCCACTTTTAACATTTTAAGATCACAATAAATTACAAATATAACTTTGCTTCATTGTGATGACTCAATTTCATCCAAACTCTTTAAATACATCTCTGACATCAGTGTTTTCATCATCACTAAAGGTTCTCTGAGTCATCACACAAATACTCCAGAATACATCACGGTCATTCTGTCCCAAGTGTTTATAAATAACTCCTCTGTGTCTAATGTTCTCAATGGAAAATGTACCACAAGCTTCTCCCATAATATTAAGCCAGCTGGCATTTCATCTATAATCACCACTTAGTACATTTTTACTTTTAAATTAAATTTAATCTTTTCTACACACATAATTAATAAGCTTGATCTAATGGGAATATGGGGGAGCACTGCACTCAGTACTAACCTGAGAATCTTTTTTAAGCACACAGAGGATGTTTAGAAAAACTGTTCAGATGTCTACATGAAATAACTCTACCTGAGGATCAGTATCATACAGGATACCACCTCTGACCAAAACTCGATAATATCAGAAAGCATCAAAATATATTCCCCAAAGTCTCATGTACTTGGAAATGTTTTTTAAAGAATTTTTAAAAAATCAATTAACTGAATCATCTAAAGAAGAAACTAGTAACAGGGTTTGACCCTTACATGTTTTTTCTTCTCTATTGGAAAGAAGGGAGGGTGGGAAGGGAGGGAGGGAGGGAAGGAAAAGAAATTAAAAAACAACAACAAAAAAAAACAACTAACAAACTCATGAATGTCCTCAAGACTTAGATAAACTGCCAATTTGACATCCCTATTTGGTGTCACAGAAACCTCAACATGTCCAAATGGAGCTCTCATTCTATTCAAACTTGTTCATCTATAGGCTATCCCCATGTCCAGCCCTCCAATCATTCAGGCCAAATGGACTTCTCTCTTCCTCTCATACCCCACATCCAATGTGTCAGCAACAACTGTATCCCTACATGTTCTAGCAGTTCTAGATTTAAAGACTGAGTTCAGACAGATAACATCAATGGTAGTTTAATCAATTTCTCAAAATGAAGACACTAAATATTCATTTCAAAATAATCTATGGAGAAGCTCTTAACAAGAATGCTTTTCTTGTGATAAAGTGGACACAGGAAATGAGTGAAAAATAACAGCTGGGCTTATACAGAATTAAACATGAGGTGGTGACAGCTTGGAAGAAATGTCTTAAGAGAATAAAGAAGTCACTTAGATTCCAAAAAGAGTTCTACTAAAAAAGTGAAAAACCAATGACAAAGAATCTTCAATACAAATTAACAGAATATTTTCTTAAATTCAGGTTTTGAGACAATGTATTCAATTTTACCCTTAAAATGATCCCATTAAATTATCCAAAAGGGAAAAAAATAAGTGAGACAAAAAAAGAAAGGTCTTTTTTTTTTTAACTTTTTCTTGCTTTATATTTTGCTGTACTGTCCTGGAAGCAAGAACATTGAGTACAATGTTTAAGTGGTAAATGTAGACACATCTGTCTTATTTCTTATATAAATGAGCAAAGCATTCAGACATTTGCCATTAAGGACAATGTTATCGTAGGTCTTTCCTAGAAATCATTCATGGTGAAGATGTTTTCTTTTATTCCTCATTTTCAGAAAATTCTTATCAGGAATGAATGATGGATTTTCTCCAGTGATTTTTCTTCATTTACTGAAATGATTACATAATTTTAAATGATATTAATCTGAATTATATTGATTGCTATTTGAAGATTAACTCAGCTGGCAGTCCTAGGATAAACTCCACTGATCATGATGTATTTACCTATGGTTGCATTTGCTTCATTAAAATTGTGCTCAGGATTTAAATATGTAATAATGACACATAGACTGTGGTTTTCTTTTCCTGTAATATTTTTGTCTAGTTATAGAATCAGGTAGTGATGATCTCAATGAGTTGAGAAGTAGTCTCTCCTTTTCATTTCTAAGAATTTGTGTTGAGCTGGTGTTTCTTCTTAAAACTTTGGTATAATTCACCAGTGAAGTGATATAGACCTGGAGTCTTCTTTGAAGGATGGTTTGTTAATGATCAATTCTATAAAAGATACGGCGTTATGAAGGTTGAATGAAATTTGGTAGTTTTTGTCTCTCAGAAAATTTTTCCATTTCATCTAAGCTGTTGAATTTCTTTATATAGTGACGAAGGAAATATTATGGATATCTTTTTAATTATGTAGAATCTGTAATGAGGTCACTTCTCTCATTCTTTCTTTCTTTTAAGTTTATTTATTTTTTATTGAAGGGTAATTCCTTTACAGAATTTTGCTGTTCTCTGTCAAACCTCAACATGAATCAGCCATGCTGCTGCTGCTAAGTCGCTTCAGTCGTGTCTGACTCTATGCTACCCCAGAGACAGCAGCCCACCAGGCTCCCCCGTCCCTGGGATTCTCCAGGCAAGAACACTAGAGTGGGTTGCCATTTCCTTCTCCAATGCAGGAAAGTGAAAAGTGAAAGTGAAGTCGTTCAGTCGTGTCAGACTCTTAGCGACCCCATGGACTGCAGCCTACCAGGCTCCTCCATCCATGGGATTTGCCAGGCAAGAGTACTGGAGTGGGTTGCCATCAGCCATAGGTATACATATATTCCCCTCTTTTTGAATATGAATCAGGCATAGGTATACATATATCCCCTCCCTTTTGAAACTCCCTCCCATCTCCCTCCCCATCCCACCCCTCTAGGTTGATACAGAGCCCCTGTTTGATTTCCCTGAGCCATACAGCAAATTTCCGTTGGCTATCTATTTTACATATGGTAATGTAAGTTTCCATGTTACTCTTTGCATACATCTCACCCTCTCCTCCCCTCTCCCCATGTCCATAAGTCTATTCTCTATGTCTGTTTCTCCACTGCTGCCCTGTAAATAAATTCTTCAGTACCATTTTTCTAGATTCTGTATAAATGCATATAGAATACGGTATTTATCTTTCTCTTTCTGACTCACTTCACTCTCTATAAGAGGTTCTAGGTTTATCCACCTCATTAGAACTGATTCAAATGCATTCCTTTTTATGGCTGAGTAATATTCCATTGTGTATATGTACCACAACTTCTTTATCCATTCATCTGTTGACGGACATCTAGATTGCTTCTATGTTCTAGCTATTGTAAATAGTGCTGCAGTGAACAATGGGATACATGTTTCTCTTTCAATTTTGGTTTCCTCAAGGTATATGCCTAGGAGTGGGATTGCTGGGTCACATGGTGGTTTTATTCCTAGTTTTTTAAGGAATCACCATACTGTCTTCCATAGTGGCTGTATCAATTTACATTTCCACCAACAGTGGAAGCGCGTTCCTTTTCTCCACACCCTCTCCAGCATTTATTGTTTGTAGACATTTTGATGAGGGTTAAAAGAAAGGTCCTTTTAAACAAAGAGAACATGTCTTACTTTAACCTTATCTTGATCTCTAAGATTATTTTAAGTGGTAAAATAAGAACCTCTCTCCAAAAGCTGATAAAAAATTACAGATTTTTACAATCTGAGTAAACTTTAAATGCCTTCCAAAGTTTCAGTAAGATCATAGCAAAGTCATGTCAGATAAACAAGTAAGGTCTGACAATGTGACCCTGAATCAGAGAGAGACAAGAAACTTCTCAAAGTTAACCTAATTTAAATTTACAACTGGGCCCTGTACTCCAGAAGCACAACACATCAGTAGAGTTAGTGCCCCCAACACTGGAGTATGCCAGGTACTAAGGGTATACAATCCTAGACCTTAAGAAGTTGATGGTGTAAAGGAGGTGCTTATGATCTTCAAGAAATCCAAGTTCAATTCATACTCAAGAAATCCTTAAAGGAGAGAGCACTTTACCCTGTGCCCAAATGACTAATAAAATGACAAAAGCTGGAAATTTCCTGGAGGTTCAGTGGTTAAGACTCCGTGCTTCCAACGGGTTCAACACTTGGTTGGGAAACTAAGATAGCCCAAAAGATAGAAAACAAAAAAGCAAAACAAAATTACACACACAACACAAGAGCTAAAAGACCCTAAATGAGCCTGGAGAAGGAAATGGCAACCCACTCCAGTATTCCTGCCTGGGAAATCCCATGGACAGAGGAGCCTGGTGGGCCACGGTCCAGAGGGTCACGAAGAGACAGACACGACTTAGTGACTAAACTATTACCATGTCATACACCTGAAACTAATATTGTAAATCAACTATACCTCAATAAAAGATCATGTTAAAAGAAAAAGAATCTAAGTAAGGAAAGAAAAGATTCATACGAGTTAGCTGCCTCTGTGGTTCAAAGCTTTCAAGAATGGAGCAGAATTCAAGTTTGGTCCATAGATATACAAAGTGTGGAAAGTTTAGAAGGGGCAAGAAGGGCATTCAGGAAAAGGGGTTATTGGGCTAGGACATCCTGAGCCAGCTCAGAGATATGGGAAGAGATAAAAGTTTTAAAGAGTAGGAAGGAAGCCTACTTCCCTTGTGGTTTGGGAAGGAGGCCTGTCTAAAGTGGAGGTTTTATCCTGCATAATTCAGCAGTAGAAGATAAGATTCAAAAGTAAGGTGGGTCCCGATTACACAGAGCCTTGAATTCCAGCTTGAGGAGTGCCGCCTTAAATCTATAGGCAGTGGAGTTTTGTAGATTTTAAAATACGGAAGTAATATGACAAAGGCATATTCGAGAAGATTGATTTATCAACTCTGTACACAGAGTTGAGGTTTACGGAGAATGGTAAAGGGCTAATTTAATAGGTGCTAAACACAGGCAGTAGTCAAAAGTGGACAAGACCTATAAAGGACCTAAGAAACATTCAAATTATCCTAAACTGCAACCAGATCACAGTATATACATTCTATTAAGAAATTCAACTCAGGGAAATAAACTTCTGAGGCTCAAAATCTGCAAGAAATTATGTTACAAGTGTACCCCAGGTTTAGCTGGGGGAGACATGAATCTAAAGAAAAACAGATTTCCCCAGGATTGAGTGAGTGAAGTCGCTCAGTCATGTCCGACTCTTTGCGGCCCCATGGACTGTAGCAGCCTACCACGCTCCTCTGTCCATGGGATTTTCCAGGCAAGAGTACTGGAGTGGGTTGCCATTTCCTTCTCCAGAGGATCTTCCCGACCCAGGGATTGAACCCAGGTCTTCCACATTGTAGGCAGACATTTTACCATCTGAGCCACCAGGGAAGTCTTGCCCAGTATTAATAAGAATGATTACTTTTCAAGGATTTCTTAGTAATCCTAATGAATTGGAGGATCATGGCCTCCAACCCCAAAATGCTGACACTATTAGCTCTAGCTCTGTAAAAACACAAGAAAAAGACCTGCCTCACCCTCACATACTGATATAATTTTTTGTAAGCCTGCATGCTTCATGAAATCACTGCTATTAGTAAGTTGTGAGCATACACACATGAATTTGTTCATTCCACAAATATCTACTTAAGGTCTGCTATCTGCCAGGCCCACTCTAATACCCTGGAGATATGGCAGGAAACAAAATAAAGCTTTTGTTTTCAAAGGGCTTACCATCTAATGGAGTATAGATTATAAACAAATACAAAAACGTATAATGTCACATAACAGTGCCACGAGGAAACTAGAACGAGGCAATGGGAGAGAGTGACGGCGATGCTATTGTAGAGACAGGATGAGTCTCTCCGAGGAGCTCACATTTAAGGAGAGATCTGAATGAAGTAAAGGAATGAGACATGTGAACATCAGGACGAGGAGCATTCTGGGCAAACAAAACAGCAGCTGCAAAGTATGGTAGGAACATACGTGGCATTTTCAAGGGACAACAAAACCAGAGTGGTTGGGCAAAGTGGGAAATGGGAAAGTGGTTGGAAATGAAGTCAAGGAGGCTGCCAGGAGCCAGAGCTTATGGGACCTTGTGGACCACTGGACAGACTTTGGCTTTTAAGTGTCATGGGAAGTCACTGAAGAGACAAGGACAAACAAACAAGAACTGGGTTACATTATGCAAAGTGAAAGTCACTCAGTCATGTCCAACTCTTTGTGACCCCATGGACTATACACATACAGTCCATGGGATTCTTCAGGCCACAATACAGAAGTGGGTAGCCTTTCCCTTCTCCAGGGGATCTTCCCAACCCAGGGATCAAACCCAGGTCTCCTGCATTGTAGGTGGATTCTTTACCAGCTAAGCCACAAGGGAAGCCCACATTATAGAACAGATATAATAAGAAACCAATTCATAGATACTTAGAGTTCTGAATTTTCTTTACAAACATCTAACACTCTTTCAGAAACAGGGGATTTGCACTAAACATTTATACAAAAAACTCATATCTTAACAATCTCAAAAGGATTTTCCATGAACATTAGCATTAAATCAGGAGGTAAAAGTAAATTGAACCAAAGGGACTATACTTATGGTTGTGGGCACCGTTAAGGATTTGTTAAACATATAAAGTAAGTGTGTTCTGGACAAGATGAGCCACTCAACAGCAAACACAGAAGAGAACAACAACAAAAAAACCTACCAACCAACAAATAAAAGGACTAGGGAGAAGAGGGGTAAGTGTGGGGAGAAGGGAAACAGAGGAAGAAAACTGATCTACAGATTTAATGGACTCCCTAACAAAATCTCAGCAGGATTTTTGGTTAAAAATGACAGTTGTATCCTGAAATTTAATCGGATCTACAATTGCAGAGACATTACTTTGCCAACAAAGGTCCGTCTAGTCAAGGCTATGGTTTTCCCAGTGGTCATGTATGGATGTGAAAGTTGGACTGTGAAGAAAGCTGAGCACCAAAGAATTGATGCTTTTGAACTGTGGTGTTGGAAAAGACTCTTCAGAGTCCCTTGGACTGCAAGGAGGTCCAACCAGTCCATCCTAAAGGAGATCAGTCCTGGAGTTCTTTGGAAGGCCTGATGCTAAAACTGAAACTCCAATACTTTGGCCACCTCATGTGAAAAGTTGACTCATCTGAAAAGATCCTGATGCTGGGAGGGATTGGGGGCAGGAGGAGAAGGGGACGACAGAGGATGAGATGGCTGGATGGTATCACCAACTCGATGGACATGAGTTTGAGTGAACTCCGGGAGTTGGTGATGGACAGGGAGGCCTGGTGTGCTGTGATTCACGGGGTCGCAAGGAGTCGGACACGACTGAGCAACTGAACTGAACTGAACTGAAACTATAAAACTTCTAGATGAAAACATATGAGAAAATCATTGTGTTCCTGGGTTAGGCAAAGGTTTCCTAGATATGACAGAAGAAGAATAATCCATAACAGAAAAAAATTGATAAAGTGACCTCCTTTAAAATAAAAACGTTTGCTTTTCAAAAGATTGTTAAGGAAATGAAAAGATAAGACAGACTGGAAAAAATTACCTGCAGATTACATATCTGACAGAGAACTTGTATCCAGTATATATAAGGAACTCTGGTTATTTATCTATTTTAATTCAAGATACACTTATTTGCTGGGGACAGTTTGAATAATGAGTAAACTATAGTGCCAGTGAAGTTGCTCAGTCGTGTCCAACTTTTTGTGATCCCATGGACTATGGCCTCCAAGGCTCCTCCATCCATGGAATTTTCCAGGCAAGAGTACTGGAATGGTTTGCCATTTCCTTCTCCAAGGAACTCTGAAAACTCCTAAGAAGACAACAAACCAACCAGTTATTAAATGAGTGAGAGAAACTGTCACAGACCGGAGGAGCCTAAGGAGGCATGGGGAATAAATGTAATAGTACCCTGGATGGAAACCGGGAACAGAAAAAGGTCATTAGGAAAAAAAAGACTAATGAAATCCTAATAAAGCATGGAATTCAAATAATAATAATAATAATATCAATATTGGTTCATTTGTAAAATGCTAACAGGAACTGTGCCCAGGGTATATGGTAACTCGTCCTATCTTAGCTACATTTCTGTAAATCTAAAACTACCCTAAAAAAAGATTATTTAAATAATCTTTTGAAATGGTGAAAGATGTAAATAGATAATTATAGGAAGAAAATATATGAACAGTTTATTAGTACATGAAAAGGTGTTCAACATCATTAGTCATTGGGGAAATGCAAATTAAAACCACAATAAGGTACCACAACTCACTGCCTAGGATGGCTATAAATTCAAAAGATTGACAATCTACGCAGAGCACTGGTAAGACTGTGGAGACACTGGAGCTCTCAGATATGCTGGTGGGACTGTAACAGGTACAGTCACTTTCAAAAACAATTCAGCAGTTTCTTAAAATGTTAAACATATGCTTACCCTGCATGACCCAGCAATTCTACTCCTAGGTATCTACCCAAGAGACATATGAAAACATATGTCCACACAAAGACACAGATGTTCACAGCAGGATTATTCATAAGAGTCAAAAACTGTAAATGAGCCAAGCATTCATTAACAGGTGAAAGGATAAATGAAACATGGCATATTCATAATATAATGGAATACTTCAGTTTATACTGAAAATGTATAAACACTGATACTTGCATCGATAAGCCTCAAAAATATTATGTTAAGTGAAAGAAACCAGAGACAGAAAACTACATATGATTCTGTTCATATAAAATTTCTAGAAAAGGCAAAACTGTATAAACAGGAAGTACATCAGTGGCTACCTTGGGGCTACAGGTGGCAGCTGGGATTGACTACAAACAGGTGTAAGGAAACTTTTTCAGATCATGAAAATGTTCTAAAACTGGATGGTGGTGATGGGTGCAAAACTATATTCATTTACTAAAAATCATTTAACTGTCACAGTGGGTGACTTTCATGACATGTAAATTATACCTCAATAAAATTGTTAAAAAAAAAAAACAAATCAAAACCACAATATTCTATTACCTCATACCCATTAGGCTAACTTAAAAAGAAAAACTACCAAAAAATAAGAAGTGTGGATAAGGATGTGGAGAAATTGGAACCCTCATACTTTTTGTTCATGGGATTGTAAAATGGTGCAACTACTATGGAAAACAGTATGGAGAGGTTCCTCAAAAATTAAACACAGAATTACCATATCATCTAGCAATCCCACTTCTGGATATATAACCCAAAGAATTGAAAGCAGGGTCTCAAAGACATATTTATACACCTATCTTCACAGCGTTAATGAGAACAGCCAAAAGGTAGAAGAAACCCAAATATCTGTTGGCAAAGGAAGGAGCAAACAAAATTTGGAATATACACAAAATGGAACATTATTCAGCCTTAAAAAGGAAGGAAATCCTGACACATGTTACAACATGGATGAAACATGAGGACATCATGCTATATGAAATAAGACAGTCACATAAAGGCAAATAGTATATGATTCTACTTCTATGAGGTCTCCAGATATCTAAGGTACTCAAATTCAAAAGAACCAGAGGCTCTTGACAAAAGAGTTGATGTTTAATGGATATGTTGTTTCAGATTTATAAGTTGAAAAAGTTCTGGAGAACTGCTTCACAATAATGTAAATATAGTTAACAGTACTGAGCTGTGCACTGAAAAGTGGTTAAGATGGTAAATTTTATGTTACCTATATTTTACCATAATGAAAAAAAGAAAACTGATGGATTGTGCTTAGGCAATGTTAGAGTTTAAAAACAGAGCATTTTATGGCAGTACAGTGGTAAACAGAGTGAGAAAAATCCCAAGGGATGGGTGAAACTGAGCAGGTCAAAGTCACAACCACTTATAAGTGATTATCCTCGTAGGATTAAACCTTGAGTATTGTTGTATTAAATAAAGCTATTTCTCCTTACTGCATCATAGTCAATCACCACATTTGCTGTTCATGTGACCATCCCTGTCTATCACACACACACAGGAAGTACACATATACACTCACATGTGTGGGTTTGTGAGTATATGCAAGACCTTCCGTCCCCAAAACACACACACACACTGAGGCTCAGGCAAACACTTTATCCTTTTCCGGGACTATCTTTCATGACACGTGACCCTTGGTAACAGTGCTCTCTGTGCTCCCTCTTTTTTCTCTGGAGAGAGACACTTCCAGGGCCAGCGACCCAAAGCCCAGAAGAGAAAGATAATCTGGGACGTTTAGCCTGAAATGGAGCCAAACAGACAACACCAAAACCAGAACTGAGCGAAGCTCAAGGGGCTAAGAGAATCTGGTGTTCCTCGGCTGCTTGGCTTTCAAACTCATCCCAGCAAAATGCAAGACAGAATTAGTGTCAGATGAGCTGTGACCTGAGAACCATAGGCGCCTTCACATTCTAGGCTATCTAAATAGAAAAAAAACCAGCTTTTTCTTTTCTGAAAAGGTCAAATTAGATAGACCCGAAATTTTAGGTGTCTGATGGCCCACTTATGAGCAGATTACATCACCATGCCTAGATTTTTTCCCAATTCATTACAGCAAAATGCAAGACAATTAATACCAGATGAACTATGATCTAAGAGCCAAAGTATAAGACTTGCATGTTGGAAACAGCTCAAAATTATAACCTTCCAAGTAGGTTCAGCCTCAGGAGACCAAGATACCCAGAATGATCTAATGATATTCCTTTCAAGTGAACAGAACATTAGATTCACCTAAGAACCTATAAAGCATCCTCTTGCCAGGATGCTTTTCCTCAAATAAGACTCTCCCAGCACCAAGCACAGAGCCCCACTCACAATTCACATTCAGCAAATACTTGTGGAAGAAAGTGATTTCAATCCAGATCAACTTATCAATAACATAAATTCTACAGCTTATTTTGGAATATAGCGAAGGCAGTTAATAACTCTCATTGAAAAAAAACAAATTTGGCTCATAAAAAAAGTTGCAAACACTGAAGCATTTGGTTCGGCACAGGACAGTTAGCCAGAAGCACCCGTCACAAAAGTCATTTCAATTCCAAACTCCTCCATCAGTGCAAAAGAAGTGTCAGAAAAATGTGCTTAAAACTAAACAACATAAAGAAGAAGTTAGACTTGTTTTTTTCATACGGTTACAGATAGTCTTATATTATCCCTGGTCTGGTGAATTTGTACTAATCTACTTAAAGTCATTATGAATAAGAACAAAACTGGCAGAACTTTCACATTATACTAAAAAGTTTGCAAACACTGAAAGCACCAGATGTTTGATGCATAGTTGTCTAAACTTCAAAAAAACAAAAATGACAACAAAAAAATAAGCTACGACCGGTATATGAACACAAGTATAGATTCAATATAAGAACAGACTATGTATAGAAAAGAAACAACAAAGAGGAGAGGCTTGATTAAATCAAGGTAATGTTCGTATATATAGTCTAACTCAGTATTAAACAGAAGAGGGGTTAAAATAGGACAATTAAGAGCCATATTGAAGTGTTATTTTAATTAAAATCTAGCAGTTTTTTTAATTGTCTAGGTTAATTCTGTTTTGATGGGGTGTGGAGAAAATTGGTTGGTTTAGCTGTTCAAACCTGCTACATATTTATATATAGATAGATAGCAAGAAACAGTAAAAAGGTAGACTGGTTTCTAGGTAACAAACTTTATTCAAATGCTTTAACAGAAGACGTTACCAAATTAACCTTTACACTTGGGTGGGAAAAAAAACCTGGACCATCAAACCAAAGACTATAACGAGCCTGCAGAAAAAAAGAAAAACAAGAAGCACAAACTGCCCTAAATTTGCAGTTTTTATCAACTCTTCTTTAAGAGTAGCAGTTGGCAATTTTTTCTGTGCAGAGCCAGATAAAAGGTATTGTTAGGCTTGAGGGTCATACGATCTCAGTCACAGAGACTCAGTTTTGTCACTGTAGCCTGCAAGCAGCCATAGATGATTCGTAAATGAATTAATTAGTGGGCTTCCCTGGTGGCTCAGTGTAAAGAATCCGTCTGCCAATCCAGAAGGCGCAGGAGACGTGGGTTCGACCCCTGGGTCAGGGGGATCCCTTGGAGAAGGAAATGGCAGCCCACTCCAGTATTCTTGCTTGGGAAATGTATGGACAGAGGAGCCTGGCGGGCTACAGTTCATTGGGTTGAAGAGAGTTGGATATGATTTAACGACTAAACGACAACAACAAAATGAATTAGCATGGCTGTGTCCCAATAAAATTTTATTTATGGACCCTGAAATTTGCATTTCATATAACTTTCACAAAATATTCTTCTTTTTATTTCTCTTGAACTATTCATTCAAAAATATATTTTTAAAATTCTTAAAAAAGCATGGGCCATAAAAAAAACAGATGACAGGCTAGATTTAGCCTGTGGGGTGTAGTCTGCCGACTGCTGTTTAAGACAACAGATTAGTCACAGGTTATCCAGTGGGACACCAGTCCTGCCCTTCCCTGCTGGAATTTAGAACAAACCTACCAAGCCAACATCAGAAGTTTTGCTTTCTCTCAGAAACAAATAACCACAATTCAGATGTAATGGTGATGAACTACTAATTAAAGAAATTAGATATAAGAATTATGTGGTTAGATAATTAGATGCTAAGCATCAGCCAACTGCTTGAATTAGGCTAGCACAAAGTTTATCGGAGACATCAAGGACTAGAAGTTTCACAAAAATGTTCTGACCAAAAGAAACAACTAATTTCTCTCAAAGACTTAGAAGGAAACTTGCTACTGTGCTAATGATAAATAAATTGTTTGTTTGAGATCTATTTGAAAAATATGTTTACTTAATAGTCTCAACTCCCCAGAAAAGAAATACAATGGCCCCATGGAGGAAATATGCCTGACATCTAGTGGAAGTCTTGGGAACTGCAGGTATGTGACCTATGCTATTTACTGAAGGAAAAACAAACAGAAGGGGCAAGGCGTAGATGTTTAGTGTCACGCAGTAATTCAATGCATTTTAAACGCCTACCATGTTCCAGGCACTATTTTAGGCACTGAGAACTCAGTGAAAACAAAGAAGACTGCTCCAGGCTTCGTGGAATGTACATTTTTATGACAAGATCTACTTTATTCTGAAAGTTTAGAATACAGTATTTACAGCATCCTAACCTCTTAGAGGAACCAGAGATCAAATTGCCAACATCCGCTGGATGATCGAAAAAGCAAAAGAGTTCCAGAAAAACATCTATTTCTGCTTTATTGACTATGCCAAAGCCTTTGACTGTGTGGAGCACAATAAACTGTGGAAAATTCTGAAAGAGATGGGAATACCAGACCACCTGATCTGCCTCTTGAGAAACCTGTATGCAGGTCAGGAAGCAACAGTTAGAACTGGACATGGAACAACAGACTGGTTCCAAATAGGAAAAGGAGTGCGTCAAGGCTGTATATTGTCACCCTGCTTATTTAACTTATATGCAGAGTACATCATCAGAAACGCTGAGCTGGAAGAAGCACAAGCTGGAATCAAGATTGCTGGGAGAAATATCAATAATCTCACATACGCAGATGACACCACCCTTATGGCAGAAAGTGAAGAGGGACTAAAAAGCCTCTTGATGAAAGTGAAAGAGGAGAGTGAAAAAGTTGGCTTAAAGCTCAACATTCAGAAAACGAAGATCATGGCATCTGGTCCCATCACTTCATGGGAAATAGATGGGGAAACAGTGGAAACAGTGTCAGACTTTATTTTTTTGGGTTCCAAAATCACTGCAGATGGTGATTGCAGCCATGCAATTAAAAAAGGCTTACTCCTTGGAAGGAAAGTTATGACCAACCTAGATAGTATATTCAAAAGCAGAGACATAACTTTGCCAACAAAGGTCCATCTAGTCAAGGCTATGGTTTTTCCAGTAGTCGTGTATGGATGTGAGAGTTGGACTGTGAAGAAAGCTGAGCACCGAAGAACTGATGCTTGTCCCTTGGACTACAAGGAGATCCAACCAGTCCATTCTAAAGGAGATCAGTCCTGGGTGTTCTTTGGAAGGACTGATGCTAAAGCTGAAACTCCAGTACTTTGGCCACCTCATGCGAAGAGCTGACTAATTGGAAAAGACTCTGATGCTGGGAGGGATTGGGGGCAGGAGGAGAAGGGGACGACAGAGGATGAGATGGCTGGATGGCATCACTGACTCGATGGACAAGAGTTTGGGTGAACTCCGGGAGTTGGTGATGGACAGGGAGGCCTGGCGTGCTGCGATTCATGGGGTTGCAAAGAGTTAGACACGACTGAGTGACTGAACTGAACTGAACCTCTTAGAAGCACTTTCAGACACATTATCCTTAAACAATATCCTGAGATAATTAAGATGAGTTTTATTATCACCATTTTACAGAGAAGTAAATTGATGTCTCTTGAGTTTTAGTCTAGTTTTCCTTCTGTCACATTACACTGCCTCCCTTCTATTTTCCAACCAACCAAGTTACAGCTACTCAATGTTCTTTCTTGATTCTAAACCTAACCACTGGGTTCAAACAATGGGTCGATTACCATGTTTCTACAGTAACAATTTCTTACTGGGTCAGCATGTTAGAAAACTAGGAAAGAAGAGTAGGCAAGGAGTTCCAGAGCCCCAGACTTTAGTCCCAACTCCAGCACTTTGCCATTGTGTGATGTCAGGCAGGTCACACAACCTCCCTGATTCTGTTTACTTATATGTAACAGGTTAATGCTATATGTAGTGCAAAGGTTGCTGTGAGGGTTAAATGAATGCAAAGGTTGCTGTGAGGGTTAAATGAAGTAAAGTACATGAAAGAGGTGAACAAAGAACTCGGAACACTGGGTGCTCAATAAATATCCAATCTTGAATCTCAAATTTGTGATCATCTGAGAATCTCTATCCTATGCCAACAATGAAACATATGCAATTGACATTAAAACAAACTTAATCTCAATTTCTGTTCCAAATTTCCACTGGAGTTTTCATTTTATTTCTCGGCATTTAATGGTAAAACCTTTTTTTTTTTTTTTATGTTTACAGACTTTTCTCCATCTGCATTACCTCCATGACAATCCAAACCACCATCATCTCTCAGCTGGTCCATGAAAAAAAAACCCTTCGATCTAGGATAACATCCCAAACCTCAGGGGGCCTTTGCCTACCTCTGCAGCCTTCCTCTTGCTCGCTGTTCTCCTGCTCCCCCTCTGCTGGATATGCTCCTTCCTCTGCCTTCCATGTACCTAATCTCTATTTATCTTTCAGGCTTCACTGTAAATGTTACTCTTCACCAAACCCTTTCTTAACCTACCAACAAGATAAAGACAGGTCATAAGGGAAAGACATCCTGTTAGAGAATTACTTTATGTATTAGGACTAATGTGTGATTTATACAAATATTATTTCTCAGAGATTTCAAGGTGAGTATCAATTGTCAAAAGGAAGGCACAATTAAAATTGCAACAGAGTCAACAGGAAAATAATAAGGGTGGAACAAATGGCTCTCTATTTTGAAAAAAATAAATTCCTAGCAAAATATCTCATGGCAGCAACATCAAAAAAGGAAAAAAATATAGAAATAAGAAATTTATTGACAGGTATTTTTATAATTTTGAAGTGAGAACATTAATTTTAAATATAAAATGAAAGCCAGAAAACATACAGAAAAAAATTTGACCATTAAACTAAAACTTCAGTAAGACACTTTATTTTCTACTCTGAGAAGGAGAAATAGAGATACATGCATTCTAACATGCCCCCTCTCTTTTTCAAAAATTGTGAGCAAATAAGCATGCTATGTAAGAAACAACTATAAAGTGTGAATCTACTTGCAAAATGTTTAATTAGTGGCCAAGGGAAAGGCTCAAGTATACTGGTCATCCAGTCCCTTAGATCCTATTCCCAACTCTCAACCCCCTTGGAAGACACCATTCATTCAAACCAGGATGACTGATTAGGAGTAAAACAAATATAAACAATCTAACTGTTTTGAAAATAATACCTACAATATGTAAAGACTCCTGAAGTGCAAGAAAATGGTCTTATTCTTCGTCCAAAACAGGACTCTTCTAAATTAATACAGTAAAACAATCATTAAAATAATCATGATCTTATCCAAATAATTTACTGACTTTAAGCTTTTAAATGCAGGAGCTACCCTCATCCTTACCTTCATGCAAAACAGCAGCCTTTTCTTTTTCCTGATCACAATTATGAATGTATAGCAGCCCACCCCTAACAGCTTTCTCATCTTTTGAGTTATGTATACTTGTAACTCTTTCCTCAGGAAAAGAGGAGTTTTATATTATAAAACTGGTTTCCTCACGGTCACTCAAACTTATTTGTATATAAGGAAAGTACTGTGTGACTATTGCTTGCACCTTGCATAATACCTGGAAAGTCCTCAATAAATATCTGCTAAATGAATGGAAAATTTAAATTTCAGCAAGCAGTAAGAATTGCTATTCACAGGGTATGGGATGATTTGAGCTCTGCAGTGACCTAGATGGGAGAGAAATCTGAGAAAGAGGGGATATATACATACATATAACTTGGAACATAACAACAATTTGATCTTATACTAAATAAACATATCTCAACAATTTGACAGAACTGAATAATAAAGATTTTCCAGACCAAAATGAGATTAAACTAGAAGTTAATAACAAAAAGGCAACTAGAAAACCCTCATATATTTGGAAATTAAGACATTCATTATACTTCTCAAAGAAGAAATCCTAACAACTTAGAAAATATTTATAACTAAACAATAAAAAATTACATAACAAAATTTGGACATTACTCAGGGAGTGTTCAGAGAAATGTATAGTCTTAAATGCTTACACTGGGGGAGAGGGGAGGGCTTGAAATGAGTAAGCTAGTGTGTTAGCCACTCAGTCGAATCAGACTCTTTACGACCCTATGACCTGTAGCCTACCAGGCTTCTCTGTCCTTGGAATTCTCCAGGCAAGAATACTGGAGTGGGTACCCATTCCCATCTCCAGGGGATCTTCCTGAAACAGGGATGGAACCCGGGTCTCCTGCACTGCAGGCAGATTCTTTACCATCTGAGCCACCAGGGAAGACCAGGAGTAAGCGAACCATATCTTAAAATAAGTTAGGAAAAACAGAAGCAAAATAAATGAAAACAAGCTTTAACAAAAGAAATAATAATAAGAAATGAATGAAAAGAATTAAATATAATACATATAACAAAAGAATAATAAAAACCAAAAGGTGGTCTTCTGGAAGCCTACCAGATTGGACAAACCTATGGCAAAATTTTTCAAGGAAAAAAATATGTGAGAGTAGGGATAAAAAAGATATTAGCACAAATATTGTTGATAAAATATTATAAACTTTGTGCCAACAACTTTAAAAATTTAGATGGAATTGACAAATCCCTACATCTATAAAATGTTCCAAAACGACTCGTAAAAGAATACAAAATGAAAATAGTCTTATACCTGCTTTTTAAAGTGGAATTAACAGTTAAAAAATCTTTCCACAAAGAAGGGTTTAAGCACAGATAGCTTCACTGGTGAGTTTTACCAAAAACAAGGAGCAAATAATTCCAATCTTAAACAAGCTCTTCCAAAAAAATTAAAAAAGAGAATGCTCCTCGACTTTCTAAGATAACAAACTGGCCACATTTTATCCTAAAAACAAAACCAGAAAATCAAGAGAAATAACAGGATAACTTAACTCATAAACATAGAAGAAAATCTAAACAAAATATTAGTAAGTGAAATCTAGCAGTGTATTAAAAGGAGGGTCAACTTAT
Organism: Cephalophus harveyi; assembly: GCA_006410635.1. Taxonomy (NCBI): domain Eukaryota; kingdom Metazoa; phylum Chordata; class Mammalia; order Artiodactyla; family Bovidae; genus Cephalophus; species Cephalophus harveyi. The sequence continues at coordinate 136,123 of SJYT01050408.1, read as the reverse complement.
GTTTAATCCAGGACCGTAGGGTTCTTTTAAAAAATTAATGTAATTCACTATATTAATAGAATAAAGAAACTCAGGCTATCATATTAATGCAGAAAGTCTTTGATAAAATTTGACATCATTCATGACAAAAAGAAAGCACTCTTAGCAAAACAGGAATAAAAGGGAACCTCTTTTATCTGATAAACAGCTTCTACAAAAAACCTACATCAAAGAACATACTAAAATGAATGGTGAAAGCACTAGCTTTGGTATTACTAATAATGCAAGAATGCCTATCAAACCACTTCTATACAATACTGCACTGGAGGCACTAGCCAGCACAATAAAACGAAAAGAAAAAAAGTATGATTATATTTGAAACTATAAAGAATGAGAGGGAAGCAAAAAAGCAATCATTATTTGCAGGTGATATAATTATTTATAGAAAAATCCAAAAGAATCTGAGTACAAATTGCTAGAATTACAAGCAAGTTATGCAAGATGACTATCTAGTGGATTAAAATACAAAAGCAATGTGTGTTTCCATATACCAGCAACAGACTGTTAAGAAACATAATTCAAAAAAGATACCATGTGCATGACTGTACACATTTGCCAAAAACCATTGAATTGTACACTTAAAGTGGGAGCATTTTATTGCATCTAAATTATATCTCAAAATAACTGTAGGAAAAAAAGGCACCATTTGCAACAGCAACAACAAATGCAAAGTACACAAGAATTAAACATATACAAGACCTTTCTGAGGAAAAATTATACAGCTTTACTAAATGGCACAAAAGGATATTCAAATAAGTGGGAAGACATAATGCATTCAGGGAATGGAAGACAATATTGTAAAGATGTCTGTTCTCCCAAATTTGATCTTTAGAGTCAATAAATCTCTGATCAAAATTTTATGAGGGACTCAATAAGCTGATTCTCAAATTTATATGAAAGAGCAAAGGGCAAAGAATAGACAAGACATCCCTAAAAAAGAATATGACTTAATCCCTTACAGTAATTAAGATAGCATGATATTGGCATAGTGATAGACATTTCGACCAAAGGAACAGAATAAAGAGCCCAGAAATCAGACATATGTATTTGGAAACTTCATTTATGACAGTGATGGCATTGTAGTTAAGTGGGGAAATGATAGATTATCCAACAAATGGCCTTGAGACAAGTTATTCAAATGCAAAGAGAGAAGGAGAATTGGATATTCTACATCACACTACACACTAAAAATCTGTTCCAGATGAATTAAAGACATATATAAAAGGGACATCTTTAAAACTTAAAAGGAGAGAAAAAAAAATCACTACAGTGTTGGAGCAGGCAAGATTTTTTTTTTTTAATTCAAATAAAAAGCACTAACCTAAAAGAGAAAAGGTTAATAAATTTAATCAAACAATGGATTACACACAATAGGTAAAATCCACTCTGAAACACAGTGGGAGAAAAGTGTTATTTTTTTCCCCAGGAAGAAGAAAACAATGGAACACTGAAGGAAAACCCACCACAAAAACAGTACAAGAAAGTCAGTCCAGTTATAAAGCCAAGAGGCACCCTTTTGAGCAATCCATGGTAAGAAAGAGGATCCCACTGAACTCCAACAAGAACAACGGCACAGGGACCATGGCGCTGGAACTAAACAAAAGGTACCCAGAATGACAGCACCCAGCTCAACTTTGTCAGGAATGGAATTAGCTAAAAGTGCTGTTATTTGGTTTCCAGCTTTTAGACTGAGCCCTTAATCAATCTCAGAAGACTTAGTCATGATCACAGGAGAGAACAGAACTATTCCTAGCTTTGACAATATAAGAGTAATGGCATAGATGATAGAAGTTAGGAGGCAAAAGAAGGGAGAAGGGGACAGAAGTTACATAGTGGAAGTCAAAAGAAGTCATAAGAAATAGAAGTTTAAGAATTACATTCAAGATTACAACGGTAAGTAATTTTTTAAATGGTGATAGAATAATGAAAAGCTGGGATGGGGTTGATATGCAGAGCTATAAATGAGGTTGGTCCTCTATACCACAGAAGGAATTCAACATGTCCAAAATGGATAAGCCAAGAAATGGTGCTCTGAATATATTATTTAGCGATATGGAGGTATCCATTAGGACTCGTACTGGTCCGTGGCCTGTGAGGAACCGGGCTGCATGGCAGGCGAGCCAGCAAAGCTTCATCTGTATTTACAGCCGCTCCCCATCTCTTGCCTTACATCCTGAGCTCCCTCCTGCCAGGTCAGCAGCAGCATTAGATTCTCATAGGAGCACAAACCCTACGTGAACTGTGCGTGTGAGGGATCTGAGTGCAGGAAAATAAGATCAGGGCTCCCATTAACTCCGAATGACGGTGAGTTGTGTAATTATTTCATTATGTATCACAATGCAATAATAATAGAAATAAAGTTCACAATAAATGTAATGCACATGAATCATTTCAAAACCATGCCTGCCCCACCCTCCACCTCGTCCCGTGGAAAAATGGTCTTCCATGAAACTGGTCCCTGTACAGTCTGTGTTTTCTAATTTTCTCTCAATACGAAAAGAACAAATGAGGTTGATTTTCATTTTCATGTTGTCTAAATTAACTTTAAAATCTCAGTGGTCATTAGTTGTTGTAGAGAAAAGATCCCTACTGCTGAAAAGAACACAAATAACAAAAGGCGCCCTTGTTAAACCCAGTATAATAATTACTTATAATCTGTTAATTTTCTGATGGAGATTCCTATATTACTTAGGCTTCAGGGCTCAGGAGCTAGGTTTCCATGTAGATATTATGGTGACTTAAGGTGCTGAAAGCCTGAAGTATTAAGATCCCCAAAAGTAAAGTAAAAAACACAAGGTTAAACATTCATGTTATTAGCTGTCGTAGTCAGTTCTGACCCAAAAGAATTCAGCAAGGTATCCGTTTCAGTATAATACCCATCTCGCTCCAGGTACATACTTACACTATATTTGCAAGGTCAAGTGGTTTCTCTGGTTGCTCAGGAAAAACAGGATGCGGGGGTTCTCTGGTGGGTACACACCCCAAGGATTTACTAATTGCATGGCTCAGCTTCTTTGCAGGGGATTTCTGTGTCAAAGCAGAAAATAAGGAAATAGGAATTGAATTTTCAAAAGAACGAGAAAGAATGTTAACTTAATGACAAGAGCTGTTGAAAATATCTTTTCAAATACATGCTAATCTGCATTACGGTGAACACTACTGAGCCTCGCAGAAAGGAATCTACAGCTGTTCCGAGGTCGTTCGTGGCCCTTCGCTTCTGACTCCCTCATTTCCACTATGCAGTCACACTACCCGCTTAGTGTCAACGTTCCTTTGGAACATGTCTATGTGCCCTTTGCGGGAACTACCTCTTTTGTTGCTTCTGGATTATTCTGGTAAGATGCTCCAGTGAATGCCCTGGTCAGAGTCAGAAATTTTTGCTGGACTAAAACACTAAAAGGTTATGGGAATGCTGAGCTCATAACTCTTGAACGTTAGCAGATTAGCTGACCAACCCACATCCCCAGAGATATTAAGAGACTATCCTCCAGATGAACGTGAAACAGAACATTTGGTGTTAAGGGGCTGGCCGTGGACACAGACACAAGCGAGAGCAATCAGCATCAGATCCGTGACTCTAAATCATGACGTGCCGAAGGTACAGAAATAAGTCGGCATACTAATACATTTCTTGGGAAGGCAGAGCAATACACAGATTATACTTCAGATTTGAAGACTAGCAGGCCTAAGGTGTGATAGTAAATACGAACAAGAGTAAATAATATGCCACGACTAAGGTATGTAGGGAATTCCCTGGTGGCTCAGAGGTTAAAGCGTCTGCCTCCAATGCGGGAGACCTGGGTTCGATCCCTGGGTCGGGAAGATCCCTGGAGAAGAAAACGGCAACCCACTCCAGTATTCTTGCCTGGAGAATCCCATGGACAGAGGAGCCTGGTAGGCTAGAGTTCATGGGGTCGCAAAGAGTCGGACACGACTGAGCGACTTCACCTTCACCTTCAAGGTATGTAGAATACGAAACCCATATTTAAAGGAAGCTCTTTATAAACTTACTTGATTGTCCACTCAATTCCCTTTAAATAATATTGTTGTCTGAGACTTTCCTGGCAGGATACTAGTTGCAAAAAAAGTTTAAATATTTCATTCATCTGCCTCTGCAGTGTGTTACCGTATGTACCGCTTTAACTGGAAAACAGAATTTGTTTGCAGCTGTGTTTCATCAGTAGCACATCTCCACTTAATTTAATATCTTGCCTGCATTATTTTTATTTATTTATTTATTTAGCCACACTGTACAGCCTGCAGGATCTTAGTTTCCTGAACAAGGATCAAACTGCCCTTGGCAGTGAAAGTGCAAGAGTCCCGAACCATAGACTACCAGGGAATTCCCAGCCTGCACGTATTTTAACATGCATGCGTGTGTGCTATGTCGCTTCAGACATGTCTGACTCTTTGCAACCCCATGGACTGTAGCCCGCCAAGCTCCTCTGTCTATGGGATTCTCCACGCAAGAATACTAGAGTGGGTTGCCATGCCCTCCTCCAGGGGATCTTCCTGATTCTTTTCTGCTGAGTCACCTTGGGAGCCGGTATTTTAACATAAAATAAGCCAAAATCTATTTACCTTTAATATATAGGGAAAGTTACTTAATACCTTGTTTATAATAGACTCCTTGAGCCTCCTTGAACACATTAAATTCTGGGGGGAAAAATCTATATGTAATCAAATTTCCTGAAAATTATATGAAGTTAAACAAAGCAGAAATTCTGAACTACCCCAAAGCTGCTCTCTCTGCCCAGTGAGCAACTATACGTATCCTGACTTCCTCTTCTCTGCTCCATCTGTTACACTGCCCCAGACATCACGTAGTCTTCTGCTTGAAGCCTTTCGAAGGCTAACAGTCATTTATAAACTAAGATATAAAGACATGCCATCCTATTCCCACACAGGCGCTTTCATATCTGGCTCCACTCTCTGTTCTCACCTTTCAACCCACATCAGCATGAACAAGCTGCTCGTTAATCTGTACCTTGGCCTGCGCCTTTCTGAGACCTCCCTTTCCCAATCTACTTCGTTGTAAATTTTCTGCTCATTTCTCAAGACTCCTTGTTTGCAAGTCTTCCTTTCTCTCTGAAGACCTCCCTCACTGCACCCTAAGTCAGAGCCCACTCTTCCAAGTTACCCACTTGACAAGCGCACATTTCCACTGTTGCACTGTTCCAATACTACACTGCACTTGCCTATCTGTTAGGCTAGTGCTTTTGAAGGGTAGGATCTTTAGTCATGTATGGATGTGAGAGCTGGACCATAAAGAAGGCTAAGCACCAAATGATTTTAAACTGTGGTGCTGGAGAAGCCTCTTAAGAGTCCCTTGGACAGCATGGAGATCAAATCAGTCAATCCTAAAGGAAATCAACCCTGGATATTCATTGGAAAGACTGATGCTGAAGCTGAAACTCCAATACTTTGGTCACCTGATGTGAAGAGCCAACTCATCAGAAAAGACCTTGATGCTGGGAAAGATTGAGGGCAGGAGGAGAAGGGGGAGACAGAGAATGATATAGTTGGATGGCATCACCAATTCAATGGACATGAATTTGAGCAAACTCCAGGAGATGGTGGGTGTGTGCGCTCAGGTGCTCAGTCGTGTCCATCTCTTTGCGACCCCATGGACTGCAGCCTGCCAGGCTCCTCTGTCCATGAGATTCTCCAGGCAAGAATACCAGAGTAGGTTGCCATTTCCTACTCCAGGGGATCTTCCCAACCCAGGGATCGAACTCTTATCTCAGGTGTCTCCTGCATTGGCAAGTGGATTCTTCACCACTGCACCACCTGGGAAGGCCAACACTTTCAATTAAATTGTAAATTAAGGTAAATAAATGACTTCCTTAAAAATATCTTAAAGAGTGAATTATAATATGGCCATGAAGTGATTTCTCTGTGGAGTCTGATTAGGAAACTAAGATTTACAAAGCCTGTGAGCAAAAGTTTGAAAACTTAAAGAAAAAAAAAGTTTGAAAACTACCATTACTATAATTGCCAAGACAGAGACATTACCTCTTCTGACTACTTGGTCCCTAGGACAATGCCCAGGACTTGGCAGTCAGTCACTAAATATTTACAGAAGTACAGGGAGTGAGGGAGGAGGAAAAGCAATCCAGGTGTAGGGACTGGTGACCCCCACACTTCTTTTAAGCTCCAGGCCCGAGAAGTTCTGACAGTTTTTTATACCTTTCCTCTCAGTTGAACCCTAACACTGATATAGGGGGAGGCCTTAACCTAGAAAATTAAATCTCCTCCAAACACTCCTGCTGCTGCTAAGTCACTTCAGTCGTGTCCGACTCTGTGTGATCCCATAGACGGCAGCCCACCAGGCTCCCCCATCCCTGGGATTCGCCAGCCAAGAACACTGAAGTGGGTTGCCATTTCCTTCTCCCCAAACACTCCTAGGTGATGATTTTCAATCTTCATGCATTTTCAATATCTTAATCCACTTTACCTAATTTCAAAACATTTCCCATCATCTCTTAAAAATATTACTGGTTAAATTTTTTTTTAAATACATCAAAACCATATAAAATGGCTGTGTATGCTCTAAAATGTGAAATACCCAGCTACCCCCTATCTTACAGTCTGAGAAACAGACCATTACCATCCCTTGGAAGCCTGGCTGTGAGCCCTCATCGAAGACAGCCCATTCCCACCACACCTGCCCCTTTCTTGGTTATGAGTATCCTGGATTCTGTACCGTTTGCTTGATTTTACTATTTCAGCAATTATGTATTATAAAAAATGCATGATTTATTTAATACATGCTTAAAAACCTATATAGGCTTACATATATATTTTTATGCAACTTCGTTTACTCAAAATTATGTTACAATTGATTTGTAATTCATTCTTTTTTTTTAAACTGTTTTATTGTACTTCTTTGCTCAATTACATCATAATCTATATAGCCATTCCAGCTCTGATGAACATTTGGGTTGTTTCATTTTTTCCCTCTCCGTCACAATGCTGCTATAAAACTTTCTTGTCCGTGTCTCCTGGTGACCATGTAAAAGAATTTCCTAAGAGTTATTTCTAAGAATTATTGGGTCATAAGTTATACACATTCAATTTTACTTGGCACTGCCAACTTGTTTTTATAAAGTGGCTACACTGACTTCCTCTCCCATCAGCTGTGTAAGAGATTCTCTCTACATTAATGTCAACCCTTGTTACAGTTAGACATTCTAACATTCACCAATCTGGTAGGTGATAAATGTTATTGTGGTTTTAATTCGCAATTCCTTATTACTAGAAAGACTGGGCATCTTTTCCCGTGTTTATGAGCCACGGTGGTTCTTCGTTTGTGAAATGCTTGTTCCTGTCTCTGGGATAGTGTTTCACTTACTGATTTGTAAGAGTCTTTCTCTTACCGATTTCTAAGAGTTTTTTATATATTTTGTATTTTAACCTTACAGAAGGTATATCTTACAAACAACTTTCATGTTAAGGGCTTTCTTTTTCATTCTGTTGTTTTTGATGATGGGTCATCTTAAAATATACAGCAGCCCCAATTTATTAATTTTTCTTTCATACTTTGTGCCTTTTGTATTTTATGAAATATGCCCCTCCCTGAGGTCATACAGGTATCCTGCCAAGTGTCTTCATTATTTTATAGTTTTTATCTTTCATTTTTAGATTTGAATCTTCTTAGAACTGATTTTTTTATATGTATAAGGAAATAATCCAATATGGATAATCAACTACCTCAGGATCATTTAATAAACAACCTATTCTTCTCTTACAAGACAGACACTCTATTTCTGAACCTATACCAGTCTCAGGATAATTTAGCAGTTACGGCTTCCACTTATCTTTTCATGTATTACCAGTTCCTCAAACTTTCATTCCTCATTAGGAGAGTCTTCATTTTTCTTGAGCCTTCACACTTCCACTTAAATTTTACCATCAGTCATTTACCACACACACACACACAAAAAAACCCTGCTGGGATTCTGATGGAAGCTGACTGAATATATAGACATTTCTGGGGAAAACTGACATCCTCACATACTGACCATTCCTTTCTGTGAACGGCTTGTGGTATCTTAGTTCCCCAACCAGGGACTGAACCTGGGCCCTCAGCAATGAGAACATAGAGTCCTAATCACTGGATCACCAGCAAACTCCCATAAGCCTTTTTAAATTTCTTCCAATAAAGTTATAGATTTTTGCTCACAAAGGATGTATGTATCTGTTATTTATTTCCAGTTACAGAAAGATTTTTGCATATAGCAATCGCTGTATTTTTAAAAATTTTGGTAAAACATACATAAAATTTACTGTCTTGACCATTTTTAAATATATGGTTAAACAGTGTTAAGTATACTGGTCATTTATAAATCATCTTTGCAGAAATATCTATTCAGTTCCTTTACCCATTTTTTAATGGGTTGTTTGCTCTATTTTTTGTTCTTAAGTTATAGGAGTTCTTTATATAATCTGGATATGAGCCCCTTATCAAATATATCATATGTAAATATCTCCTCCCTTTCTATAGTTTCCCTTTTCACTATGTTGATGTGTCCTCTGATACACAGGAGTTTTTAATTTTGATGTAGTCTGATTTATCTATTTTTACTTTTATTGTCCCTGCTCTCTTCTAATGATTTATTTGGAGATTGTTTCAGTCTTTCTGTATTGACAGTCACCATTAAATAACAGTAACTTGTTTCCTTTCAATTAAAATGCCTTTTATCTGTTTTCCTTGTTTTCTATGCTGCTTAGGACCTCCAAGAAAATGTTGAATAGAAGTGATAGCAAGCCTCCTTGTTTTGTTTTCAATCCTAAAACAAATACTCTTGGTATTTCATCAGTAAATATAATGGATACTATGTTTTTATAAATATACTATATTAGGTTAAGGGAATTCTACCCTTAGATTACTAAGGTACAATGTGTGTAAATGTTTAAATTATTAATGAATATGGGATCTTAATAACTATTTATTGATTATACAGATCTAATCCATCAATCTATGACTATGATTAAATTATAATAATCTATCTCTTGTAGTTTAGTTGCTCAGTCGTCCCTTTTGAGACCCTATGGGCTGTAGCCTGCCAGTCTCCTCTGTCGTGAGTTGCTCTTTCCTGCCATTTCCTGCTCCAGGGGATCCTCCCAACGTAGGGATTGAACCCACATCTCTTTCTTGGCAGGCAGATTCTTTGCCACTGAGCCACCTGGGAAGCCCATCTTTAAATGTTGGGGAACTGCAAGGAGATCCAACCAGTCCATTCTGAAGGAGATCAGCCCTGGGATTTCTTTGGAAGGAATGATGCTAAAGCTGAAACTCCAGTACTTTGGCCACCTCATGCGAAGAGTTGACTCATTGGAAAAGACTCTG